>JBAPCB010000033.1:0-242940 GCA_039654105.1 Coreius guichenoti
AACATCAAAAGGAGAGTATGTACATAGTTAAAGTTCAAAGTCTCTTTGGCCATAAATATGTTCAAAAAGTCATCCTTGAACTACTGATGAAACTTCAAAAGGAATATATGAGTATGTATAGAAATTTCACAATCGAGAACTATTTGGCCATAAATAAGTTCAAGAGGTCAAATACGGACTGCTCTCAGTCTAATAAAACTTCAGAAGGAGTGTAGGAGTATGTATATAAATTAAAAGTTCTAAAGACTCTTAGGCCATAAACATGTTCAAAAAGTCATACTTGAACAACTGATGACATCAGAAGGAACCTATGAGTATGTATAGAAATGTCAAGATTGAGAACTATTTGGCCATAAATAAGTTCAATAGATCAAATACGGACTACTGTCTGGCTAATGAAACATCAAAAGGAGAGTATGTATATAGTTAAAGTTCAAAGACTCTTTGGCCATAAATATGTTCAAAAAGTTATACTTGAACTACTGATGAAACATCAGAAGTCTATGAGTATGTACAGAAAGTTCAATATTGAGGATTTTTTGTCCAGAATTGTGTTCAATAGATTAAATGTGGAATACTCTCAGTCTGATAAAACATCAGGAGTGTATGTATATAAATTAAAAGTTCAAAGACTCTTAGGCCATAAACATGTTCAAAAAGTCATACTTGAACTACTGATGAAACATCAGAAGGAATCTATGACTATGTATAGAAATTTCAAGATCGAGATCTATTTTGCCATAAATAATTTCAATAGGCAGACTATTTTGCCCTCAATAATTTCAATACATAGACTAGGTAGACTAAATATGTCCAAAAAGTCATATTTGAACTACTAATGAAACCAAGAGTCAATGAGCGTATATAAAAAGTTAGAAAGTTGAAAACTCAAATATATGCAATAGATCAAATACGGACTTACACTTACAATGCAGCGTTACACTTTAGCACTTGTTGCATTGCAATGAATACAAGAACTAACCCATTTCGATGTGCATATTTGCTTTTGCATTCCACACTAGATCTAAAGCTGTGGAGAATAAAAATATGAGAATATTGGAGAATTGGAGAATAAAATATAGGCTATGGCACACAGCAAATGTCAATATGAATTAAAGTTCAAACAATCTTTGGCCATAAATATGTTCAAAAAGTCATGCTTAAACTACTGATGAAAAATCAGACAAAGTCTATGAGAATGTATAGAAAGTTCAATATTGAGGATTCTTTGTCCAGAAATGTATTCATTAGGTTAAATGTGGACTACTCTTAGTCTGATAAAACAGCAGAAGGAGTGTATAAGTATGTATATAAAATTAAAGTTCAAAGACTCTTTGGCCATAAATATGTTCAAAAAGTCATATTTGAACAACTGATGAAACATCAGAAGGAACCTATGAGTATGTATAGAAATTTCAAGATTGAGAACTCTTTGGCCATAAATAAATTCAATAGTTCAAATACGCACTACTGTATGGCTAATGAAACATCAAAAGGAGAGTGTGTATATAAAGTTAAAGTTCAAAGACCCTTTGTCCAGAAATAAGTTCTAGAGATCATACTTGAACTACTGATGAAACATCAAAAGGAATCTATGACTATGTATAGAAATTTCAAGATCGAGAACTGTCTGGCCCTAAACAAGTTCAATAGATCAAATACGGACTACTGTCTGGCTAATGAAACACAAAAAGGGGCGTATGAGTATCTATATAAAGTTAAAGTTCAAAGACTCTTAGGCCATAAATATGTTCAAAAAGTCATTCTTGAACAACTGATGAAACCTCAGAAGGAACCTATGAGTATGTATAGAAATTTCAAGATTGAGAACTCTTTGGCCATAAATAAATTCAATAGATTAAATATGGACTACTGTCTGACTAATGAAACATCAAAAGGAGAGTATGTATATAAAGGTAAAGTATATAGTTAAAGTTCAAAGACCCTTTGGCCAGAAATAAGTTCTAGAGGTCATACTTGAACTACTGATGAAACGTCAGAAGGAACCTATAAGTATAGAAATTTCAAGATTGAGAACTCTTTGGCCATAAATATGTTCAATAAGTCAAGTACGGACTACTGTCTGACTAATGAAACATCAAAAGGAAAGTATGGATATAAAGTTAAAGTATATAGTTAAAGTTCAAAGACCCTTTTGCCAGAAATAAGTTCTAGAGGTCATACTTGAACTACAGATGAAACATCAGAAGGAATCTATGACTATGTATAGAAATTTCAAGATCGCAATCTATTTTGCCCTAAATAATTTCAATAGTTCAAATACGGACTACTGTCTGGTTAATGAAACATCAAAAGGAGAGTATGTATTTAAAGTTAAAGTACATAGTTAAAGTTCAAAGACCCTTTGGCCAGAAACAACTTCTAGAGGTCATACTTCTGATGAAACATCAGAAGTCTATGAGTATGTATAGAAAGTTCAATATTGAGGATACTTTGTCAAGAAATGCGTTCAATAGGTCAAATGTGGACCACTCTCAGTCTAAAACTTCAGAAGGAGTGTAGGAGTATGTATATAAATTAAAAGTTCAAAGACTCTTAGCCATAAACATGTTCATAAAGTCATACCTGAACTACTGATGAAACGTCAGAAGGAACCTATGAGCATGTATAGAAATTTCAAGATTGAGAACTCTTTGGCCATAAATATGTTCAATAAGTCAAATACGCACTACTGTCTGTCTAATGAAACATCAAAAGAAAAGTATGGATATAAAGTTAAAGTATATAGTTAAAGTTCAAAGACCCTTTTGCCAGAAATAAGTTCTAGAGGTCATACTTGAACTACTGATGAAACATCAGAAGGAATCTATGACTATGTATAGAAATTTCAAGATCGCAATCTATTTTGCCCTAAATAATTTCAATAGTTCAAATACGGACTACTGTCTGGTTAATGAAACATCAAAAAGAGAGTATATATTTAAAGTTAAAGTACATAGTTAAAGTTCAAAGACCCTTTGGCCAGAAACAAGTTCTAGAGGTCATACTTGAACTACTGATGAAACATCAGAAGTCTATGAGTATGTATAGAAAGTTCAATATTGAGGATACTTTGTCAAGAAATGCGTTCAATAGGTCAAATGTGGACCACTCTCAGTCTAAAACTTCAGAAGGAGTGTAGGAGTATGTATATAAATTAAAAGTTCAAAGACTCTTAGCCATAAACATGTTCATAAAGTCATACTTGAACTACTGATGAAACGTCAGAAGGAACCTATGAGTATGTATATAAATTTCAAGATTGAGAACTCTTTGGCCATAAATGAGTTCAATAGATTAAATACAGATTACTCTCTGGCTAATGAAATACAAAAAGTCGTGCATGAGTATATATATAAAGTTAAAATTCAAAGACTCTTTGGCCATAAATATGTTCAAAAAGTCATTCCTGAACTACTGATAAAATTTCAGAATGAATATGAGTATGTATAGAAATTTCAAGATTGACAACTATTTGGCCATAAATATGTTCAATAGGTCAAATACGGACTACTGTCTGACTAATGAAACATCAAAAGGAAAGTATGGATATAAAGTTAAAGTTCAAAGACCTTTTTGCCAGAAATAAGTTCTAGAGGTCATACTTGAACTACTGATGAAACATCAGAAGGAATCTATGACTATGTATAGAAATTTCAAGATTGCGATCTATTTTGCCCTAAATAATTTCAATAGGTCAAATACGGACTACTGTCTGGTTAATGAAACATCAAAATGAGAGTGTATATAGTTAAATTTCAAAGACCCTTTGGCCAGAAACAAGTTCTAGAGGTCATACTTGAACTACTGATGAAACATCAGAAGGTCTATGAGTATGTATATAAAGTTCAATATCGAGGATTCTTTGTCCAGAAATGCATTCAATAGGTCAAAAAATGTGGACTACTCTCAGTCTGATAAACAGCAGAAGGAGTGTATAAGTATGTATATAAAATTAAAGTCCAAATACTCTTAGGCCATAAACGTTCAAAAAGTCATACTTGAACAACTGATGAAACATCAGAAGGAACCTATGAGTATGTATAGAAATTTCAAGATTGAGAACACTTTGGCCATAAATAAATTACTTGAACTATGAGTATTTATAGAATGCAAACATTACATAAGATGTTGCTTTTAAAAATACATGCAACTCATTCCGTTGTTTTTTAAAGAGATGACATTTGTGCTGTTGCATTGCATTGCACTAACCATCTAACGCTGTACATTGAAGCATAAAATATAAGCCATGCACTGTACATTGAAGTAATTACATTTGTGCTGTTGAGTTAATCAAAGCACTTGTTGCATTGCAATACATACACGAACTAACTCATTTCGATATGCATTGAAGAGATAACATTTCTGCTATTTCATTGCACTAAGTACTTGTTGCATTACAATGTATATTTATGCATTTGGAATTAACTCATTCCGATGTTCACTGACGAGATAACATTTTTGCTTTTGCATTGCATTGCACACACGATCTAACACTGTGCACTGAAGAATAACATAAGCTATGCACTTGCGTTGCAATGCATAGAAAAACTTACTCATTCCGATGTGCATTGGTGATAAAACATATGTGCTGTTGCATTGCTTGCCATATTTGTGTTGTTGAGTTACTCAAAGCACTTGTTGCATTGCATTGAATACAATAACTAATTTCGATGTACATATTTGCGTTTTTGCATTGCATTGCACGCACGATCTAACTGTGCACTATGCACTTGCACACACGATCAAACGTTGTGTATTGGAGAATAACATGTGATTTATGAACTTGTTGCATTGGTGATATACCATATGTGCATTGGTGATATACCATATGTGCTGTTGCATTGCTTGCCAATACTGTTGCATTGCACTATGCACTTGCACACACGATCAAACGTTGTGTATTGGAGAATAACATGTAAGCTATACACTTGTATTGCAATGTATACAAAAAAAACTCATTCCTTTGTACATTAAAGAGATATATGCTTTTGCATTTCATTGCCCACACGATCAAACCTTGTGCATTGAAGCATAACATATAAGCTATGCACTTTCCGATATGCATTGAAGAGATTACATTTTGTGTTGTTGAGTTACACTAAGCACTTGTTGCAATGCAAAGAATACAATAACGAACTCCTTTCGATGTGCATATTTGCTTTTGCATTGCATTGCACACGTGATCTAACGCTGTGCATTGAAGAATAACATAAGCTATGCGCTTGTTGCATTACAGTGCATACAAGAACAAACTCATTCCGATATGCACTGAAGAGATAACAATTGTGCTATTTCATTGCACTAACTACTTGTTGCATTGCAACGCATAGAATAAATAACTCCTTTCGATGTGCATATTTGCTTTTGCATTGCATTGCACACATGATTTAACGCTGTGCATTGAAGAATAACATAAGCTATGCACTTGTTGCATTGCAATGCATACAAGAACAAACTCATTCCGATATGCACTGAAGAGATAACAATTGTGCTATTTCATTGCACTAACTACTTGTTGCATTGCAATGCATAGAATAACTAACTCCTTTCGATGTGCATATTTGCTTTTGCATTGCATACATAATCTAACGCTGTGCATTGAAGAATAACATAAGCGATGCACTTGTTGCATTGCAATGCATACAAGAACTAACTCATTCCGATATGCATTGAAGGGATAATATTGCTTTGCACACACGTTTTAACGCTGTGCACTGAAGAATAAAATAAGCTATGAACTTGTTGCATTGCAATGCATACAAGAACTAACTCATTCCGATATGCATTGAAGAGATAACATTGCCGTTGCATTGCATTGCACAAACGATCTAACGCTGTGCACTGAAGAATAACATAAGCTATGCACTTGTTGCACTGCAATGCATAGAAGAACTTACTCATTCCGATGTGCATTGGTGATATAACATATGTGCTGTTGCATTGCTTGCCATATTTGTGTTGTTGAGTTACTCTAAGGACTTGTTGCATTGCAATGAATACAATAACTATCTAATTTCGATGTACATATTTGCGTTTTTGCATTGCATTGAACGCGCGATCTAACTCTGTGCATTGAAGAATAACATATAAGCTATGCACTTGTTGTATTGCAATTCATACAAGAACAAACTCATTCCGTTATGCATTGAAGAGATATATGCTGTTGCATTGCATTGCACACACGTTCTGACGCTGTGCATTTGAAACATAACATATAAACTATGCATTTTCCGATATGCATTGAAGAGATTACATATGTGTTGTTGAGTTACACTCACTTGCACTTGCAATGCAATGAACACAAGAACTAACTCATTTCGATGTGCATTGGTATTGTATTGTTAACAGTTGCACACACGATGCACTTGCACACACGATCTAACGCTGTGCATTGAAGAATAACATGTAAGCTATGGACTTGTTGCATTGCAATGCATACAAGAACAAACTCATTCCGATGTGCATTGGTGATATAACATATGTGCTGTTGCATTGCTTGCCATATTTGTGTTGTTGAGTTACTCTAAACACTTGTTACATTGCAATGAATACAATAACTACTTTCGATGTACATTTTTCCGTTTTTGCATTGCATTGCACGCGCGATCTAACTGTGCACTATGCACTTGCACACACGATCAAACGTTGTGTATTGGAGAATAACATGTAAGCTATGCACTTGTATTGCAATGCATACAAAAACTAACTCGTTCCGTTGTACATTAAAGAGATATATGCTTTTGCATTGCATTGCCCACACGATCAAACCTTGTGCATTGAAGCATAACATATAAGCTATGCACTTTCCGATATGCATTGAAGAGATTACATTTTGTGTTGTTGAGTTACATTAAGCACTTGTTGCAATGCAAAGAATACAATAACGAACTCCTTTCGATGTGCATATTTGCTTTTCCATTGCATTGCACACATGATCAAACGCTGTGCACTGAAGAATAACATAAGCTATGCACTTGTTGCATTCCAATGCATACAAGAACTAACTCAATCCGATATGCGTTGAAAAGATAACATTTGTGGTATTTCATTGCATTGCAGACATGATCTAACGCTGTGCACTGAAGAATAACAAAAGCTATGCACTTGTTGCATTGCAATTCATACAAGAAATAACTCATTCCGATATGCATTGAAGAGATAACATTGCCGTTGCGTTGCAATCGCACACACGATCTAACGCTGTGCACTGAAGAATAACACAAGCTATGCACTTGTTGTTGCATTGCGATGCATAGAAGAACTTACTCATTCCGCCGTGCATTGGTGATATAACATATATGTGCTGTTGCATTGCTTGCCATATTTGTGTTGTTGAGTTACTCTAAGCTCTTGTTGCATTGCAATGAATACAATAACTAACGAATTTCGATGTACATATTTGCGTTTTTGCATTGCATTGAACGCACGATCGAACTGTGCACTGTGCACTTGCAAACACGATCAATGAACGTTTTGTATTGAGAATAACATTTAAGCTATGCACTTTCCGATATGCATTGAAGAGATAACATTTTTGCCGATGCGTTACACTAAGCACTTGTTGCATTGCATTGAATACAAAAACTAACTCATTTCGATGTGCATATTTGCTTTTGCATTGCATTGCACACACGATCTAACGCTGTGCATTGAAGAATAACATATAAGCTATGCACTTGTTGTATTGCAATGCATACAAGAACTAACTCATTCCGTTGTGCATTGAAGAGATATATGCTGTTGCATTGCATTGCACACACGTTCTGACGCTGTGCATTTGAAGCATAACATATAAACTATGCATTTTCCGATATGCATTGAAGAGATTACATATGTGTTGTTGAGTTACACTAAGCACTTGTTGCATTACAGTGAACACAAGAACTAACTCATTTCGATGTGCATTGGTGTTGCATTGTTAACAATTCCGATATGCATTGAAGAGGTAACATATTTGCTTTTGCATTGCATTGCACACACGATCTTACGCTGTGCATTGAAGAATAACATGTAAGCTATGCACTTGTTGCATTGCAGTGCACTAAAGAACTAACTCATTCCGATATCCACTGAAGAGATAACATATTTGCTTTTGCATTGCATTGCACACACGATCTTACGCTGTGCATTGAAGAATAACATGTATGGTATGGACTTGTTGCATTGCATTGCATAGAGGAACTAACTCATTCCGATAACATATGTGCTGTTGCGTTGCTTGCCAATGTTTGTTGCATTGCACTATGCGCTTGTACACACGACCAAACGTTTTATATTGGAGAAAAACATGTAAGCTATGCACTTGTTGTATTGCAATACATACAAGAACTAACTCATTCCGCTGTGCATTGGTGATATAACATATGCGCTGTTGCATTGCTTGCTAATGCTTTTGCAATTGCACTATGCATTTGCACACATGATCTAACGCTCTGCATTAAGCTATATAAGCTATGCACTTTCCGATATGCATTGAAGAGATTATGTTTGTGTTGTTGAGTTACACTAAGCACTTGTTGCATTGCAATAAATCCAATAACTAACTCACTCACGATGTGCATATTTGCTTTTGCATTGCATGCACACACGATCTAATGCTGTGCATTTGTTGCATTGCAATGCATGCAAGAACTAACTAATTCCGATATGCATTGAAGAGATAACAACTGTGCTATTTCATTGCACTAAGTTCTTGTTGCATTGCAATGTATATATGTCTGTCTAGTTATAAGAACTAACTCATTCCGATGTGCATTGAAGAGATAATATTGTTGCATTGCATTGCACAGACGATCTGACATATAACATATAAGCTATGCACTTGTTGCATTGCAGTGCATAGAAGAACTAACTCATTCCGATAGCATATGTGCTGTTGCATTGCTTGCCAATGTTGTTTGCATTGCACTATGCACTTGCACACACGATCAAACGTGGTATATTGGAGAATAACATGTTCGCTATATTGCAATGCATACAAGAACTAACTCATTTCGATGTGCATATTTGCTTTTGCATTGCATGCACACACTCTCTACGCTGTGCGTTTGTTGCATTGCAATGCATGCAAGAACTAACTCATTCCGATGTGCACTGGTGATATAAAATATGTGCTGTTGCATTTCTTGCCAATGCTGTTGCCATTGCACTATGCACTTGCACACACGAGCAAACGTTGTGTACTGGAGAATATCATGTAAAGCTACGCACTTGTTACATATGTTCAGTAGTCAGATTTGTCAGATATTATAAAAAATGTGTCATGATTTTAGTGGAAAATTTCTGCCATCTAATGGAAACAAACACTTTAAGAATTAATTGAAGAATAACACATGAAACTATGCTCTGTTTAATTGCAGTGCATACAACAACTGACTCATCACGTTGTGCATTGAAGAGATTACATATGTGCTGTTGCATTGCATTACAAAAATTAACTAATCCCGTTGTGCACTGAAAATAATAATACATAGCATATGCAATGTTTAATTAATCTGTATAAAATAACTAATTTATTCCGTTGTGCATCGAAGAGATAGCACGATATACTGCATGCACGAACTGACTTATTACGTTGTGCATTGAAGATATAGCACATGAGATGTGTGATGCATTGCATTGCGTGCACGTTCTAAATTAACCTTTTGTGCGCTCTTCATTCTAATGTTGTGTATTCTTCAAGCAGGTTTTATTATCCCTTCGAATAACACAACAATGCGTGCTTTTGCATTCCAATGCATACAAAAACTAATTATAGTGCTAATTGGCCTGTATATACAACTAACTTGTTCTGTTGTACATTGAAGAATAATGCATGTATGTGTTGCATACGAAAACTAATTCATTCCGATGTGCATTCTTCATTCGTCTGTTGTACTATGTTGTTCTGTTAAAGAGTCTTTGAAATGTAAGTTTATATACACACTCAAACATTTCTTTGATGTGAACATCTTTTTGGACAGAGTCCGCAATATTGAATTACTCATAGACTCCTTTTTATGTTTCATTAGCCAAGACAGTAGTCAGAATTACACATACTCATTGACTCTTTAAGATATCACATCAGCCAGACAATTGTCCATATCTGACTACTGAACATATTTCTGGCTGTAGATTCTATGAATTTGAACTTTCTATACATACTCATAGACTGATTATGATGTGTCATTAGCCAGAAAGTAGTACCTATTTGACCTATTGAACATATTTTTGGCCAAAGTGTTCTCAAACTTTACCTTTCTACACATACTCATTGACTCTTTCAGATATTATATCAGCCAGACAACAGTCCATATTTGACTACTGAACACATTGCTGGCCGTCGATTCTATGAACTTTCTATGCGTGCTCATTGACTCCTGATGTTTCATCAATAGTTCAAGTATGACTTTTGAAATACATTTCTGGCCAGAGTCTTTGAACTTTAACTTTATATAAATACTCAGAGACTCCTTTGACTCCTCAGACTGAGAGAAGTTAATTTTTTTTACCTATTGAACATATTTTTGGACAAAGAGTTCTCAATATTGAACATTTTATATACACACAGAATTCTTCTGATGATTCATCAGTAGTTCAAGTATGGCTTTTTAAATATATTTCTCATCAAGGAGTCTTTAAACTTTAATTTCCTATACATACTCATACACTCCTGATATTTTATCAGACTGAGAGTAGTCCACATTTGACCTATTGAACACATTTCTGGAAAAAGATTCCTCAATATTGAACTTTCTGTACATACACTCCTTTTGATGTTTCATCAGCCAGACAGTAGTCAGAATTTGACCTATTGAATATATTTTTGGCCAAAGAGGTCTCAAAACTTTAACTTTCTACACATATTCATATATTTCTTCTGATGTTTCATCAGCAGTTCAAGCATACATTTTTGAAATATTTTTGGCAAAAGAGTCTTTAAACTTTTACTTTCTTTTGACTCTTTCAGATATTATATCAGCCAGACAATTATCCATATTTCTGGCCGTAGATTCTATATACTTGAATTTAATATACATACTCATAGAGTACTTCTAATATTATTTTAGACTGAGAGTAGTCCATATATGACCCATTGAATATATTTCTGGACAAAGACACCCTGATATTGAACTTTCTATATATACTCATAGACTCCTTCTGATGTTTCATCAGTAGTTCAAGTATGACCATTTGAATATTTTTTTGGCCAAAGATTCTTTGAATTTTAACTTTATATACACACTCATAGACTCTTTATGATGTTTTATCAGATTGAGAGTCATCTATATTAGACCTATTGATTATTATTCTGGACATAGACGCCTTCTCTATACATAATCATTGACTGCCAATTTTGTATCAGCTAGAAAAGTTTTCATATTTCACCTGCTTTTCATTAAACACCTGCATCAGCCTTACATCAGCCATATACTAGTCCATATTTGACGTACTGAACACATTTCTGGCCAAAGAGTCCTCGATCTTAAACTTTCTGTACATACTCATAGACTTCTTCTGATGTTTCATCAGTAGTTAAAGTATGACTTTTTGAACAGAATTTTGAACTACTGCTGAAACATCAGAAGGAATCTGTGTATGTATAAAAATGTAAAGATCGAGAACAATCTGACCATAAATAAGTTCAATAGGTCAAATATGGACTACTGTCTGGCTAATGAAACATCAAAAGAATATGTATATAAATATGTATATTCCTCCAGCACTGTCGATGCCGACACCAGTGCGTCTGCCCACTCGGCCAGGCCCTCGTGTTAGGCTAGGTGCCACCGTGTGCATGGTTCCCACCATGGGCGACCCCCACATGTGTATTTCCACTCTAAGCCTCTCCGAGCATGTGTATTTCCCTCGGCAAGCCTTGCCTCCCCTGGGGGTAAAATTCTTCCACCTTCGGCTGGTTACCCCAGAGTTCTGCCATATGCAGCCCCTCGTGGTCATATGTGTATCCTTAAGTCCTCCCTACGAGTAGGCACTTGGCGCATACTTCCACCTGGAATATGCTTCCCAGTGTACCTTGGTATTCCTGTGTTAAGTGGGAGTCCTTCGTCCATACTAGCTTACGACAGGGAGCTCACGCTTACGCAGGGCACTGGATGACAGCCGAGTGGCGTGATTACATTGGGACCCCCATTCGTCAGTCACTGACGTTACTCGGAGTGACTGAACGAAAGGGAACGTCTCGGTTACGTATGTAACCCTCGTTCCCTGAGGAGGGAACGGAGACGTAACGTCCCTTTGCCACTTCCGCTGTACCGCTGGAACGGCCGGGAGTTCAGTCTTGGCTCCTCAGCAGGTAAACATAATGCAAAGTTGCCAGCGTACTTCCTTATATACCCACGCTGTGGGGCGGAGTCACGCTATGCAAATTCCGCATGCCCATGGCATTGGCACTGCCATTGGCCGTTTTCTAGATCTCGAAGATGATAGGCTTCTAGGCGAAACCCCCATTCGTCAGTCACTGACGTTACGTCTCCGTTCCTTCCTCAGGGAACGAGGGTTACAACGTAACCGAGACGTTAACGAGTTTACTGAAAGATTCAGTAAAAGTTCAAAGAACGAAATCAAGACTGGACATTGTATTCTTTTGCACCATACAAGGGTTTTTTACACCTTATACCTTTCTGGCGTAAAGGGTTATTTATCATTGAGTCAAGAACTTTATAGTTGAAGTTCTATACAAAACCCCATTGAACCTTTTATTTCAGGGTAGTCTAGAACAGGGCTTTTCAAAATTTTAGATGCCACGGACCCCCAAATATTAACATGTGAGGGACCCCCATCCTGAAAATTAAAAAGACATCTGTCTTTTATAAACACCCAATTAATACACCAAAAAAAAAATTATATTATATATCTAACACTAGTTTCTATTAAGTTACTTTATTATATATAATTTCTACTCACTATAAGAACTGTACTATTAATTGCATCATTTATTTGTATATTTAAATCCAATTTTTATTAATTTAATTAAGTTCATTTAATAGATTAATACTTTTTTTATTTTAATCACATTTTTATTAATTTATTTTAATCTAATTTATTTATTTATTTATTTGTTTTACATTTTATTATATGTTAATTTAACATTTAATCATTTATTTATTTATTTTAATCTAATTTATTTATTTGTGTACTTAATTTAATATACAGTATATGTTTTTTCTCTAAACTTTTGCAGGTTTATTTAAGCTTATTTATTTATTTATTTATTTTGTTATTATTATTATATTCACAGTTTTACTCTAGGCTTTTCAACATATATTTATTTTAATCTCATTTATTAATTAATTAATTTACTTTTTACATTTTTATCACGTTAATTTACCATTCAATCATTTATTTATTTATTTATTTTAATCAAATTAATTTATTTACTTAATTTTATACTTACTTTTCTCTACACTTTTAAGAACATTCATAAATAAGAAATTAAATGTATAAATAAGAAATTAAGCAAATTTATTTATTTACTTATTTTATTATTTATTTTTGTGCATGATTTATATGTTAATTTAACATTTAATCGCTTATTTATTTATTTCAATCTTATTTATTTATTTACATTTTTTATGTTTATCTTTTCCACGGACCCCCGTCACTCCTTTGCAGCCCCCTGGGGGTCCCCGGACCCCAGTTTGAAAACCCCTGGTCTAGAATGTACTGTAAAAATAAAGGTTCCAAAAGGGGGGTTTCACAGTGATGCCACTGAATAACCATTTTAGGTTCTCAAAGAACCTTTCAGTGAACAGTTCTCAAAAGAACCATTTTTTTAGTGTGAAAAACATTTTAATAATCTAAAGAACCCCTCTAAAAGAGTCCTTTGTGCAGTGGAAAGGGTCCATGGATGTTAACCTTAGAACCATAGAAACCAATAAAGAAATTTTATTTTTTAGAGTGTGGGGGGCAAGGCTGGTAGACCATCTTGGTCAAGCTATAGAACACCTTGTACCATCAACAAAATGCAGCTTAGGGGGCTAAACACGAATCTTGAGCTCTGTCCACATTTTTTTTTTAAATAATTATTGTTGTTCTATGTACAACGCCAAATCCATAAAAGTTGGGACATTTTGTAAAATGTAATAAAATCAAGAATGTGTGATTTCTTTAACCCTTATTTAACTGACAAAAGTACCAAGAAAAAAGCTTTCCAGCATTATACCAGTTCTAACCAGCATAAACCAGCTTTGACCAAAATGGAATTCATGCTGGTTTTTGCTGGATTTTTCAGCAGGGTCTACTAATTATGTTAACATAAATTATACTTTTTATTAATAGAAAACATTTAAAAAATATAGTGAAATGTTGCTGACCTCATAGAGGGCCACACTGAAGCCACCCTGTGATAATTCCATCTGAAAAGAGCTGAAGTTCCCTGTGTCAGTTCCTACAGCAACAGAGAGAGAGAATGTTAAGGATTCATCCAATCAGAGCACTGTTTAATGAGTGACGTCAGTCAGTACGTAGCAGTCAGTAAGAGATGAACTATGAATGCTCCGATGCAGAATTAACATCTTTGATAGCAGATTTATGTACTTTATTGAGTTACTCCGAGCTCATTTGCTCACCAAAGTTTGCTCCCAAAGTTCACCCGTTATGTTATATACAGTGCATCTGGAAAGTATTCACAGCGCTTCACTTTTTCCACATTTTGTTATGTTACAGCCTTATTCCAAAATGGTTTAAATTCATTATTTTCCTCAAAATTCTACAAACATTACCCCATAATGACAACGTGAAAGAAGTTTGTTTGAAATCTTTGCAAATGTATTAAAAATAAAAAATATCACATGTACATAGGTATTCACAGCCTTTGCTCAATACTTTGTTGAAGCACCTTTGGCACCAATTACAAGCTTGGCACACCTATTTTTTGACAGTTTCTCCCATTCTTCTTTGCAGGACCTCTCAAGCTCCATGAGGTTGAATGGGGAGCGTCGGTGCACAGCCATTTTCAGATCTCTCCAAAGATGTTCAATCGGGTTCAAATCTGGGCTCTGGCTGGGCCACTCAAGGACATTCACGGAGTTGTTCCGTAGCCACTCCTTTGTTATCTTGGCTGTGTGCTTAGGGTCGTTGTCCTGTTGGAAGATGAACCTTCGCCCCAGTCTGAGGTCCAGAGTGCTCTGGAGCAGGTTTTCATCAAGGATGTCTCTGTACATTGCTGCATTCATCTTTCCCTCGATACTGACTAGTCTCCCAGTTCCTGCCGCTGAAAAACATCCCAACAGCATGATGCTGCCACCACCATGCTTGACTGTAGGGATGGTATTGGCCAGGTGATGAGCGGTGCCTGGTTTCCTCCAGACATGACGCTTGCCATTCAGGCCAAAGAGTTCAATCTTTGTTTCATCAGACCAGAGAATTTTGTTTCTCTTGGTCTGAGAGTCCTTTAGGTGCCTTTTGGCAAACTTTATGGGGTATTGTTTGTAGAATTTTTTGGAAAATAATGAATTTAATCCATTTTGGAACAAGGCTGTAACATAACAAAATATGGAAAAAGTGAAGCGCTGTAAATACTTTCCGGATGCACTGTATAATGAGTAATTTCATAGTGTGAGTAATATCTCTGGGTGGATTTATGTTGTTATTTGTTTAGTTTATATTTGTGTTTATATTTGAGTTATGTGCAGTTTCTTATATCTGCCGTTACTGCCTGTAATGAGATTCTATAATGGCGTGTCATTATCTGACGCTATATGAGCACCCTAGATGCCATCATGTGGAGTACTGCAAGTACTGCAACACCTTTAATTATTGCCTATGTGAATGTTATTGATTTAACTGTATATCTAATATATTTGATATTATATGCTATTTTCAGACCACTTACTGTTATCACTCAAAACAGTAAACAACAGTAAACTTCTTCTCTGGTGTGCATACAAATCCACCTGTTCCAGCACAAATACAGTCCTTACCTAATTTTCCACAACAATTTTGGTCATTCAAGCCAGAGGCTGTGTCTACACTGGACTAATGATGCACTGGATAATGATCTGACTGTTATCAGTTTGTAGCAGTAAATGAAGAGATGATATACCGATCACAAGTTCAGTATGGAGTACCGCAAGGCTCAGTACTAGGACCGTTGCTTTTCACCCTGTACATGCTACCATTGTGAGATATCATTAGGAAGCATGGTATTAGTTTTCACTGTTATGCTGATGATATATGACATATGCTCTCAATGCAAAATGCTGAACAGTTAGTTCATGCGTTCATGACCTCAAGGATAGATTATTGTAATGCTCTACTGGGTGAATGCCCTGCACGCTTAATAAATAAATTCCAGCTGGTCCAAAACGCAGCAGCTAGAGTTCTTACTAGAACCAGGAAGTATGACCAGAGCCTGGTTCTGTCAACACTGCACTGGCTCCCTATTAAACATCATATAAATTTTAAAATCTTGCTTATTACTTACAAAGCACTAAATGTTTTAGCTCCCCAGTACTTGAGCGAGCTCTTAACGCATTATAGTCCTTCACGTCTATTGCAGTCTCAAAATTCCGGCCTGCTGATAATACCTAGGATATCAAAATCAACTGCTGGCGGTCGATCCTTTTCCTATTTAGCACACCTAAACTCTGGAACAGTCTTCCTAGCATTGTTCGGGAAGCAGACACACTCTGTCATTTTAAATCTAGACTAAAGTCACATCTCTTTACTATGGCATACACATAGAACATTATCAATTTCTATTATTCAAATCAGTTAAATGATTGTTTAGGCTGCATTAACTAGGTCAGCCAGAACCGGGAACACTTCCAATAACACCTGATGTACTTGTTTACATCATAAGAAGAATGGCATCTATGCTAATATTAGTCTCTCTGTTTATCCGAGGTTTACTGTAGTCAGCCGGATCCAGGCCATATCCAGATCAGATGGCTGACCTGCGCCTAGACACGACCACAATGCTGCCCTGAAGTGTCTGCAGGGATCGTGTCAACTAGATTCTCCTCTGTGAAGGCCTCATCGACACGACATCCAGTGGCACTGATTCTCAACAAGCTCATCTCCTGCGTGATGACTCCGATCTTCAACTAGATGGAACTGGACAAATATTCTGAATATTCCGATCTAATCTGACTTCTAACTTGTAATGTTGCCTGAATCATAATCGTACACTGTTTGTTCATTGGCCAGAGGAGAAATGGCCCCCCCGACTGAGCCTGGTTTCTCCCAAGGTTTTTTCTCCATCCTGCCACCTTATGGAGTTTTGGTTCCTTGCCACCGTCGCCTCTGTCACCTTTGGCTTTTGGCTTGCTTGGTTGGGGACACTAAATATTCAACTGTATTACTGTTCTGCACGCATTGACACTATATGATAATTGAACTGAGCTGGATGACATCACTGTTTTCTTCAGAGCGGCTGTAGAGCCGAAACAAATTCTGTTGCATTATTTTCCTGTTACCACTGTGAAGCTGCTTTGAAACAATCTCCATTGTAAAAAGCGCTGTATAAATAAAGGTGACTTGACTAGAGGATCAGAGTGCAGAGTATCAAGCTAAAGGAACACGCCCTAGACGTCCAGTTCATCATCAAGCTTACTTATCAACTTCAACTTCAACTTTATTGTCAATTCTACTATATGTGCAAGACATACAGAGGATTGAAATTCCGTTTCCCTCAGACCCACGGTGTAAAAACGGCAACAACATAAAAGACAAGTATTAAAAATAAATAGATACAATATATACGTTAAAAACATCAAAAAACATCACAAAACATGAAAGTTTTAGGAATATTATTAAGTGCCAACAATATGCAAACAAGATAGCAGCAGTTGTAAAAGTGCCTTATGCATTATATGATCAAATGTGTGTGCGCATGTGTGTGTATGCATGTGCGTGTGTTTTTACAAGGGTAGAAAGTTACAGTTCAGTGCATCCGAGGGCAGAGAGTGAAGAGAGTTCAACTTCCTGACAGCCTGGTGAATGAAGCTATTCTTCAGTCTAGTGGTTCAGGCCTGGAGGCTCCGAAACCTCTTCCCAGATGGCAGAAGACTAAAAAAGCTGTGTGAAGGATGGGTGGGATTCCCCACTATACTGAGTGCTTTCCGGGTTAATCGGATATTGTAAATGTCCTTAAGGGAAGGTAGTGTGGCACCAATGATCTTTCCTGCTGCATTTACTATGCGCTGCAAGGCTTTCTGGTTGTAGGTGGTGCAGTTTCCAAACCACACCGTAATGTAGCTGGTCAAGATACTTTCAATGGTGCCACGATAGAATGAACACATGATGGTTGCCGGGACGGACTGACTTAACCGACCGCCTGCTAGCTGTCTCACGTCACAGAAGTCAGATAAATCCCAGCACATAGAGACTCTTTCACCTAGATATTATCATATAGAGACTGTGTCTGTTCCCCGATTTAGTAAATACAAAAAACCATCAAAACCATTCAACGGTAAAAATTTAATTGATGTCCAAAAAATAAATAACAGATATAATACAGATGAACAAATGATAAAGCTCGGGCTACTGAATATTCGATCCCTTTCCCCAAAAGCGCTTATTGTTAATGATATGATTACAGATCATAATCTAGATGTGCTGTGTTTGACAGAAACCTGGCTAAAAACCTAACGACTACATTACTTTAAATGAGTCCACCCCCTAAGATTATTTTTATAAACACGAGCTGCGTCTGAAAGGTAAAGGGGGAGGTGTTGCTGTAATTTATAATAATATCTTCAGTACTACTTAGAAGTCTAGTTTCAAATATAATTCCTTTGAAGTTCTGGTGCTTTATGTAACGTTATGTAGTGTAATTGTTAAATCCCGTTTGACATTTGTGCTGGCTACTGTATACAGGCCATCAGGGCACAATACAGACTTTACCAAAGAATTTGCTGATTTTCTATCAGAGTTAGTACTGGCTGCAGATAAAGTACTAATTGTTGGTGATTTTAATATCCATGTAGACAATGAAAAAGATGCATTGGGATTGGCATTTAGAGACATTCTAAACTCTATTGGAATTAGGCAACATGTGTCAGGATCCACTCATCGCCGTAATCATACTTTAGACCTATTATTGTCACATGGAATAAATGTTTATGCCGTTGAAATTCTGCAGCAGAGCGATGACATCTCAGATCATTATCTAGTATCATGTATACTTAATTTAGCAAAGGCTGCAAAGCCGTCCCCTCACTTCAAATATGGTAGGACTATCACCGCTGCCACTAAAGATTGCTTTGTAAATAATCTTTCTCATCAGTTTCATCTCCTCAGCATCCCAGATAGCCTAGAGGAACTCGATGTTGCAACAGAAACTATTGACTCTCTCTTTTCCAGCACTTTAGACACAGTTGCTCCCCTGCGCTTAAAGAAGATTAAAGAAAATAGTCCAACGCCGTGGTACAACGAGCACACTCGGGCCCTTAAAACAGCAGCCAGAAAAATGGAGCGCAGCTGGAAGAAAACAAAACTGGAGGTTTTTCGCATTTCGTGGAAAGAGAGCATGATTGCATGCAGAAAGGCCGAAAAAACTGCTAGATCTGCTTATTTCTCGACTCTCTTAGAAGACAACAAACACAACCCTAGGTATTTATTCGATACAGTGGCTAAATTAACCAAAACACTTCTTTACGTGTAAGATTGATAATATTAGGAAAAAAATTATAACCATGCAGCCGTCTACTACAGTATCACATCAGACAGTGCATTGTAGTGTCACTGAGGAAAAATTACACTCATTCACTGCTATAGGAGAAGAAGAATTGGCTAAACTCGTTAAATCATCAAAATCTACAACATGTATGCTCGACCCTATACCGACTAGGCTATTAAAAGAGATGCTTCCAGAGGTCATAGATCCTCTTCTTAATATCATTAATTCATCTTTGTCATTAGGATATGAACCGAAAACTTTTAAGTTGGCTATTATTAAACCACTTATTAAAAAAATGCAACTTGATCCTACAGAATTAGTCAATTACAGGCCAATCTCAAATCTACCCTTTTTGTCAAAAATACTAGAAAAGGCAGTGTCCTCACAACTGTGCTCCTTTTTAGAAAGAAATGCTATCTGTGAGGATTTCCGTCAGGATTTAGACCGTATCATAGTACTGAGACTCCTCTTATCAGAGTTACAAATGATTTACTCTTATCATCCGATTGTGGTTGTATCTCTCTATTAGTGTTACTCGATCTTAGCGCTGCATTTGATACTATCGACCACAACATTCTTTTGAATAGACTCGAAAATTATGTTGGCATTAGTGGAATTGCATTGGCATGGTTTAAATCATACTTATCTGACCGTTATCAGTTTGTAGCAGTAAATGAAGAGATGTCACGCCGATCACAAGTTCAGTATGGAGTACCGCAAGGCTCAGTGCTAGGACCGTTGCTTTTCACCCTGTACATGCTACCATTGGGAGATATCATTAGGAAGCATGGCGTTAGTTTTCATTGTTATGCTGACGATACTCAGCTCTATATTTCTTCACGCCCTGACGAAACTTACCAATTCACAAGATTAACGGAATGCATAGCTGATATAAAAAAATTGGATGACTAGTAATTTCCTGTAACTTAATTCAGAAAAAACAGAATTTTTAATTATTGGACAAAAAAACTCCACAAGTAGTAACCTAGAATACTGTCTAACACTTGATGGCTGCTTCTTCGGCTGGCTGCACGTCCAGGTGGTGATAGATGATAGGCTGTTTTCACCACTGTCTCATCGCCGCTTCTGATGATGTAGCCATACCAGCGGAATTGGGCACATCTTGTCAACTATGGGTGCCACGCCCATGCGCCTTCGGACATCTTCGCTCATGGCGCGGTCGAATTGCGTGAGGCAGAGGGACCAGCGGAGCATCTTCATCTCCATAATGTGGAGGGCCTGCTCATGTTTGGTGGTGGCTGGCCAACACTTGGAACTGTACAACGCGACTGGGCATACGACGGCTTTATAGATCTTGCCCTTGAGTGGTATGGGCATTTGGTGGTTGCAGAGAATGCCTGTGATGCCTAGTCCCACTTCCTCTAAGAAATCCGCACTTATTGGGACTGATGGAGACGATCTTCAAGACACAGGCATCGAATACATGCTTGAATATCTTCATGGAGTGGCAGAGCAGACGGATCGGGCAGTAGGTGTTGCATTCGTCGACGTCCCCTTTGCATTTCCAGATCGGGACCATAACGCTTGCAGCCCACGCTGAGTGTGAGTAGTGTCCTCGTTAAAGTGGTCAGAGTCATTCTGAAACATAAAGGACAGAGCCTAGATACTTGTGCTGTTCTTGATGATGGTTCTGAATGGACTATGTTGTTATTATCGGCAGCCTGGATGCTAGGACTCATAGGCCAGGCAGAGGACTTAAGAATTGAGACAGCCTTGAGAATTATAAGGCAAGACGTCACTAAGCTTTGCGGTGCCTCAGTGTCCTTTTAAATTTCAACTCCATCCCAGCCAGGCAAGAGTTACAGAATAAAGGGAGCCTTCATTGCAGAATTACTGAGCTTAGCTGAACATTCATACCCCTGTTGCAGAGCTTCAAGGACGTTACTGACATTTGGGAGGCTTACAATTACAGCCTATTCACAAAGCCTGTCCCGTTACTGATTGGAGCGTCATCCTCACGTTATCACTCTAATTGAACCAGTCCATTTCGCTTCGCCTGGAGGTCCGGCAGCTGTCAAGATAAGACTGGGTTGGTCTTTACAGGGCCCAGCGTGAGTCACTACACCACTCCACTCCTTGTGGAGAACCGGTGCTTAATGTGCGGGTGAATGACACGTGAGGGCCCATTTTCACAATCTGAGAGCGACTGGTGAGGTACAGTGGGGAGAACAAGTATTTGATACACTGCCGATTTTGCAGGTTTGCCCACTTACAAAGCATGTAGAAGTCTGTAATTTTTATCATAGGTACTCTTCAACTGTGAGTGACGGAATCTGAAACAAAAATCCAGAAAATCACATTGTATGATTTTTAAGTAATTGATTTGCATTTTATTGCATGACATAAGTATTTGATACATCAGAAAAGCAGAACTTAATATTTGGTACAGAAACCTTTGTTTGCAATTACAGAGATCATACGTTTCCTGTAGTTCTTGACCAGGTTTGCACACACTGCAGCAGGGATTTTGACCCACTCCTCCATACAGACCTTCTCCAGATCCTTCAGGTTTCGGGGCTGTCGCTGGGCAATACAAACTTTCAGCTCCCTCCAAAGATTTTCTATTGGGTTCAGGTCTGGAGACTGGCTAGGCCACTCCAGTTTCGGGTCGTTGTCATGCTGGAAGACCCAGCCACGACCCATCTTCAATGCTCTTACTGAGGGAAGGAGGTTGTTGGCCAAGATCTCGTGATACATTGCCCCATCCATCCTCCCCTCAATACGGTGCAGTCGTCCTGTCCCCTTTGCAGAAAAGCATCCCCAAAGAATGATGTTTCCATCTCCATGCTTCACGGTTGGGATGGTGTTCTTGGGGTTGTACTCATCCTTCTTCTTCCTCCAAACACGGCGAGTGGAGTTTAGACCAAAAAGCTCTATTTTTGTCTCATCAGACCACATGACCTTCTCCCATTCCTCCTCTGGATCATCCAGATGGTCATTGGCAAACTTCAGACGGGCCTGAACATGCGCTGGCTTGAGCAGGGGGACCTTGCGTGCGCTGCAGGATTTTAATCCATGACGGCGTAGTGTGTTACTAATGGTTTTCTTTGAGACTGTGGACCTAGTTCTCTTCAGGTCATTGACCAGGTCCTGCTGTGTAGTTCTGGGCTGATCCCTCACCTTCCTCATGATCGCTGATGCCCCACGAGGTGAGATCTTGCATGGTGCCCCAGACCGAGGGAGACTGACCGTCATCTTGAACTTCTTCCATTTTCTAATAATTGCGCCAACAGTTGTTGCCTTCTCACCAAGCTGCTTGCCTATTGTCCTGTAGCCCATCCCAGCCTTGTGCAGGTCTACAATTTTATCCCTGATGTCCTTACACAGCTCTCTGGTCTTGGCCATTGTGGAGAGGTTGGAGTCTGTTTGATTGAGTGTGTGGACAGGTGTCTTTTATACAGGTAAAGAGTTCAAACAGGTGCAGTTAATACAGGTAATGAGTGGAGAACAGGAAGGCTTCTTAAAGAAAAACTAACAGGTCTGTGAGAGCCGGAATTCTTACTGGTTGGTAGGTGATCAAATACTTATGTCATGCAATAAAATGCAAATTAATTATTTAAAAATCATACAATGTGATTTTCTGGATTTTTGTTTTAGATTCCGTCACTCACAGTTGAAATGTACCTATGATCAAAATTACAGACCTCTACATGCTTTGTAAGTGGGCAAACCTGGAAAAACAGCAGTGTATCAAATACTTGTTCTCCCCACTGTATATTCAGACCACGGCACTAACTTCCAAGGAGGACAGAGAGAGTTGCAAGAAGCCATTGCATCGTTCACTCCACAGATCCAGCTACATTTAGCTAAACATAAAATCTCTTTCCTCTTTAACCCACCTGGAGCCTACACTTTGGAGGTGTGTGGGAAAGAGTGATTTGGTCAGTGAAAAATTCTCTTCGCGCCACAGTCAGCTCCCAAGTTGTAAAAGAAGAAGTTCTCCAGTCCTCATTGAAGTAATGTAGCTGACCTTGACCCCGTTACGCCAAATGATCTGCTTATGGGCGGCTGGATAGCTCACTACCCTTTGTAGTTTATCTTGCTACAGAGCTTATAGATCAACGGAGGCTGAGTCAAGTTCTGGCCAATCAATTCTGGTCAAGTTTCATCTATTACTAACTGCCTACACTACAGACTCGCAACAAGTGGCACACAGATGCCAGTGACATTTCTACCGGAACCGTAGTAATGCTCATTGATCCACAACTAACACAAGCATTATGCAAAGTTGTGAAGACTTTCCGAGGTTCTGATGGCCATAGCAGAGCTGCCGAGATTAAGGTTAAGGATAAGACCTAACCCCCAACCAGTTACTCGCCCGATCCCCCTTCCCGCATTCACAGATCAAGAGGAACTGATCTTACCCCCCTCAGACTGATTAATTCTATAGAGTACCAATATGTATAGCATATTTGGGGGTGGCAATGTTAGAAGGATTCATCCAATCAGAGCACTGTTTACTGAGTAATGTTAGTCAGTGCCTAGAAGTCAGTAAGAGATGAACTATGAATGCTCTGATGCAGAATTAATATCTCCTTTTCCTAGTGGACTGAATGAAAGTGAGCAAGTTAATGACAAGAATGTAAGCTGTTTTATTTTCTATTATCCTGTGATCTTTACGATGTATTTGAAAGTAGATTTGTTTAGCTCATTTGCTCGCCATCACGCCGATTCCCGCTAAGCGCCACAGTTCACCTGTTATGTTATATATAATGTGTTAAATTAACTCTCCTCAGAGTTTATTTGAGTCCATACTCAAGAGTGTTAAAAATAGCAGTCAAGAGAGAAGCAGTCAAGCAACAGGACGGGATAGTAACTTTAAGTGTTTTGTGTCTTTTTCTCATTTGATTTTAGCACAGTTGTCATTACTAGGAAACATTGTTTGTTTATTGTGTTCACGTTCTGTAGTCACGTTGCTGAAGTTGCATTTGTTCTTGTTTGTTCATGTTTGTTCTCGTTTGTAAACAGTTTTGGTCTGGTAAACAGTGAGGCGTGGCCAGCTGAATTCAATAATGACATTTCAGATGAGTATATAATCAAATAGTATACCACGGCAGCCCTCGTGTGAAGACTGAAAAATGTGTAAAGACCAGCGCTCTGCCTGCGCGACTCCACCGAGCAAGGACACCGACAAGGCACTAGAGTATTGTTTTTTTTTTCTTTCCTTTCTCTTTTACACAACTGTTTGTTTTTGTGACCAGTTTTCACTATGTCCTTCCAAATCCCTACTATTACGAACATGAGTAAATCTCATGTCACACGTAGGAAGCAGCACAATCCTAACAACCTGCGTATTTTCCCTGTCTTCTAGTACATTACTTTCTTTTCCTATTGGTCTCTGGAATTGCCAGTCTGCTGTAAACAAAGCAGACTTCATTACATCTATTACTAGTCATTCAGGTCTCAACCTCATGGCCCTTACTGAGACCTAGATCAGACCTGAGGACACTGCCACACCTGCAGCCCTCTCCACAAATTTCACTTTTTCACACACCCCTCGCCTGACTGACATTCTCTAATGAATGGAAATTTAATCCTTTACCATCTCTGTGTGACAACAGCTTATTTGAATTACATGCAATTACTATCACCAGCCCTATTAAAATCCATTTTGTAGTTGTTTATCGTCCCCCAGGTCAGCTTGGCAGTTTCTTGGAGGAGTGGGATGTGTTACTCTCATCCTTCCCTGAGGATGGTACTCCTCTGGTAGTTCTTGGAGACTTCAACATCCACCTAGAAAAGCCTCAGGCTGCTGATTTCCACACTCTGCTTGCCTCATTTAACATCAAACGAGTACCTACTGCGGCTACGCACAAATCAGGTAACCAATTGGACTTTATTTACACACGCTACTGCTCCACTGACCATACGCTGGTCACTCCACTGCACACCTCAGATCACTTCCTCCTCACTCTTAACTTCAACCTGGCTCAGGAAACAGCACACACTCCTCCACAGGTCACCTTTCGGCGTAACTTACACTCACTCTCATTCTCCTGCCTATCCTCTTTGGTCTCTTCCACACTCCTCCCCCTAATCAGCTCTCATCACTAGATACTAACAGTGCAACTGTTACTCTTTTCTCAACTCTAACATTGTGCTTAGACAACTTCTGCCCCCTTTCATTCATTTCAAGGCACTGCTGTTTGCCTACAGAACAACTCAACCCAAGCTGCTAAGTCTTTAGACATTTTCAAGAAACTACTGAAGATGCATCTTTTTCGGCAACACTTGACCCGTTAATACTACCACTTACTATTCTATATCTATTTTTTTTTTTTAAATCCTTGCTACGTGTACTGCACTGGACTAACTGGGCCTGGTCACATCACTTGCATATTGTTGCCCTATTGTTAGTTTGATTGATTTGATTGCTCTCCTCATTTGTAAGTCACTTTGGATAAAAGTGTGCTGCCTTCTTTATGACTTTTATGAAAACTTTTATTTTGAAGTTAATGTTTGAGTAACACTGCCATCTAGTGGCTGTTCAGCCATTTTGTTTAGTTGAAAGTAGGAAGCAGCCAGAGCACACGGCTTGATAGATGGTGCATCTAATTCTTTTCTTTGCGCTGTTTCTGGGACACTATTTGTCTGTAAGTGACTGAAAGTTATTATTTTCATATTAACATCAGCAAAGGCGGCGGCACCTTAACATCGTTTTTTTTTTCTTATCAGTGCGGAAGAAACTCAAAATACTCTGTCAATTTTGGTCATTCAGGCAAGTGTTATACATTATAATCTGTTAAAGGGTTAGTTCACTCAAAAATGAAAATTAGCCCATGATTTACTCACTCTCAAGCCATCCTAGGTGTATATGACATTCTTCTTTCAGACGAACACAATCAGAGTTATATTAAAAAATGTCCTGGCTCTTCCAAGCTTTATAATGGCAGTAAATGTTGCTCTGTTTTTGAAGTCCATAAAAGTGCATCTATATCCATCATAACTGCTCCACACGGCTCCGGGGGGTTAATAAAGACCTTATGAAGCGAAGCTATGCATTTGTGTAAGGAAAATATCCATATTTAAAACTTTATAAAGTAAAATTTCTAACATCCGGCGGACCGTCTTCTGTTTTTGGAGTCCATAAAAGTGCATCTATATCCATCATAACTGCTCCACACGGCTCAGGGGGGTTAATAAAGGCCTTCTGAAGCGAAGCGATGCGTTTGTGTAAGGAAAATATCCATATTTAAAACTTTAAAACAGAGCAACATTCACTGCCATTATAAAGCTTGGAAGAGCAAAACAAATATTCTCTGTTTATGTAATCAGTTTGAAAAGAGAGAGATTCGCGAGCCTCTTCATTATCCACTAATGCGTTCTTTTGAAAGTCAAATTCTGACGCAATCCATGCGAGTATCCCCGCCCGCATCAACTCGAATAAACACATCAAGTTTAGTGCATGTACTTTACATCGTTTTGAGATGCAGTGAAGAATAATCCTGGAATAATTTACCTCAGAAGAAAAGCTGTTAAATTTCATGTAGCAACGGATCCAGCCTATGATTGTGAGGTAAGTTTATTCTGTTAGTGTCTGTGAATATTAAACAGCAAAAAGACTGTATAAATATGAATCCTGCATGTGTCTATGTGACGTATTAAACTGCAGATTAACATTTATAGGCTCTATAATATAACAAATACGTTACATAAAATGTCATAGACGTAAGACTGTTTAAACAAGATTTCTTTGGCCTGTTTTGGACAGATTTTGAAGTATTTATTGTAAAATAGCCTAGTGTCACATCAAAAAAAGCTTTTGTTTGTAAATTTCTGCTCAGATGCTATAAATATAGTACCAGTCAAACGTTTTGTGTACAATAGGCTACTTGTTGTAGCCATTAAAACGTATTTTGTTTCATATTTATGTTTAAATATTATAGCCTAATGTTATTTTTTAATTTAATCTATGTTGATTATGAAAAGTGAACAGCGTGAGTAAGAAAGGACACATCATAAGATGCGCAATATGTCGGGAGACATGGATCAGACATGATTTTGACCACTTCATTAAGTTTTGTTTTGTAGAAAGCCTTTCTTTAAAGTGAATTTCGTTTTGTATAAATTGTATCTTAATTTTAATTAATGTTTCATCTGCCAATTGCCTGGATTTAATAAATAAGAAGCAAATATTGCAGACAATAGCCTATAATATGTGCCGGCACGATCATGCATTGCATGTGAACTGGAGCGCACACATTACTATGTAGGGTAATGTGTTCTGCAAAGGCTGCAAAGCCATCCCCTTGTTTAAAATATGGCAGGACTATCACCACTGCCACTAAAGACTGCTTTGTAAATAATCTTCCTCATCAGTTCCATCTCCTCAGCATCCCAGACAGACTAGAGGAACTCGATGTTGCAACAGAAACTATTGACTCTCTCTTTTCCAGCACTTTAGACACAGTTGCTCCTCTGTGCTTAAAGAAGATTAAAGAAAATAGTCCAAGGCCGTGGTACAACGCGCACACTCAGGCCCTTAACCCCCTGGAGTGTGATCAACTCGCTTTTTTTCTTATCAGTGCCAAAGAGACTCAAATAACTCTGTCGATTTTTATAATTCAGGCAAGTGTTATACATCATTATAATATGTTAAGTTTCTATATTTTTTTGTGTATAGTCACAATAAAAACAGATTGTTGTGCTTTTTGCAAAATAAAGAAAACAAACATGCTGCAGCCTCTCTCTCAAAGACGTTCATTCAGAAAGTCTTCAGAAAAGGAACTCTAACTTAGTGAGCACTTGTCACACAAACATGAGACATATGTCTAAAGAAATGTCAGGTTTTAAATAATGTAAATAAAATCGAAAACAAATATTCTGTGTTTATGTAATCTGTTTGAAAAGAGAGAGATGTCAGTCGTTCGCGAGTGTCTCATTATCGTCTCATTATCCGCTAATGCGCCATGCCCACGGAGCGCGCATTCTTTTGAGATTCAAATACTGACCGATCCACGCGAGAGCACAGTGCCCACATCAACTCAAATAAACGCATCAAGTGTAGTGCTATACTTTAGCTACATCGTTTTGAGACGCGTTGAGGAATAATCCTGGAATAATTTACCTCATGAAAACTGTTTATTTCTAAGAGCAACGGATTCAGCCGCTGATTGTGAGGTAAGTTTATTCTCTTAGTTTTCTGTGAATATTAAACGCAAAAAAGATATGAATCCTGCTGCAACATAAAATGTCATAGACGTAAGACTGTTTAGACAAGATTTCTTTGGCCTATTTTGGACAGATTATGAAGTGTTTATTGTAAAATAGCCTAGTGTCACATCAATAAAGCTTTTATTAGCAAATGTCTGCTCAGATGATATATAGTACCAGTAAAACGTATTTTGTTTCATATTGATGTTTAAATATTATAGCCTAATGGTATTTTTTAATTTAATATATGTTGATTGTGAAAAGTGAACAGGACGAGTAATAAAGGACACATCATTTGATGCGCAATATATCAGAAGACATGGAGTTTGTCAGAAATTATTTTGACCACTTCATTAAGTTTTGTTTTGTAGAAAGCCTTTATTTAAAGTGAATTTCGTTTGTATAAATTGTATCTTAATTTTAATCAATGTTTTTAATATATTTGCTTCTTATTTAATAAGAAGCATAGCAGACAATAGCCTTAGCACTGGCGATCATGCATTGCAGGCATGTCTCATAAATGAACCAACGCTTGAAATGATATTTGAGTATTGTGTATATCGGATAGTTTACAAAATCAAATGATTCAGAAAATGTTTGCCATTGAAATGACTGGGGAAAAAGTGTCCCAAACAACCTGAATTCACCCTATACTCTTTGAAATCATAATTGCATTGCATTTAAATCCCAAATATTTTACTTATAACATTCATCATCACCAGTTATTCAGTTATTTGTATTTACTGAATACTGAATTGTGTTCAGTGTCACAATATTACTGTTTTTTTAGCATGAGACTTATTTTAAAAAAAAAAAAAAAAAAAAAAAAAAAAAAGTACACTGCCAAAAATGCTCTTCTTAGTATTTTTGTCTTGTTTCTAGTCTAAATATCTACAAATTCTTAAATCAAGATGCATTTACTAGACAAGTAAAATGACATAAGATATTCTTTCTTGTTTTGTTGAAAGTAAAATCAAAATGAAGTGAGTTTTTGCTTAAAACATGCAAAATTATCTGCCAATGGGGTAGAAAAATAATCTTGTTTTTGATTGAAATCTTGTTTCTTGTGTCTTTCCCAAACAGAAATAAGATTATTTTTCTTACCCCATAGAAAATTTTACTTATCTAGTAAATGAATCTTGATTTAAGAATTTTTAGATATTTGGACTGGAAACAAGAAAAAATACTAAATAAGAAGAGCATTTTTTGCAGTGTAGTCAAATCTTTTGATAATTTAAAATATAATAGGCCTTTTTAATGTGTCTTTGTTGACTACATTCTAAATAAACTACAACAAAATATATTTCCTTTGTCCTGTTGCTTAGCTTTCTCAGTCACATACCTGAGGCTCATTCATTATGCAGCTCATTATGCGGCTCATTATGAGTTCTTTTGTTCTCTCAGGTGTGAATCACAGCATTATTCATGATCATTCACGCCTCGTCGCATACAGCCTTTGTAAAGAAAAAGTGTCTTACAAAATGTAAATCAATATATTGTGTTGTGGGAATAAGTAGGCACAATGATTCTCACATCAGTTTGAAGCAAAAACTCTAGGCAACAACACCCATTAGTCTAAAGTCTTGTGGACACATATCTACTGTGTTTTGAGGCCTTAATTTTAAAACAAAAATTTTAGTTCCCTTTCAGTCAGTACACTACGAGTTACGTCAGTTACTGATGAAATGGAGGTTTCGCTTAGAAGCCAATCGCCTTTGAGCTCTACAAAACGAGCCAATGGCATGAAGATGCCATGGGTCTGCGGAATTTGCATAACGCAACCCCGCCCCACCGCGTGGGTATAAAGGGCGTTGCGTGGCAATCTCGCATTATGTTTCTGCTTCAGAGCCGAGTGTTACTGCCTGAGCATTTTTCTCTTCAAGACGAGTGTCTCTCCAGAGTGTTGGTGTTACGGCGCGTTCTAGCGAGTTCCGCATTCCTGTCTGATCTGTGCAGTGATCTAGCACAGCGTGTGTGTTCTCCCTAGGCGCTTCGGCATTCTGCAGAGCAAAAACTCTTCTTTAAAAGAGCTGCACACGGCACGTCTGTTTCAAGATGTCTTGCCCGTGCTCCGTGGAAGCGGAAGGAAGGCGGCCCCACCCGTCCCAGCCCCCCAGCCTGCTAAACGGCAGTCTAAGCGGCGGTCCTGAGACGGGCGGCTCGGAGGTGAACTCGGTTCTTTCCCAGGAGATGGTAGCAGGGCCACTCCTTCCCCCAGCGGTACCCTATTTCATGGTTAAAGAAAGAACTGACTTTTTCACCTCCGAGCCTCAAGAGGGCGCGGCTGGCAGTGTGCGACGCCAAGCAGCCTCGCCACTCTCGGCCCCCTCTGTCGCCAGCCCCCTGGCAGACGAGACCCCCGTGGTACGCTGGTCCTTCCCTGGTCTCCTCTGTCAGGGCGTGGAATTCAGACTGGCTGATTCTAGGCCACCTCGGGATCAGGTTTGCGAACACAGGGACCTGGTGCTTCAGCACCTCGCCCGCCTGGGCCTTCGGGTCAACTGGGAAAAGAGCAAACTCTCCAGTGCAGAGGATCTCTTTTCTCGGTATGGAAATCGACTCGGCCGCCATGTACGCGCAGCTTACGAGCGAGCGCGCGCAGTCACTGCTGACTTGTCTTCGCCAGTTCGAGGGCAAGAGTGCGGTTCCACTGAAATATTTTCAGAGGCTCCTGGGGCATATGGCATCCGCAGCCGCGGAAACGCAACTCGGTTTGCTTCATATGAGACCACTTCAGCACTGGCTTCGCGATCGAGTCCCGAGATGGGTATGGCAACACGGCACGCTCCGGGGCCCAGTTACTCGGGCCTGCCGTCAGACCTTCACCCCGTGGGCGAACCTCAGTTTTCTACGGGCAGGTGTTCCCCTAGAACGAGTTTCCAGGCATGTTGTTGTAACAACAGATGCCTCTGCCACGGGCTGGGGCGCCATGTGCAATGGACATGCTGCCGTGGGCTCCTGGAGAGGACCCCAGCGCCTATGGCATGTCAATTGCCTCGAGTTGCTGGCCGTACGTCTTGCCCTGCACCTGCACACGCTTGTCCCTGCTCAAGGACAAGCACGTACTGGTCCGTTCAGACAGCACGGCGACAGTAGCGTACATCAACCGACAAGGTGGTCTACGCTCCCGCCGGATGTCGCAACTTGCCCGCCATCTCCTCCTATGGAGTCAGAAGCATCTGAGGTCGCTTCGTGCCGTTCACATCCCGGGAGAACTGAATCGTGCAGCCGACGAGCTGTCACAGTTTCAGCCGCTTCCGGGGGAATGGAGACTCCATTCCCAGGCGGTTCAGCTGATTTGGGAACAGTTTGGCGACGCACAGATAGATCTGTTTGCCTCCCACGACTCTTCCCATTGCCGCTGGTATTATTCCCTGACCAAGGGGACCCTTGGCACGGATGCACTAGCGCACAGCTGGCCGCGGGGCCCACGCAAGTATGCGTTTCCCCCAGTGAGCCTTCTCGCACAGGTTCTGTGCAAAATCAGGGAGGACAGGGAGCAGGTCCTTTTGGTTGCCCCATATTGGCCCAGCCGGACCTGGTTCTCAGAACTCATACTCCTTGCGACAGCCCCTCCCTGGTCGATCCCTCTGAGGAAGGACCTCCTTACTCAGAGACGGGGCACCGTATGGCACCCACATCCCGACCTTTGGAACCTACACGTGTGGGACCTGGACGGGACGTAGTAGGTTTGAGTACCCTGCCACCTCAGGTGGCGGCTACCATCACTTCCGCTAGGGCCTTGTCCACGAGACAGGCCTATGCGTTGAAGTGGAACCTCTTCGTCACCTGGTGCTCTTCTCGCCAAGAAGACCCCACAAAATGCTCAATCGGGTCTGTGCTTTCCTTCCTCCAAGAAGGGTTGGAACGAAGGCTGTCTCCCTCCACCCTGAAGGTCTATGTGGCCGCGATTTCGGCTCATCATGACCTGGTGGATTCAAAAACGGTAGGTCAGCACGACCTGGTCAGCAGGTTCCTTAGAGGAGCGAGGAGATTAAATCCTCCTCGTCCTCCTCAAATACCCTCTTGGGATCTTACAGTGGTTTTATCTGCCCTGCAGAAAGCTCCCTTTGAGCCTCTGCAGTCTGTGGAGCTGAAGTTCCTTTCAATGAAAGTGGCGCTCTTGATTGCTCTGGCTTCCATCAAGAGGGTAGGGGACCTGCAGGCATTTTCGGTTGACGAAGCGTGCCTGGAATTCGGGCCGGCCAATTCTCACGTGATCCTGAGACCCCGGCCTGGATACGTGCCCAAGGTTCCCACCACTCCCTTCAGGGATCAGGTGGTGAACCTGCAAGCGCTGCCTGTGGAGGAGGCAGACCCAGCCTTGGCACTGCTCTGTCCATTACGCGCCCTTCGCGCTTACGTAGACTGAACGCAGTGTTTCAGGACCTCAGACCAGCTCTTTGTCTGTTACGGAGGGCAGCAGAAAGGGAAGGCTCTCTCCAAGCAGAGGTTGTCTCACTGGATAGTGGACGCCATTGTCCTGGCATATCAGGTTCAGGGCATGCCATGCCCCCTTGGGGTTAGAGCACACTCCACTAGGAGTGTTGCTTCCTCTTGGGCTTTAGTGCGTGGCACCTCGCTGACAGACATTTGTAGAGCTGCAGGCTGGGCGACACCCAACACACTCGCAAGATTTTATAATCTCCGAGTGGAGCCTGTGTCCGCTCGTGTACTCGCCCCAAGTGGCCAGTAACTGGACAGGCTCAGGTGTCTTCGCTTGCTGCGCCATTCCACTCCACGGACTGGATGCGTGCGCATTTTCTCTCAGGTGAGCTTCCCAGTAAGCCCTGAGCTCCTCCAGCACTGCTGATGTCGACACCAGAGTGCATGCCCGCTTGGTCAGCCCTCGTGTTCGGCTAGGTGCCTCCGTGTGCATGGTTCCCCCGTTGGGCAACCCCCACATGTGTATTTCCACGGTAAGTCTCTCTGAGCACGTGTCTTCCCTTGGCAAGACACCTTGCCACACCTGGGGTTGAAAAATTTTCCACCTGCGGCTGGATACCCCAGAGTGCTCCATATGCAGTCCCTACGGGGGTCATATGTGTTTACTTAAGTCCTCCCTTCGGGCAGGCATTGTGTTGCATTTCTTCACATGGGATATGCTTCCCAGTGTACCTTGGTATCAGCGTTGAGCCTAGCCCGTCGTTCGTGCTAAGACTCACGGCAGGGAGCCCTCGTCAGCGCAGGACGCTGGAAGACAGCCGTCGTGGCGAGATTGTATTGGGACCCCCATTTCATCAGTAACTGACGTAACTCGTAGTGTACTGACTGAAAGGGAACGTCTCGGTTACGTATGTAACCCTCGTTTCCTGAAGGAAGGGAACGGAGACGTTACGTCCCCTTGCCACTTCCACTGTACCGCTGGAAAGGCCGGACGCTCATGCCTCGGCTCTTCACCAGGTAACATATTGCGAGATTGCCACGCAACGCCCTTTATACCCACGCGGTGGGGCGGGGTTGCGTTATGCAAATTCCGCAGACCCATGGCATCTTCATGCCATTGGCTCGTTTTGTAGAGCTCAAAGGCGATTGGCTTCTAAGCGAAACACCCATTTCGTCAGTAACTGACGTAACGTCTCCGTTCCCTTCCTTCAGGGAACGAGGGTTAAATACGTAACCGAGACGTTTTTCAAAAACCACGCATTCATATTATTCTCTCAAAAATACAAGCATGTACATACATGTTGCTCACGTATTATGGTAGCCCAGTTTGTGCTGAATACAGTGTATTACACTTTTTCCATTAATGTGTTTATAAGCAACTGAAAAAAGCACAAATGTCAGAGCATGCCAAAACTTCTAAAGGGCCCCAAAACAGCTCAGAGTCCAGAGGGTTAAAACAGCAGCCAGAAAAATGGAGCGCAGCTGGAAGAAAACAAAACTGGAGGTTTTTCGCATTTCGTGGAAGGAAGAAGCAGCCCGTGCTCAGCTGTCCTTTGCCGAACAAGAAGCAGATGTAATGAAGAAAAAAGCTGATTTAGAAGCAAGTCTACATCTTCTCAAAAGTCAAAAGGCAGTTGCTGTTGCATTAGCGGAGGCTGCAGCTTATGAAGACGCAATTGAAAGTAAAGAGTTAGTAGAGGAACCCCAAGTCCCAGAACAACCTCTTAGCCCAGCTGAACGGACTAGTATAATAATAACATAGGGTAATAATAACATAGGGTCCGCAAAATAACATAGGGTTCATAGACAATTGGAAAAGCTTTTGGGGCAGACCTGACCTGTTGAAAAAAGATGGTATTCATCCTTCCTGGGATGGTGCCGCTCTTCTCTCTAGTAATTTGGCACATAGTCTTAGAGCTAAACCTTGACTAACTGGGGCCCAGGTCAGGAAGCAGACGGACTGGCTTACCCGACCGCCTGCTAGCTGTCTCACGTCACAGAAGTCAGATAAATCCCAGCACATAGAGACTCTTTCACCTAGATATTATCACATAGAGACTGTGTCTGTTCCACGAATTAGTAAATACAAAAAGCCATCAAAACCATTCAACGGTAAAAATTTAATTGATGTCCAACAGATATAATACAGATGATCAAATGATAAAGCTCGGGCTGCTGAATATTCGATCCCTTTCCTCAAAAGCGCTTATTGTTAATGATATGATTACAGATCATAACCTAGATGTGCTGTGTTTGACAGAAACCTGGCTAAAACCTGACGACTACATTACTTTAAATGAGTCCACCCCCCAAGATTATTGTTATAAACACGAGCCGCGTCTGAAAGGTAAAGGGGGAGGTGTTGCTGTAATTTATAATAATATCTTCGGTATTACTCAGAAGTCTAGTTTCAAATATAATTCCTTTGAAGTTTTGGTGCTTTATGCAACGTTATGTAGTGAAATTGATAAATCCCGTTTGACATTTGTGCTGGCTACTGTATACAGGCCACCAGGGCACCATACAGACTTTACCAGAGAATTTGCTGATTTTCTATCAGAGTTAGTACTGGCTGCAGATAAAGTCCTAATTGTTGGTGATTTTAATATTCATGTAGACAATGAAAAAGACGCATTGGGATTGGCATTTAGAGACATTCTAAACTCTATTGGAGTAAGGCAACACGTGTCAGGACCCACTCATCGCCGTAATCATACGTTAGACCTAATACTGTCACATGGAATAAATGTTGATACCATTGAAATTCTGCAGCAGAGCGATGACATCTCAGATCATTACCTAGTATCATGTACACTTAATTTAGCAAAGGCTGCAAAGCCGTCCCCTCGTTTCAAATATGGCAGGACTATCACTGCTGCGACTAAAGATTTCTTTGTAAATAATCTTCCTCATCAGTTTCATCTCCTCAGCATCCCAGATAGCCTAGAGGAACTCGATGTTGCAACAGAAACTATTGACTCTCTCTTTTCCAGCACTTTAGACACAGTTGCTCCTCGGCGCTTAAAGAAGATTAAAGAAAATAGTCCAACGCCGTGGTACAACGAGCACACCCGGGCCCTTAAAACAGCAGCCAGAAAAATGGAGCGCAGCTGGAAGAAAACAAAACTAGAAGTTTTTTGCATTTCGTGGAAAGAGAGCATGATTGCATACAGAAAGGCCCTAAAAACTGCTAGATCTGCTTATTTCTCGACTCTCTTAGAAGAAAACAAACACAACCCTAGGTATTTATTCGATACAGTGGCTAAATTAACCAAAGATAAAGCTTCACCTTCTGATGTTTGTAAACAGCACAGCAGTAATGACTTTATGAACTTCTTTACTTGTAAGATTGATAATATTAGGAAAAAAATTATAACCATGCAGCCGTCTACTACAGTATCACATCAGACAGTGCATTGTAGTGTCACTGAGGAAAAATTACATTCATTCACTGCTATAGGAGAAGAATTGGCTAAACTCGTTAAATCATCAAAATCAACAACATGTATGCTCGAGCCTATACCGACTAAACTACTAAAAGAGATGCTTCCAGAGGTCATAGATCCTCCTCTTAATATCATTAATTCATCCTTGACATTAGGATATGTACCGAAAACTTTTAAGTTGGCTATTATTAAACCACTTATTAAAAAAACGCAACTTGATCCTACAAAATTAGTCAATTACAGGCCAATCTCAAATCTACCCTTTCTGTCAAAAATACTAGAAAAGGCAGTGTCCTCACAATTATGCTCCTTTTTAGAAAGAAATGGTATCTGTGAGGATTTCCAGTCAGGATTTAGACCGTATCATAGTACTGAGACTGCTCTCATTAGAGTTACAAATGATTTACTCTTATCATCCGATCGTGGTTGTATCTCTCTGCTAGTGTTACTCGATCTTAGCGCTGCATTCGATACTATCGACCACAACATTCTTTTGAATAGACTCGAAAATTATGTTGGCATTAGTGGAATTTCATTGGCATGGTTTAAATCATACTTATCTGACCGTTATCAGTTTGTAGCAGTAAATGAAGAGATGTCACACCGAACACAAGTTAAGTATGGAGTACCGCAGGGCTCAGTGCTAGGACCGTTGCTTTTCACCCTGTACATGCTACCACTGGGAGATATTATTAGGAAGCATGGCGTTAATTTTCATTGTTATGCTGACTATACTCAGCTCTATATTTCTTCACGCCCTGACGAAACTTACCAATTCACAAGATTAACAGAATGCATAGCTGACATAAAAAATTGGATGACTAGTAATTTCCTGCAACTTAATTCAGAAAAAACTGAATTTTTAAACATTGGACAAAAAAACTCCACAAGTAGTAACCTAGAATACTGTCTAACACTCGATGGCTGCTCTGTCAAGTCCTCGTCGTCAGTTAGGAACCTGGGTGTGCTCTTTGATACCAATCTCTCATTTGAAAGCCATGTTTCTAGCATCTGTAAAACTGCATTCTACCATCTTAAAAATATATCTAAATTACGGCACATGCTTTCAATGCAAAATGCTGAACAGTTAGTTCATGCGTTCATGACCTCAAGGCTAGATTATTGTAATGCTCTACTGGGTGGTTGCCCTGCTTGCTTAATAAATAAACTGCAGCTTGTCCAAAACGCAGCTGCTAGAGTTCTTACTAGAACCAGGAAGTATGACCATATTAGCCCGGTTCTGGCAACACTGCATTGGCTCCCTATTAAACATCGTATACATTTTAAAATCTTGCTGATTACTTACAAAGCACTAAATGGTTTAGCTCCCCAGTACTTGAACGAGCTCTTAACGCATTATACTCCATCACGTCTATTGCGGTCTCAAAATTCTGGCCAGTTGATAATACCTAGAATATCAAAATCAACTGCAGGCGGTCGATCCTTTTCCTATTTAGCACCTAAACTCTGGAACAGTCTTCCTAGCATTGTTCGGGAAGCAGACACACTCTTTACTATGGCATACACATAAAACATTTTTAATTTCTATTATTCAAATCAGTTAAATTATTGTTTTAGGCTGCATTAACTAGGTCAGCCGGAACCGGGAACACTTCCAATAACACCTGATGTACTCGTTACATCATAAGAAGAACGGCATCTACGCTAATGTTAGTCTCTCTGTTTATCCCGAGGTTTACTGCAGTCGGCCGGATCCGGGCCATATCCAGACCAGATGGTGGCCCTTAGCCTGGACATGACGACCATATCCCTGAAGTGTCTGTAGAGACCGTGTCAATTAAACTCCCCCCTGTAAATACCGCATCGACACGACATCCTCATTAAACCCGTCCCCGGCGTGACGACTCCAAGCTTTCGAATAATCCTACGAATATCTATTGATCTAATATGACTTCTGACCTGTAATGTTGCCAGAATCATAATCATATACTATTTGTTCGTCGGCCAGAGGAGAACTGGCACCCTGACTGAGCCTGGTTTCTCCCAAGGTTTTTTTCTCCATTCTGGCCCTGAAGGAGTTTTGGTTCCTTGCCACCGTCGCCTTTGGCTTTTGGCTTTCTCAGTTGGGGACACTTAAATTTCAACTATATTACTGATCTGCCCGCATTGACACTATATGATAATTGAAATGAGCTGGATGACATCACCGTTTTCACCAGAGCCGAATCAAATTCCGTTGCATTATTTTCCTGTTACCACTGTGAAGCTGCTTTGAAACAATTGCCATTGTAAAAAGCGCTATATAAATAAAGGTGATTTGATTTGATTTGACTAGTGATTATGTGCAAAAGCTCTCACAAGTATGTCTTGAAGACATCCCAAAGCTCAACGTCAAAGTTGAACAACCGGAACATGACCATGCTGATAACAACTGGTCATGAAAAGCATTTTTTAAGAGTGCTACAAAAGATCTTAACTTGACACCCCAAGAAGAGCTTGATTTGTTGACAAAATGGCTTGGACCGGAGTCATCAGAGCATGCTAAAAGAATTTGCTCCATACATATTATTCATCCTGAACCAGGCCTTAACATGTTATGGCAAAGACTGGAGGAAAGTTATGGACCAGAGATGGTGGAGCATGGTGGAGCATGCCTTGCTGAAAAAGCTAGCGGACTTCCTAAGACTTAGCAACAGACACAGTCACAAACTCAGAGAGTTAGGAGATATCCTACTAGAATTGGAATGTGCTATGTAGTGGACAGCACATTCCAGGGCCCAGTTTATGGCCGGACCCCTCTCTGCCCATAACAGTGGACAAAGGTTTGCTACATTTTGATTGGATCTTGGTGGACTAACACAAACAAACTGTCCAACACCATCAGATAAAGATGCTAGGACAACAGCCAGACACTTCTTAGAGGGCAAGAAGAAGACCTCTGGTACCAAGCCCAGGAAGGACAGGACTTCTCATTGGTCCACATGCAGTTTCTGCCCTTCACCCATCTAGAGACTAATCCCTAATGTCCTGCTCAGTGACTGCCATAAAAAATTCCTCAGGACCTCAGCAGTAGTGGGTGAAACAAAGAAAGACCACAATGATCCGTCCAAATCCATTCATAACTATGTTTGGAAACCTTAAGACTGATGTAAAATACACACATCAATTTCATACTTATTCAGAGAAATAAGCATTCTCAGTGACAGCTATTTGTAATGCAACATCTTACACAGATTCAGCTGCTAATGAACAAATTAATGAATGCATGACAGTTCAATCTTTTTCCATCATGTTTGGTGTCTATTTGTTTAGAATATTACCAAGGGTATTCTGGTGGTGGTTTGGAAAGTGAGAAATGCATTGGTAAACTTTAAAGGCACTTTAAAGAGTTCTAACTGTGTACAGTATGCAAATGAGTTCCACAGGGGAAAGAAGGGTGGGCCACACTGTGTGCCCCCTCTGATGCCAGCGGCCAATCACAGCACTGGAATGGAGAAGCGCCAAAGTGCAATCTCCTCCTCGTCGGAAAGGGATAAAGGTACCCTTTCAACAGACACTCCTTGTTCTGAGTCTGTCCGGCAAGGATGAGACTGTGACAGATCAACCCAGTTCTGAGTCTGTCCTGCAAGGATGAGAAATTAACAGATACAACGGAACATTCTGAGCCTCTGGTTTATCCAGAGAGACAACAAAAGATCCAAGGATCTAAGTCTACATATTGTGAGGCAGCAACAGATACGACCACGTTCTGAGCCTCCAGCCTGTGAAGAAAGAGACATTAACAAACACTACGTTCAGAATTTTAGTCCAGCTGACAACTGACACTGACACTGACACTGACAACTACAGCACATCCCGAGTCTCCATGCCTGAGAGACAAAAGCGGATTTACCAAGTCCTGAGTGTCTGGCCCAGAGAGGCAGAAGACACACAGAGACATTTGCAACAAGGTTAAGCTTAGGAGAGCAAACCTTCACTTCGAGGTTCCTTCGTCTGCGTGTTCCAGATTAAGGACCTTCTGCACCTACTTCAGGGCCTCATCTGCGTGTTCCAGATTTTAGAACCCTTTGGTGCTCCAGGAGATCAGCATCCCAAAGATCTTCGTGTTCAAGGCTGTTGAAACGGATTCCAGTTTTTTCCCCCACTGCATTGTCACCCAGCACAACCAGTGGAAGAAGTCACCGCCATCGGACTGCTTACTCAACCACATGGAACGTAAATATCACTTAACCAAACCTCTTTCCAGAGACCTTGGCATTGTTGTATATTATCAGTATATGATTTTCTAATTTACATTAGAGGTAATATAACTGATGCTAGTTAATAACAAATAATCTTTTGTTTATTTGTTTGATGCATAATAAGTTCTTCACCTTAGTTTCAGAGAAACAACAGTTTATCTTTTCATAAAATAACGCAACTCTTCCATAGCCACACTCAACTTAATCACATGTATTTTATGCATCTTATGCACTTTATTCCTTTATCGTTCATTGTATTCATTTAGTAGTTGTGTTAGTTATTCTAGTTTATCTTTTGTTAATAAAATTTATTTTATTACAATTGTGTCTTCCTTGTCCTGATAATACATAAGAGGCTACAAGTTAGAAATCTCACCAATCTTTCAGATAAATCAGCTGACCAACTCTCCCCACTTTACATTCATTCTAAATGATTGGACAGGATCCTGTTTGGAGTGTTCTCATTTATCATTTTAGCATTTATCAGCTATGCATCCAGGTCCTCCTGTTTCAACTCAAACAGTGGCTGAGCCAGAGAAAGAGGATGGAAACCAAATGAGGACACACCCCTCTCAGTCACATCAGATTGTACAGAAATCTGTGGTAAGGTTGACACACACAGTCCACGTTCATGCTCCAAAATCTGTCTAGTCAGAGTTTATCCAGCTGGTAAAAGGGAAGAAGCAGTAACAATGTATGCAATTCTTGATGAACAAAGCAACCGTTCTCTTGCAAAGACTGAGTTTTACGACATCTTTGGCATTAAGACTAATTCTAGCCCTTACACACTGAAAACATGCTCAGGGGTGACAGAGACATCAGGTAGAAGAGCTACCAACTTCATGATTGAGCCTAAGAATGGGAAGCTTCATCTCCATCTCCCTACTCTAATAGAATGTGACATAATACCTGATAATAGGTCGGAGATTCCCTCTCCGGAGGTAGTGCAGCACCATAATCACCGGCAGCCAGTGGCAGATAAAATTCCGGCTGTGGATTCCAATGCTCCTATCCTGATGCTGTTAGGACGAGATATCCTGAGACTACATAAGGCACGCGAGCAAATAAACGGGCCCCACAACACTCCCAACGACTCGACATAGGTTGGGTCATCGTGGGTGAAGTCTGTTTAGTTCACAAACCACCAGTCGTGAGTGTCTTCAAAGCAAATGTGCTTCTGAATGGTCGTGCATCCATCCTTACTCCTTGCCTAAATAACATCCAGGTAAAAGAACATTTCACCACTGCATCAAAGTCTGCACACTTCATCCTGTATGGAAGATACAAGCCTTTCGGTGAGTACAGACAGTCTATGTTCTACAGTGTTTCAAAGGTCCAAGGATGATGATAAACCAACATTGTCTGTGGATGACAAACAGTTCTTAGATATCATGCAGCAATCAGTATACCGAGATAAGGAAACAGCTTGGTGGCACCTCTGCCGTTTCGGTCTCCGAGACGTCGCCTACCAGGTAACAAAGAACAAGCAAGGAAGCGTTTCTGCTCTATTCAGAAAACATTGGAAAAGAAACCAGACATGAAACTACACTTCACAGATTTCATGCAGAAGATGCTGGACAATGACCATGCAGAAATTGCTCCACCCTTGGAGAAGGGCAAGGAACACTGATATCTTCCAACATTTAGAGTATATCACCCTCAAAAACCTGATCAAATAAGAGTCGTGTTTGATGCAAGTGCCGAATATGAAGGAGTGTCATTGAACGATGTGCTGCTTTGTGGCCTAGACTTATATGTCGATTGCTCCTGTAGGCTCCTGATCGATTGCTCCTGTCTGCCTCCTCTCTGCCCTGCTGCTGTGCTTGCATCTGCTTTGCTTGCTTTTGAATCTCTATTTGATATCATTCCCTGTTGTTTAAACTGCTAAATATAACTTACCCATCACCATATATTGTCTAATATTGCCTATCACATTAAATCTGACATCGCTAGCTTTTAATCTAAATCACTATCACGTGTTAGCATTTCGCTAGCCTGTTAACCTGCCATCTGTGCATCCGGGTCTCCTGTCTCCTGTTTTCTGAGTCCATCAAACAACTGTGGTGAGTTGGATTAGTCAACAGAGTCCATCAAACTGTGGTGAGTTGGATTAGTCAACAAACACGGTAAGCCATGTCATCTTCTCCTGTTATTGTCACTTGCACTGCCTGTTACATGATTAGCATTACCTTCTCTGTCAGCGAACAGGGCTTCACATGTGATAAATGGAGGGAGATAGTCAGGCTGACGGAGAAGATTTCAGAATTAGAGACACGCATCCAGACTTTATTTGAGAGTAGTGAGAATGTAAAAGCTTTAGACACTGCTTTGGATGCGACTAGCTTAGTGAACTCTGTACACTGTTCGGTTCCGGCTGTAGAGCCCATGCAGCAGGGCAACTGGGTGACTGTGAGACGGCATAGTCGTGGATCAAAAAAACACTCTTCCGTTCCGATTAGAACTTCAAACAGGTTCTCCCCACTCAGTCACGCACCCACTGAGAATCCTGTTGAAAGTGCCCTAGTTATTGACGATTCTATTACACGGAACGTGAAAATAGAGACACCAGCCGCCATAGTCACATGTTTACTGGGAGCCAGAGCACCTGACATCAAAGCAAATTTAAAAGTGCTGGCTAATGCTAATCGTAAATTCTCTAAAATTATTATTCTCGTCGGCACTAATGATGTTCGACTTTGCCAGTCAGAGATCACCAAAATTAACATTAAAGAGGTGTGTGAACTCGCAAGTACAATGGCAGCTAAAGTTTTTTGCTCTGGTCCCCTCCCTGTTCGTCGGAGTGATGAGATACTTAGCAGACTATCATCACTCAATGGCTGGTTGTCTAAGTGGTGTCCGCAAAATAACATAGGGTTCATAGACAATTGGAAAAGCTTTTGGGGCAGACCTGACCTGTTAAAAAAAGACTGGCTTAACGGAGCTGTCTCACGTCACAGAAGTCAGATAAATCCCAACACATAGAGACTCTTTCACCTAGATATTATCACATAGAGACTGTGTCTGTTCCCCGAATTAGTAAATACAAAAAACCATCAAAACCATTTAACGGTAAAAACTGAATTGATGTCCAACAAATAAAAAACAGATATAATACAGATGAACAAATGATAAAGCTCAGGCTGCTGAATATTCAATCCCTTCCCCCAAAAAGCACTTATTGTTAATGATATGATTACAGATCATAATCTAGATGTGCTATGTTTGACAGAAACCTGGCTAAAACCTGACGATTACATTACTTTAAATGAGTCCATCCCCCAAGACTATTGTTATAAACACGAGCCGCGTCTGAAAGGCAAAGGGGGAGGGGTTGCTGTAATTTATAATAATATCTTCAGTATTACTCAAAAGTCTAGTTTCAAATATAATTCTTTTGAAGTTTTGGTGCTTTACGTAACGTTATGTAGTGTAAATGATAAATCTCGTTTGACATTTGTGCTGGCTACTGTATACAGACCACCAGGGCACCATACAGACTTTACCAAAGAATTTGCTGATTTTCTATCAGAGTTAGTACTGGCTACAGATAAAGTCCTAATTGTTGGTGATTTTAATATCCATGTAGACAATGAAAAAGACGCATCAAGAAATAAACAAGAAAGAAAGATAACAAGAAATAAAGCTTCAACTTCTGACGTTTGTAAACAGCACAGCTGTAATGACTTTATGAACTTCTTTACGTGCAAGATTGATAATATTAGGAAAAAAATTATAACTATGCAACCATCTACTACAGTATCACATCAGACAGTGCATTGTAGTGTCACTGAGGAAAAATTCCACTCATTCACTGCTATAGGAGAGGAAGATTTGGCTAAACTCGTTAAATCATCTAAATCAACAACATGTATGCTAGACCCTATACCAACTAAACTACTAAAAGAGATGCTTCCAGAGGTCATAGATCCTCTTCTTAATATCATTACTTCATCCTTGTCATTAGGATATGTACCGAAAACTTTTAAGTTTGCTATTATTAAACCACTTATTAAAAAAACGCAACTTGATCCTACAGAATTAGTAAATTACAGGCCAATCTCAAATCTACCCTTTCTGTCAAAAATACTAGAAAAGGCAGTGTCCTCACAACTATGCTCCTTTTTAGAAAGAAATGGTATCTGTGAGGATTTCCAGTCAGGATTTAGACCATATCATAGTACTGAGACTGCTCTCATCAGAGTTACAAATGATTTACTCTTATCATCCGATTGTGGTTGTATCTCTCTATTAGTGTTACTTGATCTTAGCGCTGCATTCAATACTATTGACCACAACATTCTTTTGAATAGACTAAAAAATTATGTTGGCATTAGTGGAATTGCATTGGCATGGTTTAAATCATACTTATCTGACCGCTATCAGTTTGTAGCAGTAAATAAAGAGATGTCACACTGATCACAAGTTCAGTACGGAGTACCGCAAGGCTCAGTGCTAGAACCGTTGCTTTTCACCCTGTACATGCTACCACTGGGAGATATTATTAGGAAGCATGGCGTTAGTTTTCATTGTTATGCTGACGATACTTAACTCTATATTTCTTCACGCCCTGACGAAACTTACCAATTCACAAGATTAACGGAATGCATAGCTGATATAAAAAATTGGATGACTAGTAATTTCCTGCAACTTAATTCAGAAAAAACTGAATTTTTAATTATTGGACAAAAAAACTCCACAAGTAGTAACCTAGAATACTGTCTAACACTTGATGGCTGCTCTGTCAAGTCCTCGTCGTCAGTTAGGAACCTGGGTGTGCTCTTTGAAACCAATCTTTCATTTGAAAGCCACGTTTCTAGCATCTGTAAAACTGCATTCTACCATCTTAAAAATATATCTAAATTACGGCACATGCTTTCAATGCAAAATGCTGAACAGTTAGTTCATGCGTTCATGACCTCGAGGCTAGATTATTGTAATGCTCTACTGGGTGGTTGCCCTGCTCGCTTAATAAACAAACTCCAGCTGGTCCAAAATGCAGCAGCTCAAGTTCTTACTAGAACCAGGAAGTATGACCATATTAGCCCGGTTCTGTCAACACTGCACTGGCTCCCTATTAAACATCGTATAAATTTTAAAATCTTGCTAATTACTTACAAAGCAATAAATGGTTTAGCTCCCCAGTACTTGAGCGAGCTCTTACCACATTATACTCTATCACGTCTATTGTGGTCTCAAAATTCTGGCCAGTTGATAATACCTAGAATATCAAAATCATCCGCAGGCAGTCGATCCTTTTCCTATTTAGCACCTAAACTCTGGAACAGTCTTCCTAGCGTTCGGGAAGCAGACACACTCTGTCAGATCTAGACTAAAAACACATCTCTTTACTATGGCATACACATAGAACATTATCAATTTATATTATTCAAATCAGTTAAATGATTGTTTTAGGCTGCATTAACTAGGTCTGCCGGAACCGGGAACACTTCCCATAACACCTGATGTACTCGTTACATCATAAAAAGAATGGCATCTACGCTAATGTTAGTCTCTCTGTTTATTCCGAGGTTTACTGCAGTCAGCCGGATCCGGGCCGTATCCAGATCAGATGACGGACCTGCGCCTAGACATGACCAACGCGTCCCTGAAATGTCTGCAGAGACCGTGTCAATTAGAATCCCCACTGTAAATGCCTCATCGATACGACATCCTCAATAAACCCGTCTCCGGCGTGATGACTCTGATCTTTCAAATATTACGATCTAATAAATGCCTCATCGACACGACATCCTCAATAAACCCGTCTCCGGCGTGATGACTCCGATCTCCGATCAATGTTGCCAGAATCATAATCATACACTGTTTGTTCGTTGGAGTTTTGGTTCCTTGCCACCGTCGCCTCTGCCGCCTTTGGCTTCTGGCTTGTTCAGTTAGGGACACTAAATATTCAACTATATTACTGATCTGCACGCATTGACACTATATGATAATTGAAATGAGCTGGATGACATCACTGTTTTCTCCTGAGCGGTTGTACAGCCGAATCAAATTCTGTTGCATTATTTTCCTGTTAACACTGTGAAGCTGCTTTGAAACAATCGGCATTGTAAAAAGCGCTATATAAATAAAGGTGACTTGACTTGACTTAAATAACACTCTTTTTTTTGGGGGGGTCCTTCTGTGCTTTAGGAGAGAGCCTATAGCATTCTCAGCAAATGTGCAACAAATGTTCTATTGTTTCGTCGTTCAGCAAGAAAATGCAGCCATCTACTGCATGAGGAAAGCAGCTCAAGAGGGTGAGAGAGAACACGGCACTGGCGCCAAAAGGTTAGTGGAAAGACAATTTTTTGTAGATGACTGTCTTGCCTCCGTAGCTACCCCTGAAGAGGCAATTGATATTATGACAAGAACCAGAGAAATGCTCGCAGAATACAATTTGTTATTACATAAAGTCTCCTCTAACAAGAAGCAAGTGATGAAAGCTTTCCCAGTGGAAGATCGTGCAAAGAGTATAAAAGATCTCAACCTCAGTGCAGATTCCTTTCCTGTCCAGCGAAGCTAGGGACTGTCATGGAATTTGGAAACCGACAGCTTTACATTCCAGATCGCTTGTGATGAAAAGCCCTACACAAGAAGAGGCATTCTCTCAATAGTGAACAGCATCTATGACCCTTTGGGATTCGTGGCACCCATAACTATGCATGGTAAAGCTATCATCAGAGAACTCACACTTGAACAGCATGAGTGGGACACACCACTTCCATCTGAAAAACAGTCAGAATGGAACAAATGGAAAGAATCACTAGATGCCGTTGAACAAATCAATATTCAAAGGTTGAAGATTTCTAGATGGAAGACTCTCATTCACACTCTGGCCAAACTTATTCATGTCGCTACATCCTTCCAAGAATTAAACAATTCAGGTCTCAAAAGATGGCAACGGTACAGAGATTCATGCAGTCACAGAGCTTGCCAGAGCTAAAAATTAATTTTAAAGTTATTGGCTCTGTTCAGCATGAAGTATTCAAAGAGGAATACAAATGTCTACAGAAGGGAAAACCAATCTCAAGACAAAGCTCACTCAAAAGGCTCAACCTAGTTGTGGATGAAAATGGGTTACTCAGGATTGGAGGTCGTATAGCTTATGCAGATGTTTCCAGAGAAGAGAAACACCCTCTCATTCTTCCACGATCACATCACATTTCTACACTTCTTGCGAGATATTACCATGAGCAAGTAGCACACCAGGGACGTCATATTACGGAAGGAGCCATCCGAGCTGCAGGGTTTTGGATTGTTGGAAGCAAATGTGTAGTGTCTGCAGTCATTCATGAATATGTAACATGTCGTAAGCTCAGGGGACGCTTAGAGTGTTAAAAAATGGCAGATTTACCTGCAGACAGACTTTCTCAAGAACCGCCATTCACTAGCGTTGGACTTGACATCTTTGGTCCTTGGACAATTGTCACACGACGTACAAGAGGAGGTAGTGCTGAAAGCAAACTCTGGGCAGTAATCTTTACATTTATGTCTACCAGAGCCGTGCACATAGAGCTTATCGAATCCATGACCACATCCAGCTTCATCAACGCATTAAGGAGATTCTTCTCTGTCCAAGGTCCAGCCAAACTTCTCCGTTCCGACAGAGGAACAAATTTTGTGGGTGCATGTAAAGAACTAAAAATGGACACTGATGATCCGTCCCTAAAAAATTACCTGAAAAAGAAAGGGTGTACATGGCTGTTTAATCCCCCACGTTCGTCACACATGGGGGACTCATGGGAAAGACTAATTGGTTTGAGCAGACGTATTTTAGATGCCATGTTGTTAAAGACCAGGCCCGGTCGACTCACTCATGAAGTCTTGAGCACCTTAATGGCAGTGGTAATGGCTAATATGAATGCAAGGCCGTTACTGCCAGTATCTATAGACCCTGAGAATACAACAGTTTTTAGCCCAGCAATGATTCTAACCCAAAAGATGAGTGCCTTGGCAGCCCCTTCTGGTAACTTTGATACGTCGCACCTGCATGAGAAACAGTGTAAGCAAGTACAATGTTTGGCAGATACCTTTTGGGCATCTTCGCTAATGTTAGTCTCTCGGTTTATCTCGAGGTTTACTGTAGTCTGCCGGATCCAGATCAGATGGTGGACCTGCTCCTAGACACGACCACAACCCAGCCCTGAAGTGTCGGCAGAGACCGTGTCAACTAGACTCTACCCTGTGAAGGCCTCCTTCCCTTCCCTTCCCCTCTGTACAGATAAAAACACATATGCACACATACGTATTTAAACGCGCTTGCCTATAGGCTAAACATGTAATGCTTGCGTACATGCTGTCGTCGTTTTCACAGACCTTTTTTGGGGTTTGCGCGGGGATGGTGGTGGTATAGTTTCAAAACTATTTCAAATCTATTTCATGGTTTCGTTCTCCTGCCACCAGGTGCTGTTGCCATGCGGATGGGGTCCGGAACGCATTGGGGGTTTTCTGTTTTAGTTGAGGATGGTGTTGTTTACATAGCGCCAAATTACAAACCCGATTCCAAAAAAGTTGGGACACTGTACAAATTGTGAATAAAAACAGAATGCAATGATGTGGAAGTTTCAAATTTCAATATTTTATTCAGAATACAACATAGATGACATATCAATTGTTTAAACTGAGAAAATGTATCATTTTAAGGGGAAAATAAGTTGATTTTAAATTTCATGGCATCAACACATCTCAAAAAAGTTGGGACAAGGCAATGTTTACCACTGTGTGGCATCCCCTCTTCTTTTTATAACAGTCTGCAAACGTCTGGGGACTGAGGAGACAAGTTGCTCAAGTTTAGGAATAGGAATGTTGTCCCATTCTTGTCTAATACAGGCTTCTAGTTGCTCAACTGTCTTAGGTCTTCTTTGTCGCATCTTCCTCTTTATGATGCGCCAAATGTTTTCTATGGGTGAAAGATCTGGACTGCAGGCTGGCCATTTCAGTACCCGGATCCTTCTACGCAGCCATGATGTTGTAATTGATGCAGTATGTGGTCTGGCATTGTCATGTTGGAAAATGCAAGGTCTTCCCTGAAAGAGACGACGTCTGGATGGGAGCATATGTTGTTCTAGAACTTGGATATACCTTTCAGCATTGATGGTGCCTTTCCAGATGTGTAAGCTGCCCATGCCACACGCACTCATGCAACCCCATACCATCATAGATGCAGGCTTCTGAACTGAGCGCTGATAACAACTTGGGTTGTCCTTGTCCTCTTTAGTCCGGATGACATGGCGTCCCAGTTTTCCAAAAAGAACTTCAAATTTTGATTCGTCTGACCACAGAACAGTTTTCCACTTTGCCACAGTCCATTTTAAATGAGCCTTGGCCCAGAGAAAACACCTGCGCTTCTGGATCATGTTAAGATATGGCTTCTTTTTTGACCTATAGAGTTTTAGCTGGCAACGGCGAATGGCACGGTGGATTGTGTTCACCGACAATGTTTTCTGGAAGTATTCCTGAGCCCATGTTGTGATTTCCATTACAGTAGCATTCCTGTATGTGATGCAGTGTCATCTAAGGGCCCGAAGATCACGGGCATCCAGTATGGTTTTTCGGCCTTGACCCTTACGCACAGAGATTGTTCCAGATTCTCTGAATCTTTGGATGATATTATGCACTGTAGATGATGATAACTTCAAACTCTTTGCAATTTTTCTCTGAGAAACTCCTTTCTGATATTGCTCCACTATTTTTCGCCGCAGCATTGGGGGAATTGGTGATCCTCTGCCCATCTTGACTTCTGAGAGACACTGCCACTCTGAGAGGCTCTTTTTATACCCAATCATGTTGCCAAGCGGGGAGTGTGCTTCCTTCTTTATGACTTTTATGAAAACTTTTATTTTGAAGTTAATGTTTGAGTAAAGACTGCCTTCTAGTGGCTGTTCAGCCATTTTGTTTAGTTGAAAGTAGGAAGCAGCCAGAGCACACGACTTGATAGATGATGCATCTAATTCTTTTCTTTACGCTGTTCCTGGGACACTATTTGTCTGTAAGTGTCTGAAAGTTATTATTTTCATATTAAGGACACTTCTATAAACTATAGCATGTACATTCATATTCAGAAATGTGCAATATACCTGCCAGTAGTTTTTGTATTTAACGTTTTATTTGTGTGTATGTATATTGATATGTGTATTTTGTGTGTTCTGTATTTTCAGTTTTACAATATAAAAAGGAATTCCAATTAAAATCATGAAAGTTACACCTTGAGGCATTATTGGAGTTCTATCCCTCATGTTAGCTCACTGTCTAGCCTTGCAGAGCAACGCATCGTGAGGACAGTATAAAAAGCGTCTGCTAAATGATTAAATGTAAAAGTCTAAATAATAGAGTAGTTCAAAGTAATCAATAAGGACAGTGCAATACAGTGGCCCTCTAGTACAGAGTTTGCCCATCCCTGCTCTAGAGTGTGGACTCAAACTCTGAGGAGAGTTAATTTAACACTGGGGTTTTTGCTGTGTAGTGTGAGTAATATCTCTGGGTGGTGATTTAAATTATTTGTTTACATTTGTGTATATATTTGAGTTATGTGCAGTTTCTTATATCCACCGTTTCTGCCTGTAATGACACGTTATAATGCCGTCTATCATATCTAACGCCATGTGCACATCTATAGATGCCATCTTGTGAATTAACTAAGGTTGTGTTCGGAATGGCACACTAACTTACTACTTACTGCCCAGTATACAGTGCATACTGCCTGTGTATACAATATGCTACAAATAATGTTTCAGAGTATTACGCTACAGTGTTGTCACATGACAAACATTGAACATTAATTCAGCACAACTGTCCAGCTTGTTACCTTACAAATAAATTTGCTTTTTTAACGCGCAAACCTGAGTGAAAATGTCCTACCTTTCGACTGTCCTCACCAACGGTCTTGATCTAACCCATAAAAATTCAGTTTGTTGGTGTAAAGTCAAGTTGATTCAGTGAAATTAAATAATGTTTTTCACTTAAAATCAGTTGTTTAGATTTTATTTTGCTCGACAAAAAAAATATACACTGAAAAATGTGCTTTGTAAATTATTTGTAATTTGTAAATTTGTGTTGATGTAAATTAACTGGTTTGATTTCAAGTCAAAAATATGTTTGAATCAGATTGACTATATTAGGTTAGCTAATTTTAAGGGTTCAGGTAACAATATAACTCCTTTCAGGAACACCTACCACTTTGTGTAGAATACTTAAATTATACATAGGTAAAAAAAAAAAAAAAAAAACTCATCATAGCTGTGTTAAATAGGCTATATTTAGTGAGCATAAAAAGGTTATTCTAAATAGCCTAAGTGGTCTAAGGCTCTCTGTAATTTACAAAGGGTTCAACTATTAAACAATGATGCTTTATAGCCGAATTGAACTCATTTCATAATTGATTAACTTTACACAGTTATCAAACAGATTTGAATAGACACTAAACTGAGCTTTTTATAGCTCTGTTGAGCACTGAACTCTGTTTGCATCACTGAATCATTATTTTCCTGTCTATCACTGTAAAGCTGCTTTGAAATCTGTATTGTATAAAGCGCTATATAAATAAGGGTGACTTGATTGGAATCGTAACAGTTGTGTTTCAGAAACACAGCTAGTTTGTACTTTACAGTAATATGTGTACTTATAAACGTGTTACATCTATAATTATTCCCCGCCTCCAGTTCACTCACGCCGCACTCTTCACAAAGAGGAAACATCATGTGGACCGCTTTGCATTGTGAGAAAAAACAGTATCCCATGCAGTGTCCTCCGATGCATATATCAGATTTCAGCAAATATAGTAGGTAATCTGGGGATTCCATGCATAGAGAAAATTCACATACTATTCACAGTATACACATTGCATACTGTCTGCAGTATAGTAGGAGTTGTATGGTAGTATGCCATTCCGAACACAGCTTCCATACTGATTTTAGTGTTCTTGAGTTGTATTTAGCAGATGCTGGCAAATATAGTAGGTCATCCGGGTATTCCATGCATACAGAAAATGTGCATACTATGCACAGTATACATACTGGATACTGCAGAAATAGTAAGAGTAGTATGACAGTATGCCATTTCGAACACAGCCTAACTGCAACACCTTTAATTATGTAACCAGGTTTACTGCCTATGTGAATGTTTATGTTATTGATTTAACTGTATATCTAATATATTTGGTATTGTCTGCTATTTTCAGACCACTTACTATTACCACTCAAAACTGAATCAACAGTAAACTCGAAACTCCGGAAACTCTTGCCAAAACACCAGTGCGGATAAAATTCCTGTTCCAGCACAAATACAATCCTTATCTAATTCTCCACAACAGAGAGAGCGTGTAGGATTTCCTTTATTGAGACTTATTTAAATATGTTAGTTCTCTACTGTTGCCCAGTACCTTCAATGGAGAATATTTTTTCCCTTAGCTGATTTAGTATCGTGGTGAGAGCACTGAAACTCTCGGTCTCAAACACAAACTGAGGAGACGAAGCGATCACCTCCAGCTCAGGATAAGAATACTCCTTACCAACCTGACAAAAAAAAAAAAAAAAAAATTTTTTAATTAAAAATAAGATACCAGGCATTTATGGAATAGAATGATCTTTATTTTTTAATGAAATCTATTCAAAGGAATATTATAGGTTAAAAATTAGCCACTTTTACACAATAAATACTGTAAATTACTGTAAAATGGCCATATTGACTTTTCCGGAAAATACACCATATCTGCCATTTAAAATTATTTTTTGGAAAATTAATCGGCACTGAGTTCATTATGTGATGCAAGACAAAAACAATGATTTCGGAGATTAACTCATTATGTTTTCTTTTCTTTTCTTTTAGTTTGTTTGTTATTTATAACTTAATGCAAAACTGGCCATGATGTAAAGTGGTTCTATTGGATTTGAAAACGTCTCGGTTACGTATATAACCCTCGTTCCCTGAAGGAGGGAACGGAGACGTACGTCGGAACTGACCGACGAATTGGGATCTATTTTCAGAGACCAATCTACTTCGAGTGTTTAGAAACGAGCCAATGAAGATTGGCATGCGGTTGACGCATTCCACGATCCGCCCCGCATTGCGAGTATAAATACGGAAGTGGAAGTACCGCATATCGCTTTTCAACTGAGGAGCCGAGACGAGTGCCTTCCAGCACCCTGCCTGAGCTCGCTGGACCACACCTATGTTGGAGTGGGAGTCAGGGCTCCCGGCAGGGAAGGTCAGTCACTGCTGTTCCTGCAAGACCCACTCAGTATGACTATTGCATAATGCTGGGAAAGCGTGCCTGTCTCGTGGAGATGGTACACTGCGGAGCCACGTCCTTCAATGGTTTAACTCTGCAGACTGTAAAGGCTCAAAGGGAGGACCCTGTAGTGCTCTGAGCACCAGGGCTAGGTCCCAAGAGGGTACCGAGGTTGAACGAGGAGGATTCAGTCTCCTCGCACCTCTGAGGAACCTGACGATTAAGTCGTGCTTCCCTAAGGACTTACCTTCCACTGCATCGTGATACGCCGCTATTGCAGCGACGTACACTTTGAGGGTGGAGGGAGACAGCCTTCGCTCCAGCCCATCTTGCAGGAAAGAAAGCACGACATTAATCGAACACCTTCGGGGGTCTTCCCGGCGGGAAGAACACCACTCAACGAACAGGTTCCACTTCAGTGTGTAGAGGCGCCTCGTAGAGGGGGCTCTAGCAGAAGTGATGGTGTCTACCACTGCTTGTGGCAGGTCACCTAGAATCTCTGCGTCCCGTCCAGGGACCAGACATGGAGTTTCCAGAGGTCTGGACGCGGGTGCCATAGAGTGCCCCGCCCCTGAGAAAGCAGGTCCTTCCTCAGGGGGATCGGCCAGGGAGGGGCTGTCGCGAGCAGTGTGAGTTCGGAGAACCAGGTCCGGTTGGGCCAGTAGGGCGCAACTAACAAGACCTGCTCCTCGTCCTCCCTGACCTTGCACAGTGTCTGTGCGAGAAGGCTCACTGGGGGAAACGCATATTTGCGTAGGTCCCAGGGCCAGCTGTGCACCAGTGCATCCATGCCGAGGGTGCCCCCAGTCAGGGAATAGTACAACTGGCAATGGGTCAAGTCCGGAGAGGGGAACAGGTCTACCTGCGCGCCTCCGAAGAGGTCCCATATCAGCTGGACGCTCCGGGGGTGGAGTCGCCACTCTCCCGGAGGTGTCGACTGACGAGAGAGCTCGTCGGCTGTCTGGTTCAGTGCACCTGGGATGTGAATGGCCCGAAGCGACCTCAGACGCTTCTGACTCTACAGGAGGAGATGGTGGGCGAGTTGGAGCATGCAACGGGAGCGTAGACCACCCTGACGGTTGATGTACGCAACGGCCGCAGTGCTGTCCGTACGGACCAGTACGTGCTTGCCCTGTAGCGGCTTTTTGAGGCGACCCAGGGCAAGACGTACTGCCAATAACTCTAGGCAATTGATATGCCAATGCAGTTGGGGCCCCGTCCACAGACCCGAAACTGCGTGCCCGTTGTACGTGGCCCCCAGCCCGTGGATGAGGCATCCATGAAGACCACAGCATGCCTGGACACCTGTTCTAAGGACACTCCCGCCCGTAGAAACGAAGGGTCCACCCACGGGTTGAAGGTTTGGCGACAGTAAGGAGTAACTGAGACCCGGTACTTGCCGCTCTGCCACGCCCATCTCGGGACTCGGTCGTGAAGCCAGCGTTGAAGCGGTCTCATATGAAGCAATCCGAGCGGCGTTACCGCTGCTGCAGATGCCATATGCCCCAGGAGCCTCTGAAAAAATTTCAGTGGGACCGCTGTCCTGCCTTTGAACGTATTCAAGCAGTTCAACACTGACCGGACTCGCTCCTCTGTGAGGCGCGCAGTCCGGTTGACCGAATCCAGCTCCATACCGAGATAAGAGATCCTCTGTGTGGGACAGAATTTGCTCTTCTCTCGGTTGACCCGAAGGCCCAACATGCTGAGGTTACGGAGCACCAGGTCCCTGTGTTCGCACAACTGATCCCGGGACTGGGCCAATATGAGCCAGTCATCGAGATAGTTGAGAATCTGAACGCCGCATTCTCTGAGCGGAACTATGGCTGCCTCCGCGACTTTCGTGAAGACACTCGATGGCGTCGCCGAAGAGGCCGGCCTGGCAGACAGGGGCGTTGAGGAACCGCACCTTGTCGGTCTCACGCATATCCGCCAGGTTCAGCCACAGGTGGCGTTCCTGGACCACAAGTGTGGACATCGCCCGACCCAGGGAGCGTGCGGTGACTTTCGACGCCCGGAGGGCGAGGTCCGTCGCGGTACGCAGTTCCTGCATAACCCCTGGGTCGGAACTACCCTCGTGCAGTTCCTTAAGCGCTTTGGCCTGGTAGACCTGCAGGAGCGCCATGGCATGCAAAGATGACGCAGCTTCTCCACAGGCTGTGTAAGCCTTGCCCGTTAGTCCGGACGAGAACTTACACGCCCGGGAGGGGAGACGCGGATTTCCCCGTCAGTAGCGGTCTTCGGACACAGCTGCATCGCTACTGACCGCTCTACTGGGGGGATCTCCACGTAACCCTTAGCTGCGCCACCATCGAGGGTAGTGAGGACGGAGGAGTCAGTCGATCGGTTTCTAGCGTTGTAAGGCGCTATCCACGACTTCGTGAGCTCCTGATGCACCTCTGGAAAGAAAGGCACTGGGGCGGGGCGCTGAGAACCAGCACGGGCCGTCCCGAGATACCAATCGTCCAGCCGCGAGGGTTCGGGACACGGTGGAGGGTTCCACTCGAGCCCGACACTCGATGCGGCCCGGGAAAGCATAGCCGTGAGCTCCAGATCAGACTCAGGCAACACTACCACACCCGAAGGGGGGAGCGCAGCTGAATCCTCATCTCCGGAGTCCATTAGCTCGTCCCCTGATGCAGCTATCGAAACCATGTCCTCAGCCGGAGCCCCGAAAGTAACAGTCGGTCCCCCACGGGAAGGATCAGGAAGCTCCACTGGCGCAGCGGAGGGGAGAGGGGCCCGAGCAGCCTGTTGACCCGGCGGGAGTGCCCTCACAGTAACCCTCAGGTCTCCACCAAAGGCATCAGCCAAAGTAGCAGCCCTCTGCTCTGCAGCGGGAGGACCACTAGATCGGGGGATGTGCAATGGGACTCCACCCCGTCTGAGGTATTCGAGCCTAGCCCATAATACTGCGATGGTCATGTTCCCGCAATGGGAACATGAGTCATCCACGAAAGCCGCCTCAGCATGCTGAACGCCCAAATACGTGAGACAGCGATCGTGTCCGTCAACTGGGGACAGATAACGACGGCATCCAGAAACACACGGCTTGAATGACATCTTGAAAAAGACGCAGGGTCAAACCGTTTTGCTCTTTTAGAAAAGGAAAAAAACGCTCCGATCAGTGCCGAGGCACACAGGGGAAATGGCCGCGGCTCGCAGCGGTTCAAAGGTGCAAGCCCGCTGAGAGCACTCAAAGGGAAAAAACGCCCAGCGAGCTGTGAAAACAGCTGTTTGCTTCTTCCTCGCGACCACCGCTGTTGGGCACCGTCACACCGACACCGGAACACTGGAGCGATCCTCTTCACGAGACTCACTTGAAACACTCTTCGTAGGAACACACACAAAGGTACTGTTCGGCTCTGAAGTTGAAAGTGATATGCGGTACTTCCACTTCCGTATTTATACCCGCAATGCGGGGCGGATCGTGGAATGCGTCAACCGCATGCCAATCTTCATTGGCTCATTTCTAAACACTCAAAATAGATTGGTCTCTGAAAATAGATCCCAATTCGTCGGTCAGTTCCGATGTACGTCGAATGTGACCGACTGAAAGGGAACTACATGCATGTTTGTTAGAGCAGTGTTGGAACTAAACTCTGCAGGGCTGTGGCCCTCCAGGAACTGAGTTTTGCACCCCTGCTGTATTGCATTAATAGAAGGTCATTTATAATAGTATTTTTGTGAGCATTCCAGTGGAAAGATTTTACTCCCTCTCAGGTCTTGTTCACACATGATCTCCAAACTGAAATTTAAGCTGTATTTAACCTAGAATATTCCTTTAATTTTATTTCATTATTCATGTTTACCCCAATGGCAAATCGTGTGATGTCTCGTTCATTGGCTTTCGGGATTACATTCTTAAATTTCTCTTTGGGGTCATTTGATTTTCCATCAGTGATCACCAGCAATAACTTCTGAGAGTTGCTTCGCATTCCCACCTTCTTAGAAAACATCTCTTCACTGAGGGGGAATGAGAAAGCAATAAACAGCAACTGTTTGGCTTCATATCATAGCAGAACTCATGTATATTACAATTATGGCTGCACTCACAGTACAAAACGTATTGCAGAAGGCGTGTATGTATTTCCCTGTGCCTGGGTCACGTCTTTCATTAGTTGGTCAGGGTCTCGATTCACTGCAAAGTTCTCAAAATGAAAGACAGCCGACACTCTGGTGGAGAACTTGGCCACAGCCACCTGAGACACAGAAACAATATGAATATGATACCATAGTAATATAAAATCTTGAACAGACTTTAAATCATAACTAGGCATCATACATTTGCTGAGTCAAAGGTAGGGTAGGCATTTTTTTATAAACACTTTTTCGTTATACTGGTTGAAACTCTCTTCACATTCTGATAGCAATCAATAATAGAAGTGGTCTAAATATTAAAACATGTACATATATCGTCTAATCATTGTATTCGGTCAGATTTGCATTTCATTCATATGATGTCCTACCCACCTGTCAACATATGTATTTCCATACCTCCATGCACCCTGCTCGTGCAGACATCACATGTCATCAGTGGAAAGTAAAGCTATGAGTTGTAGACAGACCGTCACTGAGCGCCACAAAAAAACAGCAGCCGCTAAGGGTTGTACGACTAATCGCAATTGATTTTCAATTGATGAACGATTATTCCGCATTCCATCCAGCACACCATCCTTTCCTTCCCTTCACAGCAGTGTGCTTTCATTCCACCCTAAAAGCCCAAACTTAACATCCAAATCAGCCAAATAAGTGAGTGTTGTAAAACTGCGGGACATGATATTGATATTAAACAGTGTTATTAAAAGCACATTAAGCAGCAAAAGAGAAACTGTTCTATGCACTATGGTGTTCCCCAGGCGGCTTTCTGTGTGCGTGCTCCGAGTCGGAGCCGAACGTGGATAAGCCAATGGGCTTCGGCTATGCGCCTAAACGCATACACAAAAATGTCAAAATTCCTTTTTGGAGAGTATTCACGTAAACACAGTGGGGTTTATTTTAATGATCAAGCAACAACTCACTCACTGATCTTGACTGAATAACTTAAGGATTATTTACAGTGTACAGTAAGACTATGCAATGTTATTTTACATTTGATTATTCAATTTTTTTTGTAGGCTATTACTTAACTGAATACCACTGTTAGTACATCTCCCTGAAAAACTCTGATTAGAACATCAAACATGTTGTGTGCCGCTCTTCTCTCTAGTAATATGGCACATATTCAACTTAGAGTTGAACCTTGACTAACTGGGGCCCAGGTCAGGAAGCAAACAGACTGTGTGCTGTTCCCCCGAATTAGTAAACACAAAAACTCTCGAACCCATTTAAGGGTAAAAATGTAATTGATGTTCAACAAATGAAAAAAGAAGATAAAGAAGATAAAAGAAGATAAGATAGAAGATAAAATAGTCCAATGCCATGGTACGATGAACACACTCGGGCCCTTAAAAGAGCAGCCAGAAAAATGGAGCGTAGCTGGAAGAAAACAAAACTAGAGGTTTTTCGCATTTCATGGAAAGAGAGCATGATTGCGTACAGAAAGGCCTTAAAAACTGCTAGATCTGCTCATTTTTCGACTCTCTTAGAAGAAAACAAACACAACCGTAGGTATTTATTTGATACAGTGGCTAAACTAAAAAAAAAAAAAATAAAGCTTCAATTTCTGACGTTTCCAAACAGCACAGCAGTAATGGCTTTATGAACTTCTTTACTTGCAAGATTGATAATATTAGAGAGAAAATTATAACTATGCAACCATCTACTGTCTACTGCTATAGGAGAGGAAGAATTGTCTAAACTCGTTCAATCATCTAAATCAACAACATGTATGCTAGACCCTATACAGACTAAGCTACTAAAAGAGATGCTTCCAGAGGTCATAGATCCTCTTCTTAATATCATTAATTCACCTTTGTCATTAGGATACATACCAAAAACTTTTAAGCTGGCTATTATTAAACCGCTTATTAAAAAACGCAACTTGATCCTACAGAATTAGTCAATTACAGGCCGATCTCGAATCTACCCTTTCTGTCTAAGATACTAGAAAAGGCAGTATCCTCACAACTATGTTCCTTTTTTAGAAAGAAATGGTATCTGTGAGGATTTCTAGTCAGGATTTATACCATATCATAGTACTGAGACTGCTTTCATTAGAGTTACAAATGAACAAATTGCTCTTATCATCCAACCATGGTTGTATCTCTCTATTAGTGTTACTTGACCACAACATTCTTTTGAATAGACTTGAAAATGATGTTGGCATTAGTGGAATTGCATTGGCAACCTGCGTGAAGTTGGCCCCCCACCCAACGCAAAACGTTGGCAAAATAGTCTCAGTCGTTTGTGCGTCGTTTGTGCTGCTTCGGTTTTTTAGATATTAAATGAATATTTATAGGTCATTCTGAGGTCACCCAGCCCCCCTCACATGCTCCAAATTCACCCCAAATAGTCTCAATCGTTTGTGCTTCATTTGTGCTGGTTTGTGCTGGTAAAAGTTTCGTTTGTGCTGCTTCCGTTTTTTTAGATATTAAAAGAATATTAGGTGGTCATTCTGAGGTCACTCAGCCCCCCACATGCTACAAATTCACCCCAAATAGTCTTGTTTGTTTGTGCTCTGTTTGTGCCGTTTTGTGCCGGTAAAGGTTTTGTTTGTGCTGCTTCGGTTTTTAAAATATTAGAATTATAGACATGACGTCACCAGCCCCCTGACCTGCTACAAATTCACCTCAAATAGTCTCAATCGTTTGTGCTTCGTTTGTGCTGGTTTGTGCAGGTAAAAGTTTCGTTTTTGCAGCTTTCTTTTTTTTTTAACAATACAGAAGTAGCCAGGTAAGATTCAAATGGCAAACCAAATCACATTAAACAGTAGCATTCACTTAACTGTTACTGTGCATTTTCAACTTTTAACGGACACAGCGCATCACAGGATGTGTGTAATGTAAAACAAAATCCAAGGTAGATTTTACTTTTTAAATTGAATTACTGTTATCGAACATCCATTAACACAAATAATGGACCTTTAAAACTTGAACATAAAAACACTTAATACTGACAAGCTACTATCTGTCTTCAAACCAAAAATACCACACATAATAATAGACTTGAGTGCAAACAACATCAAGCCTGACTTCCAGAAAAGCAGATACTACTTCTCCAGGAATAGGAAAACACGGTTGTGTGGCATACAACAAAAATACTTGTACTTGTGAAATTAAATTTAAACAATGCAATTAGTCTTTTGTGTATAATACTTCTCATATATATATATATATATATATATATATATACTCCACTTCTCAGGTCGTCATACATCTCCCAGACACATGGAGACCTCCTGCAGTAGGCCACATAATGTCCAAGAGCATCCTGGGTTAAGCCTCCTCTGAAAGCAATGACTGCCCTTAAAGTAAATCTCTCTCCTTGGAGCATCATATTGGAGGGAAATTCACACAAAGCAAATTCTGTGGAGTTGCTTCCCAGGTCAGTGTCAATCCACAGAAGTTCTCCCAGACTGTAACTGTGAGAAACTTTTCCTGCACAGAGCACTTTCCCTGAGGTACCTGTCTTGAATGCAGAGGGACACTGTGACGGACTTTGGATTGGCCTGAGGCAGGGGGACTCCGGAAGGTTAAGGCCTTCTTTCACCGCGGTCTGAAGATGAGCCATGTCAGAAGCCTGCAGTACAGCAACAGAAGTACAAACAAATGGAATTTCCCTTGTGACTTGTTTGGTGAGACCACAATACTGTGAGGAGCACTGTTTTGTGAAGGAAACACACGCACGTTTTGTCATTGAATTTTCAATGATAGTGGAGATGTGGCACTGTGCATCGATTTGGAGAGCACCAGATTTCAGTCGGACAGCTTTGAAAATTCCACTCAGCAGCTCTGCCCTCTGTATGTAGGCCTGTGCATTCAGACCCTTTGTGGTGATGTATTTCACTAGCTGGAAGAGGTTGTTGGAATCCTCACCGCAAACAATATTTTCAAAAGTGACACTATCGCAGAAAGCACAACATAAGGATTGACAAAAAACATCGAATGCACGTGTTCAGCACAGAGATTTTTGATTTCCTAAGTTTAACAGGCTGTTGATATATTTTTCAACAGGTCCACTTTCAGTCTTTTCCCCCTCACAGATGGATCTGCATGGAGCCATTCAGGACAAGGAGAGAGGTATGAATTCCTCTTCCTCTTTTTGTGTGGAACTGCTAGGCCTCTCCAGTTTTCAACAGCGTCTTCATCTGTTGGATGGATGTTTGTTACAGTGTCAGACTTCCCAGAACACTAAGCATTTCTGTCTTTCCATCTACACTACAGGTTGTAGTGGGTAGTGGATTGGCGCCTGTGATGATCACTGTTGAAACAGCTGTATTCTCTTCACCTTTTTCCTCAGCTTTTTGTTTTTCAGAACAAATTTGCATATTGCCTTTAATGAAGGACAGATGTCGAGCAATGAATCGATCCACCCGAATAGGCAGGTTTTCATGCTTGAAAAGGCAGCGTTTAATGTTTTTGAACTCTGCTTCAACATTGGCTGAACTTGCGGTGATAATGGTGCTTCGGAAGTGAGGGATCATTACTCCTGTCCAGAGTGGTGAGTAACTTGCAAGCCAGATTATATTGCGAATAATTTCAGGGAGGAAGTGCATATTGTCATGATCACCATTAGACACGGCAAGTGACCTGCTCTCCTCACATATGTCTGTCACCCACTGCCGTAGGTCTGTCTGTGTTTGGTCACATGGATCCACTTCTTCCAGGTCCTCACCCTCCACATCTGGAATGATGACACACTCTTCAGCAATTCTGGCTTTCAGGTGTTTCTTGCACCTCTCTGATACAAAGAGGGCTCCAGAGCTGTCACTGCCCTCTGCTTCGCTGAGAGCCACAACAGTAATGCTGCGTAGTAGCTCTCTTGCATCGTCCATGGATTGTGACATGAGAAGCTGTGCCATTGACCTCACAAAAAAATCTTTGATGCGATGTGGTTTCTTCTTCAAGCAGTCCCACTGGCAGATCATCTTGATGCAGTGAGCAACATCAACCAGAACAAAACAAGGTGGCACTTTTGCTGACTGTTTGCAGAGTGAGGAGCTTTGTAAAGGAAAACAGTGCTCCTCACTCATTGACGTAGGTCTTTAGATCAGGATGAGAAGTAAAAGCCTTGACCAGAGCTCCAAGCAAAGCCAGAGAAAAGTCACTGACAACCTCCTTTGGAGTTGGTGCACCTGCGCGTATCCATTCTCTCAGCCAATGTGTTATGGCATTAACATCATGTCTCTCTGACAGCATTTGCACCACTGGGACACTTGAGTTCTCATCTCCTGCCAGAACGCCCTGATATAAAAATATATGGCCAGATTTACCACTTGGTCTCTGTAGTTTCCTCACGACTGAGCCAGTTGCATCAAAACTCACAGTGGGGTTAGTAGATGTCTTTGATAATGACTTGTACATATACATTTGTGTTTGACTCCAATAGTGACAGAAAAACTTGTCCAGTCCAGTGTCTTTAATGCAACCACTGTGAGGTGCACTGTATTTTAACATCTGTAGTGACAACCTCCTTGTCACCTAATTCGAAGTCATTTCTCTCTTGCTTTGCTTTGCGCAGGGTGGTCAAATTAGACAGATGGCTTGGCTCAGGATCTCCAAACTCCATCAGCTTTGTTGCCTCTGATGCCCTCCATACATGGGGTTCCATTCTACCCTCACACAGTTCTTTGGATATCTGCACACGCAAGTTACCAGACATTGCACGTTTGGAACAGCCAGTGTGCAAGGAGTCATCAGTGTTTTTAATTAAACACTTGAACACCATTGGGCTGTTTTTCATTTCAGGCTCTCTGTCACATTTTATGTGAATGTGGCCACGACACTCCTTACAGTTGCCTCTGATTTATATGTATTTATCTGTGGCTGATGGATAGACCTTGGCTCTTTTAAAGACAAATGTGCAGGGGCATTTCACTTCTTGCCAAATGTGATGATTTATCACATGCGTCCAGATGCCAGGCTTCAAAATTGTGTATTCCCTTTTTTGTGTTTTAGAGAACTTGTTTTTGTATGTAACTTCAAGATCAAAAGTCCAGGCATCTTTTGGTCTGGGGAAAATGGACCCTGGCTCAAAATCAGTGTCATCACGACTGCCACTTGTTTCATGATCACTTTCATGAGTAAACCCTAAAGCAGTCCAGATGTTGTGTCTGTTTAGTTTAACAAAAGTGTATAGAGCCTTTGCAGTGATCTTGTTTTCTAGCTGCTTACTAAGCTCTGTCCAGATGCTCTGATTAGGAGTAGCTATGTTGCCATTTTGGACTATGGCCTCTTTTGATGAACACAAGACAGAATCTCTGTGGAATCTCAAATGGAATCTCTGTCGACTGCTGTTTTTTTTGGGCATCTGGCATAAACAAACATAATTACCCACTGAAATAATCCTGACTCAAATGTCATGTACAGTATAAACTTTATGTATTACTGTATTGGTCCGAATATAAGGATAATATAATATAGTAATAATATATAACGAAAATGAATCTTATATAATCTTATATTAGGACCAAAGATCCTTTGTTGACTCGATGCACAATGATGCACAATGTATTCAAAAAACTAACATGTGCAGCTGTAATTACCATTTCATAGTTGTATTATCAACGAGTTTTACTGACAATCTTAACTTTTGAAAGTTGTACCGTTAATCTTGAAGTTAACTAATAATATTGTAACTGACAGTGTTAAAACATTGTACTTACATTTGCCAGATTTGATTTAGTAACGACTTTTGTAGTTTGATTTATATCGACTTTTGCCTCTACTAACTATGCTAATTTCCACTAGAGCATCTTGAACAGAAGTGTCACTTGCGCCAAGTGGTGGCAGTGAATGGTAGCAGATGAAACTCCTTGTACAAACCCGATTCCAAAAAAGTTGGGACACTGTACAAATTGTGAATAAAAAAGGAATGCAATAATTTACAAATCTCATAAACTTATATTTTATTCACAATAGAATATAGATAACATATCAAATGTTGAAAGTGAGACATTTTGAAATGTCATGCCAAATATTGGCTCATTTTGGATTTCATGAGAGCTACACATTCCAAAAAAGTTGGGACAGGTAGCAATAAGAGGCCGGAAAAGTTAAATGTACATAAAAGGAACAGCTGTAGGACCAATTTGCAACTTATTAGGTCAATTGGCAACATGATTGGGTATAAAAAGAGCCTCTCAGAGTGGCAGTGTCTCTCAGAAGTCAAGATGGGCAGAGGATCACCAATTCCCCCAATGCTGCGGCGAAAAATAGTGGAGCAATATCAGAAAGGAGTTTCTCAGAGAAAAATTGCAAAGAGTTTGAAGTTATCATCATCTACAGTGCATAATATCATCCAAAGATTCAGAGAATCTGGAACAATCTCTGTGCGTAAGGGTCAAGGCCGGAAAACCATACTGGATGCCCGTGATCTTCGGGCCCTTAGACGGCACTGCATCACATACAGGAATGCTACTGTAATGGAAATCACAACATGGGCTCAGGAATACTTCAGGAATACTTGTCAGTGAACACAATCCACCGTGCCATTCGCCGTTGCCGGCTAAAACTCTATAGGTCAAAAAAGAAGCCATATCTAAACATGATCCAGAAGCGCAGGCGTTTTCTCTGGGTCAAGGCTCATTTAAAATGGACTGTGGCAAAGTGGAAAACTGTTCTGTGGTCAGACGAATCAAAATTTGAAGTTCTTTTTGGAAAACTGGGACGCCATGTCATCCGGACTAAAGAGGACAAGGACAACCCAAGTTGTTATCAGCGCTCAGTTCAGAAGCCTGCATCTCTGATGGTATGGGGTTGCATGAGTGCGTGTGGCATGGGCAGCTTACACATCTGGAAAGGCACCATCAATGCTGAAAGGTATATCTAAGTTCTAGAACAACATATGCTCCCATCCAGACGTCGTCTCTTTCAGGGAAGACCTTGCATTTTCCAACATGACAATGCCAGACCACATACTGCATCAATTACAACATCATGGCTGCGTAGAAGAAGGATCCGGGTACTGAAATGGCCAGCCTGCAGTCCAGATCTTTCACCCATAGAAAACATTTGGCGCATCATAAAGAGAAAGATGCAGTTGACAGTTGAGCAACTAGAAGCCTGTATTAGACAAGAATGGGACAACATTCCTATTCCTAAACTTGAGCAACTTGTCTCCTCAGTCCCCAGACGTTTGCAGACTGTTATAAAAAGAAGAGGGGATGCCACACAGTGGTAAACATTGCCTTGTCCCAACTTTTTTGAGATGTGTTGATGCCATGAAATTTAAAATCAACTTATTTTTCCCTTAAAATGATAAATTTTCTCAGTTTAAACATTTGATATGTCATCTATGTTGTATTCTGAATAAAATATTGAAATTTGAAACTTCCACATCATTGCATTCTGATTTTATTCACAATTTGTACAGTGTCCCAACTTTTTTGGAATCGGGTTTGTAAATAAATAAAAAGTTCAATCAGGAGAGACCAGTGAATGAAGTAAAAATAATTGTTTATTGAACAAAGGATGTGATGATTAGTCTTGACAAAGTCTTTGGCAATTTGATTTTTAAAGTGTGTTCACACCGAGGAGATTTATGCTTTTGTTCTCGTGCCCGACAGCTGATTTAGTTACATAAAACTACGACTTGATGGCACTCGCGCACAAATCCATTTTGCCCAGAGAGAAAGTGAGTGACAGAAAAAGAGTCCGACACCAGATGAATATTGAGCTGCTGCTGTATATAGACCTACATTATATAATGTCTGAGCACCAAGAAGTTTTTAATAAACACCACAGCGACTACAAAAACACTGATAAGAAGGAGTTGCTGTTCTATTAAAACATCTTTACTAGCAGCATTTTGGTAAGAGATTGAATACATTACAAACCCGAAATAAAATGCTCACTGCTCATAAATCGTACTGACTACACACAAAACAATATAACCTAATATATAGTAATCAGAATGACAGAGACTGCTACCAAGTTATATTTGATCTTTGTGACCAATTAAGTGATCTGTTTCTATCAGTATTGTATTCAATAGCCTACTAAATATCAGCATTTAATTCGCCTATAATTCAGTGTCTAATATTTTAAAAACCGAAGCAGCACAAACGAAGCACAAACAAACGAGACTATTTGAGGTGAATTTGGAGCAGGTCGGGGGGGCTGGTGACATCATCGTCTATAATTCAGTGTCTAATATTTTAAAAACTGAAGCAGCACAAACGAAACCTTTACCGGCACAAACCAGCACGCACAAACAAAACTATTTGGGGTGAATTTGTAGCATGTGGGAGGCTGAGTGACCTCAGAATGACCACCTAATATTCTTTTAATATCTAAAAAACCGAAGCAGCACAAACAAAACTTTTACCGGCACAAACCAGCACAAACAAACGAGCCTATTTGAGGTGAATTTGAAGCAGGTCGGGGGCTGGTGACGTCATCGTCTATAATTCAGTGTCTAATATTTTAAAAACCGAAGCAGCACAAACGAAACCTTTACCGGCACAAACAGAGCACAAACGATTGAGACTATTTTGGGTGAATTTGCAGCATGTGGAGGGGCTGGTGACGTCATCGCCTATAATTCAAAGTCTAATATTTAAAAAACGGAAGCAGCACAAACAAAACTTTTACCGGCACAAACCAGCACAAACGAAGCACAAACGATTGATACTATTTGGGATGAATTTGGAGCATGTGGGGGGGGCTGGGTGACCTCAGAATGACCTATAAATATTCATTTAATATCTAAAAAACCGAAGGAGCACAAACAAAAAATTTTAAGGCACAAACCAGCACAAACGAAGCACAAATGATTGAGACTATTTTACCAACGTTTTGCGTTGGGTGGGGGGCCAACTTCACGCAGGTGCATTACCATGGTTCAAATCATATATATCTGACCGTTATCAGTTTGTAGCATTAAATTAAGAGATATCATACCGATCACAAGTTTAGTATGGAGTACCGCAAGGCTCAGAACTAGGACCTTTGCTTTTCACCCTGTACATGCTACCCTTGGGAGGTATCATTAGGAAGCATAAGTTTTCACTGTTATACTGATGATACTCAGCTCTATATTTCTTCGCACCCTGGCGAAACTTACCAGTTCACAAAATTAACGGAATGCATAGCTGATTTAAAAAATTGGATGACTAGTAATTTCCTACTCCTTAATTCAGAAAAAAACAGAGATTCTAATTATTGGAACAAAATCCTCTGCACGTAATAACCTAGAATACTGCCTAACACTTGATGGCTGCTCTTTCAAGTCTTCGTCGTTAGTTAGGAACCTGGGTGTGCTCTTTGCAATCTTTCATTTGAAAGCCACGTTTCTAGCATCTGTAAAACCAAATTCTTCCATCTTAAAAATATCTAAACTACGACATATGCTCTCAATGCAAAAAGCAGAACAGTTAATTCAAGCGTTTATGACCTCAAGGCTAGATTATTATAATGCTCTACTGGGTGGTTGCCCTGCACGCTTAATAAATAAATTTCAGCTGGTCCAAAACGCAGCAGCTAGAGTTCTTACTAGAACCAGGAAGTATGACCATATTAGCCCGGTTCAGCTAACACTTCATTGGCTCCCTATTAAACACTGCATACATTTTAAAATCTTGACAATTACCTACAAAGCACTAAATGGTTTAGCTCCCCAGTACCTGAACTTGCGATCTCAAAATTCTGGCCAGTTGATAATACTGTAGGATTATCCATGAACGAAGCTCATCAAACAAACACAACATCACATTCCAAAGATCACAGAGACCCCCTTTACCAAACCATTAGCGAGTCAGAAAACTAGTCAATGGGGCCAAAATGGCCAAAGGAGGGACCTTTTCCCCATGCCTGCCTAATCTCAAACCAGCGTTGCAAGGACAGTGCTGGTCAATAAAGAAGTCTTTTCTTTGTTCCACAAACATAAAACCCCTGTAAGACCACATGGGCAAGAAACACAGCTGTGACCCTAATGAATAAATCCACAGTCTTATCTGGAAACGAAGGTTTGCGAAGATGGTCCCATGGCCCGAAATCACTACAGACCCTAAGCATTGACACCTCGCTTCCCCCTGGACACCTCCTCTCTCTCAATCTGCACATTCCAGAGATTCTCTCTAAAACCCAACAGAGACCTCAAAGAACTCACTCATGGTTTTAAAAAACAACGGTCTCAAAATCACTGCCAATAATATGAATGAATCACCAGTAGGTGCCTGACATATGTCTTATATCTTATGTATAATGTATATCTTATATAACCTGTGAAGTTCTTTCTGTGTGTCAAACATTTATTACAGCCGATAATAAATGTATGTTTTTCCACCTCAATTATATGAAGTAATCACCAGAAGTTGCTTTAAAATATATCTCAATGTATCATGTGTGTTTTATATAACCTGTGGAGCTCTTTCTGTATGTTAGACATTTTTCACAGCTAAATTCTTATTAACTTCTACCTAAATTATGGGAAATATATGTTATTTGGTATCTGTTTAATGGGTAAATGATTTCCAGTATTTTGATGCAAAGTAGATTTGTGTGTGATGCACCATATTTACACTATGACAGTTGGTTTCTTAAAGTGTTTACTAAAACTCTCAAAAGTTTGGGTGCACGTGGCCATGTGGACATTATGCTAATTACATGCAAAAACAAGAGAACTGGGCATAGGACCCGCCCAAGACAATATCTGATTGGTTGAAACACCTTCAAGGACGGACCAGATGGACATGCTTATAACCGAATGACAAGCGGTTTGGCTTTGCTTTTTGCCTTGGTTTTTGCAGTGACTTTTGCTCTTGCTTTGATTCATGCTGACCTTTCCATCGTCCTGCCAGCATGTTTACATGCTCTTCGAACCACCAAGAGCTCTTTCCAAAACTCATCAACTCTCCCATCTGAGCCGTTTGAACCTCGCTGAAGAAAACTTCTCAAAGTCTGTGCATCCAGCACCTCACCGAGACGCAGAAAACCGGCACACGAGGCTCCACCCGGCAACCGAGTTTTGTCCCTCAGAACGCAACATGAACCGACCGCCAGCCAATCAGCGCCGCCGATATCCCTCCAGCAACTTCGTCACGAAAGGGAACCCACGCTCACAGGAGCATCCAAACGCAAGTACACAATCTCCTCATTCTTGCTGAACTGGTGCAAATCTTATTAAGCAAACGAACTACGGTTGAATTGCTAGTATATTGATTCTCTCAAGTTGCGGTCAAGAAATAGTGTCTAACGCTAGACATTTGGGACTCCATTCCTCCTTTCCACCTTTTTCCTATTTAGCACCTAAACTCCCTAGCACTGTTCGGGAAGCAGACACACTCTGTCAGTTTAAATTAAAATCGCATCTCTTTAACCTGGCATTCACATAGAACATTATCAATTTCTATTATTAAAATCAGTTAAATGATTGTTAGGCTGCATTAACTAGGTCAGCCGGAACCGGGAACACTTCCAATAACACCTGATGTACTCGTTACATCATAAGAAGAATGGCATCTATGCTAATATTAGTCTCTCTGTTTATCCCAAGGTTTACAGTAGTCTGCCGTATCCAGTAGTCTGCCGTATCCAGATCAGATGGTGGACCTGCACCTAGACACGACCACAATGCAGCCCTGAAGTGTCAGCAGAGACCGTGTCAACTAGACTCTCCCCTGTGAAAGCCTCCTTCCCTTCCCTTTCCCTCTGTACAGATAAAAACATTGTCAGGGTGATTCCCGTTCACATGGATCCGCGGAGGCAGCTGGAAACGCTGTGTTATGCATGTGGACAAGTGACAAGTGATTTGGCGGTCATTTTGTGGAGAGGAGCTATGCACTTGCCTATAGACTAAACACGTGGTGCTTATGTGTATGCCATCACCGTTCTCACAGATTCATGTTTTTTGAGGTTTGCACGGAGACGGTAGCGGTGTCGTTTCAAAACTATTTCAGAACCTATTTCGGGGTTTGCGTTCTCGGGCCACCGGGCACTGTTGCCGTGCGGATGAACAGCCAGAACGCATTAAAAGCTTTCTGCTTTAGTTGAAAATGGTGTCATGTAAGTGGCCCCAAAGTAAATAACTAATGATTTTTTTACAACGGAAATTAATCAGAAACTTACTTTAGCTGGACAGTAACATTTTTCTAGAGCTGCTGTACAGCCAAAACAATCTCTCTTCCATTAATTTCCTACTGTAAAGCTGCTTAGAAACAATCTGTATTGTAAAAAGCGTTATATAAATGAAGGTGATTTGACTTAACTTGACTTCCTCCTGAATCAAAACAACGAGCTTATGCTGCGTTCATGTCATGTCGTAACCGTCTATTCACGTCACGTGTTGCCATAGACAGAGCTATTCAAGTCCTCAGACTCAGATTCGTTTCTACACTATCAACGCCAAAATGAATCAGTCAGGTGGTACAAGTAAGAGCTCTGTAAGTTGTTTACATTCATTATTGTTGTAATGTTATGTGCTTTGAGACATGAGGTAATTTAATGCCTCCAGAAAGAAAATGGGGAAAAAATATGGGCAAAAGTTGTGTAATCCAGCCTTAAAAGGCATAGACATACACGTGTAGATACACACCTGGGCTTGTGTGTCCAAGAACATGGCAATCAAGTTCTTGATGAATCTGATCATTGTTTCAAAATTTTCAGCAGTGATACTGCCAGAGTCATCAAACAGAATAACTGCATCCAGCGGGGGACTAACATGACACTCTGAAACACACAAAAACACAATCAGAAGAATCACCTGAAAAATCTATAGCATATATTTGCACATACTATGATTTGTCCACTAATTGTAATCTTGCAAATATTTAGGATGGATATTATAGTTGGATATCCATCCACAGGCTTTTTCTATAAAAGGCTATAGTTGATATAGTTGACGAAAAATGCAAAATACGTATGTCAAGGGGATACACACACAAAAATCCAAATCCATGTCCCATATTCCAAAAAAAAATTACATTCCAAAAATATTCAAAAAAATGAATATCTTTATTGAAAATAGTTTAATAAAATGATACAATAAAGGTAACATATAATTATATTTATATTATGTAATAATTTTTTTCCCCATAAAACGCAAAAATAACAATCAGATTTTTATTAGGAAAGAGACACATATTAGAACAGTAATATTGTGACTGAGGAATTGTATTATCTGTTAAGTGTTGTGATACCCTGAAAAGCTGGCTTCATTGTGTTAGCAGCAGTGAAGTGAGGGCTGATCTCCACACACTGACCATTAAGATAGTTAAAACCCTCACATTTATGCATCAAACGAGGACCACACACCTGGAAGAGAGCCAGAGAGATGTTAAAGAAGAACCTGAGCTTTTAAATTAGGAAAATAATAAATAAACTAATGAAATCAAAATTAGAGTTAGAATTCATTAAAAAAAAACTTAAAGCACTATATTGAAAATAAGAAAGAAACTATATTGGACACAACTGCAAACATACAAACTGTAGGCGCTGATCTTCTTAAGACCTTTTTTTTTGGTCCGCATTTGTCTTTGTACTTGAGCTTATTTCGGTCTCAGACTAAGAGAACTCTGGATTTTATCTCAAGACCGGTCAAGACCACAACTGCGAGGATATCACTAAATTGCCGGTACACTGTCTGATTTCATCATTAATCATCATTAATGTGGTTTGATGTAAAACTTACTGCTTAAAATGCAATCAATAACCATTTCGGTAACACTTTACATTAAGGTTCCCTTTGTAAAGGGTTTATAAAGGTGTTTGTTAATGACTAATAACTCATTTACAAATGCATTATAGATCGTTGATAAGCAGTTATAACGGCATGAATAAAAAGGGTGACTTTAATGCAATACCTGCCAAATAGTGAGCCCTTTTTAACTCGTTATAAATGCTTAATAAATGTATTTATTCACACTTATTTAACTCAAAACCAGATTCCTGATTTATTTCATGATGCAGCAAAAATAGACTATCTTAGTGAGACTGAAGGGTGTTGTATTTGTTGTTTTCTCATTAATATCTCATGACTGCCACTTTTCTTAAAATGTTTCTTACCAAAAGTTACTGTCTTACCCATGATATTCCACAAAAGGCTCATGCCTATCCACAGCAGTGTATAAAACTGATTTCTTGCTTATCATGATGAAATTATCAAACTTTATTTTGAAATGTAAAGTGAACACATGTGAACCATTTATTAATGAGTTACAAACATTAATAACCTGTGAAAAGTGCACCTTAATGTAAAGTGAACACGTGTGAACCATTTATTAATGAGTTACAAACATTAGTAACCTGTGAAAGTGCACCTTAATGTAAAGTGAACACCTGTGAATTATGTATTTATTAATTATTAATGCACACACAGAAGATAGTATTTTTTCTGATGAAATATTTTATTGTTGATGCATTGTATCCGTAAACACAACTTTAAACTTGAACATTAGCATATTAATACGCAATCAATAATTATTTTTGATATCATGATAAAGGCCACTGTAACCTGAGCATCTGGCCATCCACACTTACAGTAACGTTACATGCCCGTGACAGAACCGTCCGAGGGAGCGCTAGAGCGGTTATTTGTGTATGGTAACTACAAACTAACACAGCGATTACACAATTAATATAAACACTTGAAAAACATAGTCTGCAGCGATGTCACCTCAGTTAGCTTACCCATCAAATCAGTAACACTTAAAATTTCGCTTCAGAGCACGATGGAACATCGTGACTTCTTCTCCTGAAAAGTAAGTTTATCTTTATCGGATGCTCACTAGCGGCAACTCCTGTCACACGCCAGAACACACGTGCTTTAGTGATGTGATCCTGTAAGAGTAGAATAAAGAGTAGCCCACGACTACTACTTCTACTTATAAAAAGAATACATTGCATATTACAAACCCGATTCCAAAAAAGTTGGGACACTGTACAAATTGTGAATAAAAAAGGAATGCAATAATTTACAAATCTTATAAACTTATATTTTATTCACAATAGAATATAGATAACATATCAAATGTTGAAAGTGAGACATTTTGAAATGTCATGCCAAATATTGGCTCATTTTGGATTTCATGAGAGCTACACATTCCAAAAAAGTTGGGACAGGTAGCAATAAGAGGCCGGAAAAGTTAAATGTACATATAAGGAACAGCTGGAGGACCGATTTGCAACTTATTAGGTCAACTGGCAACATGATTGGGTATAAAAAGAGCCTCTCAGAGTGGCAGTGTCTCTCAGAAGTCAAGATGGGCAGAGGATCACCAATTCCCCCAATGCTGCGGCGAAAAATAGTGGAGCAATATCAGAAAGGAGTTTCTCAGAGAAAAATTGCAAAGAGTTTGAAGTTATCATCATCTACAGTGCATAATATCATCCAAAGATTCAGAGAATCTGGAACAATCTCTGTGCGTAAGGGTCAAGGCCGGAAAACCATACTGGATGCCCGTGATCTTCGGGCCCTTAGACGGCACTGCATCACATACAGGAATGCTACTGTAATGGAAATCACAACATGGGCTCAGGAATACTTCCAGAAAACATTGTCGGTGAACACAATCCACCGTGCCATTCGCCGTTGCCGGCTAAAACTCTATAGGTCAAAAAAGAAGCCATATCTAAACATGATCCAGAAGCCCAGGCGTTTTCTCTGGGCCAAGGCTCATTTAAAATGGACTGTGGCAAAGTGGAAAACTGTTCTGTGGTCAGACGAATCAAAATTTGAAGTTCTTTTTGGAAAACTGGGACGCCATGTCATCCGGACTAAAGAGGACAAAGACAACTCAAGTTGTTATCAGCGCTCAGTTCAGAAGCCTGCATCTCTGATGGTATGGGGTTGCATGAGTGCGTGTGGCATGGGCAGCTTACACATCTGGAAAGGCACCATCAATGCTGAAAGGTATATCCAAGTTCTAGAACAACATATGCTCCCATCCAGACGTCGTCTCTTTCAGGGAAGACCTTGCATTTTCCAACATGACAATGCCAGACCACATACTGCATCAATTACAACATCATGGCTGCGTAGAAGAAGGATCCGGGTACTGAAATGGCCAGCCTGCAGTCCAGATCTTTCACCCATAGAAAACATTTGGCGCATCATAAAGAGGAAGATGCGACAAAGAAGACCTAAGACAGTTGAGCAACTAGAAGCCTGTATTAGACAAGAATGGGACAACATTCCTAACTCATTAAAAAATGGTTCACAGGTGTTCACTTTACATTAAGTTTCACTTTCACAGGTTACTAATGTTTGTAACTCATTAATAAATGGTTCACATGTTCACTTTACATTAAGGTTCACTTTCACAGGTTATTAATGTTTGTAACTCAATAAATGGTTCACATGTGTTCACTTTCACAGGTTATTAATGTTTGTAACTCATTAATAAATGGTTCACACGTTCACTTTACATTAAGGTTCACTTTCACAGGTTACTAATGTTTGTAACTCATTAATAAATGGTTTACACTTAAGATTCACAAGTAACTAATAATGGAATTAAAATATTCATTATTAAGATCTCATCAAGTTATGGTTGTGCTCTTGTGTTTTGTTTTGTTTTTTTTTCAAAATAAAGTTTGATAATTTCATCTTGATAAGCAAGAAATCAGTTTTATACACTGCTGTGGATAGGCATTAGCCTTTTGTGGAATATCATGGGTAAGAAATTAACTTCTGGTAAGGAACATCTTAAGAAAAGTGGCAGTCATGAGATATTAATGAGAAAACGTCTTGGTTACGTATGTAACCCTCGTTCCCTGAAGGAGGGAACGGAGACGTACGTCGGACGTCACCGACGAATTGGGATCACTTCTGGGAGCCCCTATCAGCTTCGAGTGTATACAGAACGGGCCAATGGCCATTGGCGTGCGGGATTTGCATCTCGCGCTCCGCCCCGCACCGCGGGTATAAAGCGGAAGGAGATGCAGCGCACCTTTGTTTTTCACTGAGGAGCCGAACTAGTGACTCGGCCATGCAGTGATGGTACAGCAACTGTGGCGATGGGACGTACGTCTCCGTTCCCTCCTTCAGGGAACGAGGGTTACATACGTAACCGAGACGTTCCCTTTCAGTCGGTCACATTCGACGTACGTCGGACGTCACCGACGAATTGGGATCCCTATGGAAAACGCCACAGTTACTACCACTTCCAGCGCCCAGCGAAGCCCCTCAGACCCCCGTCTGTTCGGGGCGGGGAACTCACGCAGGGAGAGTCACTGCTGCTGTTCCGCAAGACCCACTCAGCAGAGTATTGGATAACGCTGGGAAAGCGTGCCCCAGGGGGGCCGCTGCGGAAGCCACATCCTACCCGTAGGGAGGTATCATGTGGAATATACACGTATGGACTGGCCGTGGGCAGTACAACATACGGAAGTCCCAGGGGTGGCCCCGGCCAATGCAGGCGGGAGACTACACCGCACAGAGACGGCAGAGCGAGCTCTGCCAAGGGAAAGACACGGGCTCGCCGTAGGGAGCCGTACCGTGGAAGAATACACATATGGGACCGCCGTAGGGGTCACAACATATGGATACCCAGCCTAACACAAGTTCCACCAATGCTAGACCTGTGTTACACCAGTGTTAGACCTGGCGTCGGACGCTCCGCCACGCCGGGTTACGGAGGACTCAACAGGGTTCGCCGTTCTGGGGAACTCGACTGGAGCATATCAGCACACGTATCCGGTCCATGAGGAGGGGAATGACACAGCAAGCCGACACTAGAACAGGCCCTTCGGTGTTACTGGCTATTTGAAGCGAGCACACGGGAAGAAACCGGCTCTACACAGAGGCTATAGAATCTAGCGAACGTGTTAGGTGTCGCCCAGCCCGCAGCTCTACATATATCTGTCAGCGAGGCGCCGTGCGCCAGCACCCAGGAAGAGGCCACACTCCTGGTGGAGTGGGCCCTCAACCCAAGCGGGCAGGGCACGCCTTGGGTTTCATACGCCAAGGCGATGGCATCCACTATCCAGTGAGCCATCCTCTTCTTGGAGACAGCCTTTCCCTTCTGCTGGCCTCCGTAACAGATGAAGAGCTGTTCTGAGGTCCTGAAGCTTTGCGTTCTGTCCACGTAAGTCCGCAGAGCGCGAACGGGACAGAGAAAAGCCAGGGCTGGGTCTGCCTCCTCCGAAGGTAGCGCTTGCAGGTTCACCACCTGGTCCCGAAAGGGAGTGGTGGGAACCTTGGGCACATATCTGGGCCGGGGTCTCAGGATTACATGAGAGTTACCCGCCCCGAATTCCAGGCACGATTCGTCGACCGAAAATGCCTGCAGGTCCCCTACCCTCTTGATGGAAGCCAATGCAGTCAGGAGTACTGTCTTCCAAGACAGGATTTTTAACTCTGCTGACTGCAAAGGTTCAAAGGGAGCCCTCTGCAATGCGGTTAGCACCAGAGATAAGTCCCAAGAGGGTATAGAGTGAGGGCGAAGCGGATTTAATCTCCTCGCCCCCCTCAGGAACCTGACGACCAGATCGTGCTTCCCTAGGGACTTACCATCAACCATGTCGTGATTTGCAGCGATAGCGGCAACATACACTTTGAGGGTGGAGGGAGACAGCCTTTGCTCCAACCCTTCTTGCAGGAAGGAAAGCACAGAGCTGATCGAACATCTTCGGGGGTCTTCTCATTGAGAAGAACACCACTCGACGAACAGGTTCCACTTCAACGCGTAGAGGTGCCTCGTAGAGGGGGCTCTGGCGGAAGTGATGGTGTCTACCACAGTCTGTGGTAGGCCACCTAGAACCTCCGCGTCCCGTCCAGGGACCAGACATGGAGTTTCCAGAGGTCCGGACGCGGGTGCCACAGGGTGCCCCGTCTCTGAGCCAGGAGGTCCTTCCTCAGAGGAATGGGCCAAGGAGGTGCTGTCGTGAGGAGCACTAGTTCCGGGAACCAGGTCCGGTTGGGCCAGTATGGCGCAACTAACAAGACCTGCTCCTCGTCCTCCCTGACCTTGCACAGTGTCTGCGCAAGAAGGCTCACTGGGGGAAACGCATATTTGTGTAGGCCCCGGGGCCAGCTGTGTGCCAGCGCATTCGAGCCGAGGGTCCCCCCGGTCAGGGAATAGAACAACTGGCAGTGAGACGTGTCCGGGGCGGCAAACAGGTCTACCTGTGCGGTCCCGAAGTGACTCCAGATCAGCTGGACCACCTGGGGATGGAGTCTCCACTCTCCTGGGAGCACTTGCTGTCGTGAGAGCTCGTCGGCTGCACGATTGAGCAGGCCCGGAATATGAGTGGCACGAAGCGACCTCAGATGCTTCTGACTCCAGAGGAGGAGATGGCGGGCGAGTTGTGACATGCGGCGGGAGCGTAGACCACCCTGTTTGTTGATGTACGCAACGGCCGCAGTGTTGTCCATACGGACCAGAACGTGCTTGCCTCGTAGCGGCCCTTTGAGGTGGCCCAGCGCAAGACGAACCGCTAACAACTCGAGGCAATTGATATGCCATTGCAGTTGAGGCCCCGTCCACAGACCCGAAACTGCAAGCCCGTTGTACGTGGCCCCCCAGCCGGTGGATGAGGCATCCGTGGAGACAACAGCATGCCTGGACACTGTTCTAGGGGAACTCCTGCCCATAGAAACGAAGGGTCCAACCACGGACTGAAGGTTTGGCGACACTTCGGTGTTACTGAGACACGGAACGAGCCGCTCTGCCACGCCCATCTCGGGACTCGGTCGTGTAGCCAGTGTTGAAGCGGCCTCATATGAAGCAATCCGAGCGGCGTCACTGCGGCTGCGGATGCCATATGCCCCAGGAGCCTCTGAAAATGTTTCAGTGGTACCGCTGTCCTGCATTTGAACGAATTCAAGCAGTTCAACACCGACTGGACACGCTCCTCTGAGAGTCGCGCTGTCAGATTGACCGAGTCCAACTCCATACCGAGAAAAGAGATCCTCTGCACGGGGCAGAGTTTGCTCTTTTCCCAGTTGACCTGAAGTCCCAACAGGCTGAGGTGACTGAGCACCATGTCCCTGTGTTCGCACAACTGCGCCCGCGACTGAGCCAGAATCAGCCAGTCGTCGAGGTAGTTGAGGATGCGAACACCACGCTCTCTCATGGGAGCAATGGCCGCCTCCGCGACTTTCGTGAAGACACGGGGCGACAGGGACAGCCCGAAGGGTAGGACTCTGTACTGATATGCCCGTCCCTCGAACGCAAAGCGTAGGAACGGTCTGTGTCGAGGGAGAATCGAGACATGAAAGTACGCGTCCTTCAGGTCGATCGCTGCAAACCAATCTTGGGGACGGATGCACCTGAAGATGCGTTTCTGCGTTAGCATTCTGAACGGCAGCCTATGAAGGGACCGATTCAAGAACCGCAGGTCCAAGATTGGCCGTAACCCGCCACCTTTCTTGGGTACAATGAAGTACGGGCTGTAGAAGCCTGTCTTCATATCGGCTGGAGGGACCGGCTCTATCGCGTCCTTCGCCAGTAGGACTGCGATCTCCGCCTGTAGCACGGGGGCATCCTCCTTCAACACGGAGGTGAAGTGAATGCCCCTGAACTTGGGGGGCCGCCGGGCGAACTGAATCGCATAGCCGAGTCTGATAGTACGGATGAGCCAGCGGGACGGGCTGGAAGCGCTAGCCAGGCTCCCAGCGACCGAACCAGCGGGACCAACGGCACCACAGACGTACCCGCAGCGGGGCAGCGCAGCGGAGTGCAGGGACCCGACTCGGACGGCATAGCGGCCCGAAGTGGGGTCTGAGTGTGCAATGCAACACTTACCTGCTTCCGCTGAGGGGGCGCACGGGTATGAGGAGGCCTCTTGTGTGCGTCCTGGACACAGCCAGCACCCCCTGCTGGCGATAAGAGAGGCACCGGAGGGTGACAAGGCATGGGAGCGTCGTACACCACCAAGCGCGCTCTCTTGGCACCCAGAGATTTTGGAAACAGCTCTAGTGAAGTTTTGGGTACCACTGGCATGAAGGCCAGTGGCGGAACAGAAACAAAATTTGAACAAAGGATTCTCTCCCGGCCCTCCTCCGGGAGAAGGAGCTGTCCCCTCCATCTCTGGGTGCCAAGGGTGTTTCTGGACCAGGGTGGACATCGTCTGGCCGAGGGCCAGCGCTGTGACTTTAAATATGATCAGTCACTGTGCGCAGCTCAACCTCGGCTCAGAACTACCCTCGTCTCTTTTTTAAGAGTGCAGGGCAGAGGTGGCCTGCCAGTGGCACTGCCACCCCACCGATGAGGGAAGTGAGAGAGAGGAAAACTTTATACAGAATTATGGCCCCCTTGGTGTTCCATATTTTGGCACCAAATAGTTCCACACTGCCAAAGCTTTCCAATGCACATCCGGGGAAAAGGCAAGGGTAAGGCGATTTACGCGTTGCACTACGCCTCAGCCACCCGGGAAAGCATGGCTGTCAAGTCTGAATCTGATTCAGCATGAGCACACACTATTATAGTGGGAATCTCAGCCTCATCTCATTTCCAGCACATAACAGCCCTCTCTCCGATGTAGCGATTGACATCTGTCCTCTGCTAGAGCCCCAAATGAAACGCTAAGTCCCTTTTTTAAAGACCAGCAATTCCATCTGAAAGCTACCAGCAGGCATGTGAGACAGTGAGCGTGGCCGTTAGACGGCACACAGCGCGCTGGACACTCAAGCCCCTATGAAAAAGGCAAGGCAAACAACGCGCTGACGTGGCCATGCTCTCATGAGAGAACATGACCACCCACGAACACAGTCTCAACATGCTCGCGATGCGATAGAGGAGTGGGGGCCCACGGAGATGTACTCGGCAGGGAAGCCCCACTGTAATCCTCAGGTCACCCAGGCTTATTAGCCGAAGTAGCTCTTTTCTGGTGCACCAGAAGAGAAACTAGATCGGGGAATAGGCGAAGGGACTCAGCCCCGTTTGAGGTTGCGAGTCTCGACCGCGCATCTAAAGCGCCGAGTGACGCGCTGGGTTGCCGTGACAACTCGCGCTGTCAACTGGCAGCTAGACGGCACACGGCGCGCTGAACGCTCAAACCTTACGAGGAAGGAGAAACGAACAGCACGCCGACGTGATCACATTCTCCTTTTCTGAGAGAACATGGATCACCCACGAACACAATCTCAACATGCTTATGTGAGAGAGGTCGTGGCCTTCAATAAGGACAGGAAACAACCGCATCCATCTTGAAAAAGACGCAGTGTCACACCCGTGTACTCTTTTAGGGAAAAAGCTCTTTTAACGTGTTGAAGCACCCAGGGAGATAGCCGCGGCAAAAACACAGGGAATAGTGCAGCCTGTGTTTTGCACTCAGAGTAATGTGAACGCCCACCAAACTGAAAGTTGCTGTAATAACAGCAGTTTTTGCTCTCAGTGAGCTCGTGGTCCTCGCTGCTGTGCCTTCACACCAACACTCAGAACTTCTCCTCTCGCGTTCTGATTATCTCTGTATAATACAGGAACACTCTTCAGCAGCACACAATCGGCTCTGAAGTGAATGACAAAGGTGCGCTGCATCTCCTTCCGCTTTATACCCTCGGTGCGGGGCGGAGCGCGAGATGCAAATCCCGCACGCCAATGGCCATTGGCCCGTTCTGTATACACTCGAAGCTGATAGGGGCTCCCAGAAGTGATCCCAATTCGTCGGTGATGTCCGACGTACGTCGAACGTGACCGACTGAAAGGGAACCACAAATACAACACCCTTCAGTCTCACTAAGAAAATAAATCAGGAATCTGGTTTTGAGTTAAATAAGTGTGAATAAATACATTCAATAAGCATTTATAACGTGAGTTAAAAAGGGCTCACTATTTGGCAGGTATTAGTCACCCTTTTTATTCATGCAGTTATAACTGCTTATCAACGATCTATAATTCATTTGTAAATTAGTTATTAGTCATTAACAAACACCTTTATAAACCCTTTACTAAGGGAACCTTAATGTAAAGTGTTACCACAATTTCTAATGTGATTTCTTTTGTTACTGTGGTGCCAGGTTCGGAATCAGTGCAGGATTGTTTAAAAAAAGTAAAATGCCCAAAATTAATATAAAAGCCCATATAAATTCAAGATATGATTGCAAAAATGTACTGTATGATGTTGTACTGAAAAATGTATGAGATGTTGTTTTTGATATAACATAGGATGCAATCAAGCAATATTAAAAGAGCAAGAGAGCTGTTTTCACGAATATGAGCATGATTGCAAATGTGATATTGATTTTATACAAACGTTCACAAACAATCATAAACAAGAAGTTAATATTAATTGACTTAAAGCTGCTTTGAACAAATGGGTTGAATAAATGATTCCGTAACTCACTCATTAAGTGTTTTGATTTCAGTTTCATATTTAAAAGTAGACCTATCATTTTATTTTTCCATCACATTCTATATTCAAAATGTTCTTTTTTAAAACATTAATCTCAACATTATTTATGCAGGGTGTAATTGTACCAATTCAGATGCAACTTGTCCCACCTCTGCAACACAAAGATGAATTTTATTATTTGATTGGTAACAGCTCTATAGTGTCTTATTATTCTAAGTGTATTTATTGATTAAATATAAGACATTTCTCAGACAGTAGATATGGATCTTTTAGATGAATTAGAGGAGTGCTGATCTGGTCTTGGTCTTGACTCTGTCTCACCCTGCCTGTCTCAAACTGTTTTCTTGAAGATGACAATGAGTTCACTATACTCAAATGGCCTCCACAGTCACCAGGTCTCAATGCAGAAGAGCACATTTGGGATATGGTGGAATGGGAGATTGGCATCATGGCTAGGGCAGCCAACCAATCTGCAGCATTCTGGATCTAAGTCACACAGTCTATGAAATCCACAAGGCCATGTCCTATTTGTTATTTTATGATTCAGGAGGGTCCTCGATATTCCCTTTTACAAACTGGTATGAACTTGTGGACTGCTACACAACTATGCACCACCAAAGTGTGGGGTGAGGGCGCAATGTTCGTGTGTAAGGGATAATATACATTCAGCCAGTCATTACAGTAAGATTATTTAATCTGGAGAGTCATGTAATATGTCCACATTAATAATAATATGTACATTAAAAGTGTAATTTTTTTTTAGAAACTGTAGTTAATAATCTATATTACCATAATTAAATAATACTACTTACAATAGCTTGATCTTCATCACAGGCAAGAGACAAGCCAAACGCAATGCCTGGATCAACTGAAAGGGAAATATAAATTACAATTACAATGAACAGGGAAATCTGACATCAGGTTTTTTACATTTATTAATTTAGCATTTATTTAAGTTGTATTTGACCATGAGCTATGAGCACTGTTAATGCTACATTTCAGCAGTTAATGTCAATTCCAATACCAAAAACTACTGTAAAACGGTTTAAATGTAAACTTACTTTAAATGTAAATGTATAGCATCTCTCAAAATACAATTACAATCACATAACTTTAATAGCTTTACAAGAAGTAGTGCTGATGTTAATGGCATGTGTTAGGACTTTTCCATTTCAACATTGTTTTCTGCAGTGTTGAAATGTTCAAACAAAAGTTGGCAATTTACTTCCTTTTTTGAGTGAGGAAACAATCCATTTGTCGTAGTTCTGAATGTCAAAGATGTTGATAGCAAAAAACAAAAAAAAAATGCAAGGAAATATCCATTCATACTCAACAGTATCAGTTTAACACTTCCATTATGTGATTACTGTGGCTGTATTACCAAAGCAAAACCCATTAAAATAAATGTGACAACTTTTATATTTTCCATCTCACATAATGTTACATGTCTAGTCTGTTTTGCTTGTCTTTGAGTTTGTTCCTTTGTTCAGTTTTCCCGCCATTGTCATTATGAGTTCATTTGTCCCAGCTGTGTCTTGTTAATTAGTCTAGTCATCACCTTGTTTGCCCTGTGTATTTAGTCCTCAGTTTTCCCTCACTGTTTGTTTGTTGACTTTATGTATACTGGTGTTTCTGAGTGTTCCCTGTGAGTTTCTTCATTAAAGTTCCTGTTCCAAGTTTTCCTTCTCCTTCGCCTTCGTGAGTTTTGATACACCTAGTTTGTAACACATAAGTGGATGTGAAAGCACTAAACTGAGGTCAAACCAAAACCCAGCAGAGCAGTTGTACATTCATCTGATGGTGTTGGTAAGCTTATTTAACCTGATGGTAACCTAATGTCTAACTGCCTAGAAGGATATGATTTCATCTGCTGGGCTCATGAGTTTGAGTTTCAAATTAGTTTCCAAGTATGAGTTTCCAAGGTGCACTTGAAGGATGCGTTAGACAACCCCAGATGGTTAGTGCTCTTTTTGGAGGAGAGTCTTTAGTACGCTGAATAAACTGTTTTTTTATTTGAAGGAACAGCTTATTACTATTGGCTATCTTCAACAAGTTTGCCATTAAACATTTATCTTGGATTTATCTATTTTTGGAGTTTACACTGAACTAAATTGTTCTTTTCACAAGAGGAGTCGCAAATCATTTTGTGACTGGTAGGATTTGTCAGTGTTGTTGTAGCACTTGTCATTCATTTTTATGGTATCCACAAACAGTGATTGACTGTGTTGTACAACTCTGACAGCAATTCAATAACATCAATACTATAATGTGTTTGGTTATCAAGTCACAACTTGTTCTCAACCGCGGAGGTTGGTATATCTCACTATAATAATATCTCGTCCCTGAAATGGATGGGTCAGATAAGGGGGACATCCAAAATGTGTAGGGAACAGTTGAAACACGTTAAATAATGTGTGTGCACCTGACCCCTAATTTTTGCTCCACAAATGCATACCAGTGTCCTCTTTAATTAGGGAAAATTTAAAGGACATAGGTTTCTCTAATCTGAAGATATAGGAAAAGGTCTATTAGGGGTAAGAATTTTACTTCACCTCTCTTTAACATTGAAATGTTCGTAAAATTAATCGTAAAACTAATCTTTAATGTTTGATCTTTAGTCTGTCCTTAAATTTTAAATATTTCATAACATGGTTTCTTTTAGTGTTATCGGGCAATTTAGAGAAATATGCGGGGTGGTTAGCAGGGTACAGTTGAAATTGTTACAGTTAATTGTTCAGTGATTTACTGATAAACTGTGGGCTATTTAACTCTTAGATGTTCTTGCTATTGAATAACAAATTATTAGTTGTATACAGTTTTAACTTAGTTTTAAGACATTTTAACATTTAAAAATTATTTGTTTAGGTCAGTTTAGAGCAGGGGTAAGCAACCTATGGCACATGTGCCAACCATAGACTGTAAAAAAAATATGGATTTGTACCAGGTTGTAAACATGTTTTTTTTCTGCTGTAAAGTTGGGCATTTTAACATGGGGTTAAATGAGATTCTGCTCCCTTTTGGAGCCTGTCCCTAGCGGCCAGTCGATGAATTGCAGTTTAAGTCACTTCCGTACTGGCTTCAAGAGAAACTGGGGGAGGTTGCCGCTTGGTGCCAACACTGGCGCGCGGAGGGGTAATCGCTGGCACGAAAGCAAAAGCGAGAGAGGTGTATGTATTTTATTTAAAGTACCTCGTACCTGCATACAGATCTACATTTTGAGGTAATCATTCCTCATATTAACACTGCTTGTTTTATTAAGTTAGGAGTTATAAATACTATTATTACACAGCTCTGTGGAATACTTGATTCTGATTGGTCAATTGCGCCATCCAGTGGTATGTTATCCCCGATAACAACCGGTAAAAACTGATAACACAGGCTCATCTGGGTAACTGAAGTCGGCACTATGTGCTTGCTAGGAATAGTTCCCTTTCAGTCGGTCACGTTCGACGTACGTCGGACGTCACCGACGAATTGGGATCACTTCTGGGAGCCCCTATCAGCTTCGAGTGTATACAGAACGGGCCAATGGCCATTGGCGTGCGGGATTTGCATCTCGCGCTCCGCCCCGCACCGAGGGTATAAAGCGGAAGGAGATGCAGCGCATCTTTGTCATTCACTTCGGAGCCGATTGTGTGCTGCTGAAGAGTGTTCCTGTATTATACAGAGATAATCAGAACGAGAGAGGAGAAGCTCTGAGTGTTGGTGTGAAGGCACAGCAGCGAGGACCGCGAGCTCACTGAGAGCAAAAACTGCTGTTATTACAGCAACTTTGTCAGTTCGGTGGGCGTTCACATTACTCTGAGTGCAAAACACAGGCTGCACTATTCCCTGTGTTTTTGCCGCGGCTATCTCCCTGGGTGCTTCAACACGTTAAAAGAGCTTTTTCCCTAAAAGAGTACACGGGTGTGACACTGCGTCTTTTTCAAGATGTCATTCCACCCGTGCGTTTCTGGATGCGGTTGTTTCCTGTCCTTATTGACGGCCACGACCTCTCTCACATAAGCATGTTGAGATTGTGTTCGTGGGTGATCCATGTTCTCTCAGAAAAGGAGAATGTGATCACGTCGGCGTGCTGTTCGTCTCTCCTTCCTCTTAAGGTTTGAGTATTCCCCGATCTAGTTTCTCTTCTGGTGCACCAGAAAAGAGCTACTTCGGCTAATAAGCCTGGGTGACCTGAGGATTACAGTGGGGCTTCCCTGCCGAGTACATCTCCGTGGGCCCCCACTCCTCTATCGCATCGCGAGCATGTTGAGACTGTGTTCGTGGGTGGTCATGTTCTCTCATGAGAGCATGGCCACGTCAGCACGTTGTTTGCCTTGCCTTTTTCATAGGGGCTTGAGTGTCCAGCGCGCTGTGTGCCGTCTAATGGCCACGCTCACTGTCTCACATGCCTGCTGGTAGCTTTCAGATGGAATTGCTGGTCTTTAAAAAAAAAAAGGGACTTAGCATTTTATTGGGGTCTCTAGCAGAGGACAGATGTCAATCGCTACATCGGAGAGAGGGCTGTTATGTGCTGGAAATGAGATGAGGCTGAGATTCCCACTATAATAGTGTGTGCTCATGCTGAATCAGATTCAGACTTGACAGCCATGCTTTCCCGGGTGGCTGAGGCGTAGTGCAACGCGTAAATCGCCTTGCCCGCCCCCTTGCCTTTTCCCCGGATGTGCATTGGAAAGCTTTGGCAGTGTGGAACTATTTGGTGCCAAAATATGGAACACCAAAGGGGCCATAATTCTGTATAAAGTTTTCCTCTCTCTCACTACCCTCATCGGTGGGGTTGCAGTGCCACTGGCAGGCCACCTCTGCCCTGCACTCTTAAAAAAGAGACGAGGGTAGTTCTGAGCCGAGGTTGAGCTGCGCACAGTGACTGATCATATTTAAAGTCACAGCGCTGGCCCTCGGCCAGACGATGTCCACCCTGGTCCAGAAAAACCTACTGGCGAAGGACGCGATAGAGCCGGTCCCTCCAGCCGATATGAAGACAGGCTTCTACAGCCCGTACTTCATTGTACCCAAAAGAGGCGGCGGGTTACGGCCAATCTTGGACCTGCGGTTCTTGAATCGGTCCCTTCACAGGCTGCCATTCAGAATGCTAACGCAGAAACGCATCTTCAGGTGCATCCGTCCCCAAGATTGGTTTGCAGCGATCGACCTGAAGGATGCGTACTTTCATGTCTCGATTCTCCCTCGACACAGACCGTTCCTACGCTTTGCGTTCGAGGGACGGGCATATCAGTACAGAGTCCTACCCTTCGGGCTGTCCCTGTCACCCCGTGTCTTCACGAAAGTCGCGGAGGCTGCCATTGCTCCCATGAGAGAGCGTGGTGTTTGCATCCTCAACTACCTCGACGACTGGCTGATTCTGGCTCAGTCGCGGGCGCAGTTGTGCGAACACAGGGACATGGTGCTCAGTCACCTCAGCCTGTTGGGACTTCAGGTCAACTGGGAAAAGAGCAAACTCTGCCCCGTGCAGAGGATCTCTTTTCTCGGTATGGAGTTGGACTCAGTCAATCTGACAGCACGACTCTCAGAGGAGCGCGTCCAGTCGGTGTTGAACTGCTTGAATTCGTTCAAATGCAGGACAGCGGTACCACTGAAACATTTTCAGAGGCTCCTGGGGCATATGGCATCCGCAGCCGCAGTGACGCCGCTCGGATTGCTCATATGAGGCCGCTTCAACACTGGCTACACGACCGAGTCCCGAGATGGGCGTGGCAGAGCGGCTCATTCCGTGTCTCAGTAACACCGAAGTGCCGCCAAACCTTCAGTCCGTGGTCGGTCCCTTCGTTTCTACGGGCAGCAGTTCCCCTAGAACAAGTGTCCAGGCATGCTGTTGTCTCCACGGATGCCTCATCCACCGGCTGGGGGACCACGTACAACGGGCTTGCAGTTTCGGGTCTGTGGACGGGGCCTCAACTTCAATGGCATATCAATTGCCTCGAGTTGTTAGCAGTTCGTCTTGCGCTGGGCCGCCTCAAAGGGCCGCTACGAGGCAAGCACGTTCTGGTCCGTACGGACAACACTGCGGCCGTTGCGTACATCAACAAACAGGGTGGTCTACACTCCCGCCGCATGTCACAACTCGCCCGCCATCTCCTCCTCGCTTCGTGCCACTCATATTCCGGGCCTGCTCAATCGTGCAGCCGACGAGCTCTCACGACAGCAAGTGCTCCCAGGAGAGTGGAGACTCCATCCCCAGGTGGTCCAGCTGATCTGGAGTCACTTCGGGACCGCACAGGTAGACCTGTTTGCCGCCCCGGACACGTCTCACTGCCAGTTGTTCTATTCCCTGACCGGGGGAACCCTCGGCTCGGATGCGCTGGCACACAGCTGGCCCCGGGGCCTACGCAAATATGCGTTTCCCCCAGTGAACCTTCTTGCGCAGACACTGTGCAAGGTCAGGGAGGACGAGGAGCAGGTATTGTTAGTTGCGCCATACTGGCCCAACCGGACCTGGTTCCCGGAACTAGTGCTCCTCGCGACAGCACCTCCTTGGCCCATTCCTCTGAGGAAGGACCTCCTGACTCAGAGACGGGGCACCCTGTGGCACCCGCGTCCGGACCTCTGGAAACTCCATGTCTGGTCCCTGGAGGGACGCGGAGGTTCTAGGTGGCCTACCACAAACTGTGGTAGACACCATCACTTCCGCCAGAGCCCCCTCTACGAGGCGCCTCTACGCGTTGAAGTGGAACCTGTTCGTCGAGTGGTGTTCTTCTCGACGAGAAGACCCCCGAAGATGTTCGATCAGCTCTGTGCTTTCCTTCCTGCAAGAAGGGTTGGAGCGAAGGCTGTCTCCCTCCACCCTCAAAGTGTATGTCGCCGCCATTGCTGCACATCACGATGTAGTTGAAGGTAAGTCCATAGGAGAGCACGATCTGGTCGTCAGGTTCCTGAGGGGGGCGAGGAGATTAAATCCGCCTCGCTCTCACTCTATACCCTCTTGGGACTTATCTCTGGTGCTAACCGCACTGCAGAGAGCACCCTTTGAACCTTTGCAGTCAGCTGAGTTAAAAATTCTGTCTTGGAAGACAGTACTCCTGACTGCATTGGTTCCATCGAGAGGGTAGGGGACCTGCAGGCATTTTCGGTCGACGAATCGTGCCTGGAATTTGGGCCGGCTAACTCTCATGTAATCCTGAGATCCCGGCCCGGATATGTGCCCAAGGTTCCCACCACTCCCTTTCAGGACCAGGTGGTGAACCTGCAAGCGCTGCCTTCGGGGGAGGCAGACCCAGCCCTGGCTTTTCTCTGTCCCGTTCGCGCTCTGCGGACTTACGTGGACAGAACGCAAAGCTTCAGGACCTCAGAACAGCTCTTCATCTGTTACGGAAGCCAGCAGAAGGGAAAGGCTGTCTCCAAGCAGAGGATGGCTCACTGGATAGTGGATGCCATCGCCTTGGCGTATGAAACCCAAGGCGTGCCCTGCCCGCTCGGGTTGAGGGCCCACTCCACTAGGAGTGTGGCCTCTTCCTGGGCGCTGGTGCATGGCGCCTCGCTGACAGATATTGTAGAGCTGCGGGCTGGGCAACACCTAACACGTTCGCTAGATTTTATAGCCTCCGTGGAGAGACGGTTTCTTCCCGTGTGCTCGCTTCAAATAGCCAGTAACACCGAAGTGCCCGTTCTAGTGTCGGCTTGCTGCGCCATTCCCCTCCTCATGGACCGTATACGTGCGCTGATATGCTCTAGTCGAGTTCCCCAGAACGGCGAACCCTGTTGAGTCCTCCGCAACCCGCGGCAGTCAGACGTGGCGGAGCGTCCGACGCCAGGTCTAACACTCGTATGCATTGGTGGAACTTGTGTTAGGCTGGGTATCCATATGTTGTGACCCCTACGGCGGTCCCATATGTGTATTCTTCCACGGTACGGCTCCCTACGGCGAGCCCGTGTCTTTCCCTTGGCAGAGCTCGCTCTGCCGTCTCTGTGCGGTGTAGTCTCCCGCCTGCATTGGCCGGGGCCACCCCTAGGACTTCCGTATGTTGTACTGCCCACGGCCAGTCCATACGTGTATATTCCACATGATACCTCCCTACGGGTAGGATGTGGCTTCCGCAGCGGCCCCCCCGGGGCACACTTCCCAGCGTTATCCAATACTCTGCTGAGTGGGTCTTGCGGAACAGCAGCAGTGACTCTCCCTGCGTGAGTTCCCCGCCCCGAACAGACGGGGGTCTGAGGGGCATTCGCTGGGCGCTGGAAGTGGTAGTAACTGTGGCGTTTTCCATAGGGATCCCAATTCGTCGGTGACGTCCGACGTACGTCGAACGTGACCGACTGAAAGGGAACGTCTCGGTTACGTATATAACCCTCGTTCCCTGAAGGAGGGAACGGAGACGTACGTCCCATCGCCACAGTTGCTGTACCATCACTGCATGGCCGAGTCACTAGTTCGGCTCCTCAGTGAAAAACAAGGGTGCGCTGCATCTCCTTCCGCTTTATACCCGCGGTGCGGGGCGGAGCGGAGCGCGAGATGCAAATCCCGCACGCCAATGGCCATTGGCCCGTTCTGTATACACTCGAAGCTGATAGGGGCTCCCAGAAGTGATCCCAATTCGTCGGTGACGTCTGACGTACGTCTCCGTTCCCTCCTTCAGGGAACGAGGGTTACATACGTAACCGAGACGTTTTTCCTCGTGGAAGTTTTGCGTTTGGTGAGCTAATAAAATATTAAAACTCAAATCAATATTTTGCGTACAGTTATTTAATTATGTAATCCGGTATCGCAGACTCTTGTTTCAGACAAATGCAGCTGCTGCCATTTTGCGACAATTGTTTTGTACACTGTAATAGATTATAAGATAACAAACAAGTACGATTTTAAAACCGTTTCTTCTCAATCAATATCTCTTATCCCCATAATTATTTATGTAGCGAAATGGCATGTAAAGTGGTATGACTGTACCGTATTCCTTAAATGTCCGTCTAGTTTGAACTTGCCGCTTGCTAGCAATTGCTTTCTCCGCGGAAGCTTTGCGTATAAAGATATTTCGGCTGGATGTACATTATCCCTTACATAAAGTGTGAGAATTAAACTGTGCAAGTCAACGAAAGTGCACAGCTCTGATAAACCATTAGCATGACCACTGCGCATCACACACACACAAGTTACTGACTGACAGGTTACAGCTTGTTCCGCTGTGCATAGTCAATACTATACATTTCTGAGATATTCAACCAAGCATATCGAGTCCTATTAAACATTCCACACACATCAAAATGACTGTGATGCATGTAACTCTGTTTATGCGTACGTGGTAACTTCATGTGTTTTCTCTGATCGGATAGCTATACAATCGTGAAAAGACAGAAAGAGAGGGCATTTGTGGCACAGTGATTAACTCAGAAACTTATAAATGGCACTTCATGACAAAAAGGTTTCAACTCTACCTGACATGGGTACAATTGGAACAAAAGTACTTCTGTGGAAAATATGAACTATATATAGGTGTTATTGGTAATAATTTTGGTAGTAGACAAAAGAAATATCACATGAAAAAACAACACGTTCTCACTCTCAACTCGTCAATTTTTGAATGTGTTCATGATCTTTGGTGGATGGAGACGCTGGTCGCTTTTGGAGATTTTCTTCACACAAATCAATCGTTTGGCCTCGGAACACTTGGAATATTTGTACTTTTTGAATAAATTGTGCCTGCAGTCGTATCTGCCTGTTATATCCTGTGTTTTAGATCATATAATACACAAATGGGTAGGTTTAGGGATGGGATGGGATGGGGTTGGGTTATGTGTTCAAAAGTGTCTAAATAGCGTAAATAAAAAAAAAAAAAAAATGTAAATAAAAGTATGCTGGTTGATTAAATTGAGAATCACACTCTAACATATCATAATGGCAAAATCATAACCCAATATATGATTTCATCATGACGATAATATTTCCCATGTGTATGACGCCAAAGGTTTCTCATTGAAATCAATGGAGCACCCTGCGTTAGGGGTGCCCTGTGCGTTAAAAAGTGACGCCAAGGGGTCCTGACCAAGCCTCAATATGTGACGAGTTGGGCGTGAGAACGTGTTGGAAAAAATAAAATGTGGTAAATACTAGTTTTTGTATGTAATGCAAAAAGTGTTCCAACTGTACAGTCTACCCTACTGTTGATGTGCCTCCGCTTCAAAGCACACTACAGTACTAGCATAATATGAGTTCAGTGTTTTTATGTACTGTAATAGTGTTGTGCAGTCTCACCTGTCACTGGGAGCAGCATGCATTTATTACCACTGTAAGAACACCTGTAAAGACCACCAGTCCCATTATGAAGATGAGGGGCTGTCACCAACACACTAAAAGAGAACAAGAGAATTATGCAAAGGGAGGATGTGCAGTGGTGAAACAGTATCTTTATGCAACATTAGCTGTGTCTCATTTGGAAGGTTGCACCCTCCGGAGGTTGCATTTGCAGGCTGCATGCGTCAGGATTTCTCATTTCAGAAAAGTAACCATTATAAAACTGACTGTTATACCTCATGGAGTATAAATTACAGTAATATCTCACTGGCTTTGGAATGGAATGGTTAAAATGAGGCAGATTCAATGTCGTATGTGGCAAACAAATGCGACCTTCGAGGTCACAGCCTTTGAAATGAGGAACAGCTATTATTACAAAAACATCATAGTGTTGTTCACTTTTGCCATACACTGCATGTTCTGAGATGTACTGTCTGGGGGAGAAGGCGGAGGAGAAAATTTTCAGTAAATTTCCTCCCAGAGGATTACTTAAGCACAGGGGGGAACCGTCAGAGAGGGCCTAAACTATTGTAAAAAATAATATTTACAAACGTTTAAATAATAGTTTAAAGAGTAAAATTTTTTAATAAGTCATAAGTTCTAATGTTATTTTAGTAATTTATAATTTGACAATAAACATCTAAATCTTTTTGAGGAAATAAACCCTTCAAATCTGCCCATTCAGTTTGTGTTGTGTTGAGATTGGAAAAGGAAGACTATGGCGGCATTTTAATGCCATTAATAACCGAGCGCACAACTGATGCTTGCGCGTGCAGTAAATCACTCCCGCGAGAGAATAACAGATCTATATGGCAAGCCAAAAGGGTCAGAATTACGCTATAGATCAATCGCGTTTACAGTCAAACGCTGTAAAATACGGTGTTTTAAACAGTATTTGCGCCGCAAAATACGCCGTTGTGATTACAAACATCGCTCGAAATACGTCAATGACGCCGTATTTGATGGTGTTTTAGTGTGCCTGAAAAGCGCCGCTTTTTAAGCTGTTCATCTTGCCATATGACGGCGTAAAAAACGCCGTTTTGGTTGCACAGAGTGCGCGTTATTTACGGCGTTTTGCTTATAGTATAATGAGCCACACCCACTGATTTTCACAGCCAGTAAATTTGAACTGTTCTCACCCAATCAATGATGAACTGAGTCAGACCAGACAAATTCAGCACGGATCATTTTAGCCAAAGGAGTGCCTATGAATTGATAGGGTATATTTATCTACAATAGCCTATAACTATTTGGATATATTCATCTCTACTAACATTAAACATATTAATTAAAGATCACACCTCTTTATCATACTTTAATGTAATTGCAAAGATTTCATGTTCAGCAATTATCCTACCTACCCCATGTATTCAACTTATTACACTGAATATGGGAGGAGCTGAATATGATTTAGGCTATTTTTGTTGACCCTCACTCTAGAACAAATCCTTTAAAATTAATGGTATTCAGAACAGAACAAGAATGAGAAAATTTAGCCTATATATGAAGCCAAAACGAATTCGTTTAAAGCTGAACTGAAACAGAAACGCGCGTTATAGCCTACCTCTCTCATTTGTCACAAATACAAATATTTCCATATTCACAATGTATTTGGATGCTAAACTATATTTATTATTTACAAGTTTTGTACTTCGTGTTCCAATACAGACGACAACAAACATGCGCAAAAATATGCTTGGTATAACAGCACAGTGAACGGCACAGATTGTACACACGGACTATTTCAAATGAGCAGTGTAACTTTTTATACATTAAGTTGACTGCATTTTATTTTGACAACGAACAGGCATTTCTTAAATATCTGCATTGGCTTAACACGGCACATTTCCATCTAGATCCTATAGAGAAATCCAATATAATGCCCTATGAATTTGTGTTTTAAATATAGGCCTTGGAAAATATCAGACGAATGTAGGCCTATTAGCCTGTTTGACATTTCTAAAAAATGTGGCAGGTTTGTTGGTATAATAAGCTTCTCCTTCCGGGATTAAATAGTGTTTCGATTGTTTACTTAAATTCATGTTTTATTCATATTACATTGATTATATAGCTTAAATAACATTATTACATTTCGTTATATCCAATATATTTTTGTAATATGACTCAGACAAGTAATAGGCTAAACGCTGAGTGTCGGTTCAAGTTTGGAAAGGAAAGCGGCAGTGTGAGTGTACACAAATAATAGTTTACCCTTCACAGATTCGAATGATACTCTTATGGCCATAAATTACGGAGTATTTAAAAAAATTTCCGTTGTTTTAAGAAAATTAAAGTGATCGAGGCGGCACCTCACCCGCACACACAACATCTATCAGTTAACTTGACATCGCAGCTTTCGTTATCAAAATAAAATACACTTAATATATAAAAAGTTACACTGCTCAGTTGAAATAGTCATTTTTACAATCTGTGCCGTTCACTGTGCCGTTATGCGCGTGTTTGTTGTCGTCGGTATTGTACGCATTGCCACATACAGTACATATTATTTTTTCCACTCAATTATGTCATAATAACGAGATGTTATGTCGTTTTAACGACATATTTTTCTCATTAAAACGACATATATTTTCTCCTAATAAGGACATATGTTGTATAGTGATGTGTACAAAATATGTCTTTATCCACATTAGAGAATGTATATAGCCTATGTGCCTTTGTCACACTGAGTTGTACCTGAGTATGCACTGGGTAAGACTTAAGTTGTTAAGAGGAAAAAAAAAACCCAGGTAAATCGCACTGGTGTGTCAGTCGCATTTTATTAAAAATACTGGTAAAAACTAAATGTTTACAAACATTATCGCGTTATAGCCTACCTCTCTGTCACAAATATTTCCATATTCAAGATGTATTTGGATGCTAAACTATATTTATTATTTATAAGCTTTGTAATAACGAGATGTTATGTCGTTTTAACAACATCTTTTCTGTAATAACGAGATGTTATGTTGGCCAGAGGAGAACTGGCACCCCGACTGAGCCTGGTTTCTCCCAAGGTTTTTTTTCTCCATTCTGGCCCTGAAGGAGTTTTGGTTCCTTGCCACCGTCGCCTTTGGCTTTTGGCTTGCTCAGTTGGGGACACTTAAATTTCAACTATATTACTGATCTTCCCGCAGTGACACTATATGATAATTGAAATGAGCTGGATGACATCACCGTTTTCACCAGAGCGCTGTACAGCCGAATCAAATTTATTTGATTAAATTAAATTTAGTTATTTTCCTGTTAATACTGTGAAGCTGCTTTGAAACAATTGGCATTGTAAAAAGCGCTATATAAATAAAGGTGATTTGATTTTGATTTTGATATAAAAACGACATATATTTTCTCCTAATAAGGACATATGTTGTATAGTGATGTGTACAAAATATGCCTTTATCCACATTAGATAATTTATATAGCCTATGTGCCTTTGTCACACTTCCATGTTTGAAAAGCAGAAGCAAGCTCAGCGTAAAATAGGCTCTTCCGCTGCCTGTAACAGTGGAGATATCATAAATATCTATAGGCCTACTGTAATTAAGACATATATTCAAGAAATGTATTAAAAACAGAAAGACGCTATAGTTTCAGCCTTACTCAAAGGCCGTGGAAACAGGCCAGTGGGTTTGTTACGCATGTCAATCCATTCCGACGTTCTTGGTTTGCTTCTTATTTATTGAATATACAGGCAATTAGTTGATGAAACATTGATCAAAATGTAAATACAATTTATACTCACTTTAAAATTCACTTTAAAGAAAGAATTTCTACAAAACAAAACTTAATGCAGTGGTCAAAATCATGTCTGACCCCACTCCATGTCTCCAGATATATTGCGCATCTTATGATGTAGCCTATCTTACTCTGTCATGCTGCTCACTTTTCATAATCAACATATGAAATTTAAAAAATAATATCATAGGCTATTATTTAAACATAGCCTAACTATGAAACTAAATAGGCTACGTTTTCTTTAACCCATGGCCGGCGAAGGCGCTGGCGCCTTCTGATGGATTTTTTTCCTTTATGACAGCGGAAACAACTCACAATACTCCGTCATTTTTAGCCATACAGATAAGTGCAAGACATAATTATAAACTATAAACCGTCTACTACTAAATGTTCTAAATAATTATGCACATAGCCTAATAATAATAATAAACAAATACACAACTTATAATAAATAAACTCAAATATGCTACAACAGGTAGCCTATAGGCAAGCTACAATACCATACATGACAGAGTAGGCTATATTAAGTTGTTATGCGGCTATGCCTAAGGGAAAAATCCAAACTTCACAGTCTATTCATCATCACACTAAAAATGCAGTCAACCAAATAGAAAAAGTTATTTGGCTCAATTTATATTGTCTGTTGTAGCCTATACAATCGTGACTACAGGTCAGTGCAATGGTGTTATTCCAAACACGTTTTTGCTCATGTGAATGCTGTTTTAGACTGCGACACGAGTCATACAAAGCATTGTTACCATAATAAATAGTTTAGCATCCAAGTGCGAATATAGAAACATTTGGATTTGTGCACAATGAGAGAGGAGCAACTCTGGTTTCAGTTTCGCTTTAAATAGGCTGGCCTAAATTCGTTTAGGCTTTAAAATAAATATTGTTTGAAGGCTAATGAATGACATTATAATTTATGTTTGTTTTACATTTTTATTTTTCATTCTTGTTATGAATTTCGTTACATTTAAAGGACTTGTTGTGGAAATAGCCTAAAATACATGTTTGTAAACATTTAGCTTTTACCAGTATTTTTAATAAAATGCGACTGACACACCAGTGCGATTTACCTGGGTTTTTTTTTTCCTCTTAACAACTTAAGTCTTACCCAGTGCATACTCAGGTACAACTCAGTGTGACAAAGGCACATAGGCTATATACATTCTCTAATGTGGATAAAGACATATTTTGTACACATCACTATACAACATATGTCCTTATTAGGAGAAAATATATGTCGTTTTAATGAGAAAATATGTTGTTAAAACGACATAACATCTCGTTATTATGACATAATTGAGTGGAAAAAATAATATGTACTGTATGTGGCAATACGTACAATACCGACGACAACAAACACGCGCATAATGGCACAGTGAACGGCACAGATTGTAAAAACGGACTATTTCAAATGAGCAGTGTAACTTTTTATACATTAAGTTGAGTGTATTTTATTTTGATAACGACAGCTGCGATGTCAAGTTAACTGATAGATGTTGTGTGTGCGGGTGAGGCGCCGCCGCGATCACTTTAATTTTCTTAAAACAGCGGAAATTTTTTTAAATACTCCGTAATTTATGGCCATAAGAGTATCATTCGAATCTGTGAAGGGTAAACTATTATTTGTGTACACTCACACTGCCGCTTTCCTTGCCAAACTTGAACCGACACTCAGCATTTAGCCTATTACTTGTCTGAGTTTCTTTCATTCATTTTGTTAATCTGTTAATTATTTAAGTTAAATAAATTTTGCGTATAGACAGGCTATTTACTCCTTTTATATGATTTTATCCTGTTTTTTTCTCCGTTCACAGAAGCGCTGCAGGTGCGTGATGATGATGAATCCTTATGTTCTGTTGTTTATGCTGCTATTTGTGCATGTAGGCTAAAATTAATCCCTGGAAAAAATGTTTGGGTATTTTAATGGGTCACAGACACTTATCCATTCTAATATAATTTAATTCTAATTTAACATTATCTTGTCGGTTAATGAATGGAGAATGATCGCGTCGGTTGAAGGTCGCAGGAAAAAAAAATCCCGACATGAATACAGTTTATTGACAAAAGGAAACATTTCTAATTTTCGGTTTAAGTTTTTCAACTAGGCTAATATTTATATTTTTTTATTTCAGGTTTATTTCGATTAGCATACATGTTTTTAATAATTTTTGTTTTTGTTTTAGTTAACTATAATAACACTGCATGCAAAACATCCACAGAACTGCACTGTTCAATTTTCCAGCTGTTTTAAGCCACGAATATTTACAAATATTCACGAATTATTTAATGACCGGGTGTCTGACTCAGACAGGGAGCCTCACACTCATATAGGTCAATAAACAGCGTAAATAGCCTACCCGTAAATAACGGGCTCTGTGCAACCAAAACGGCGTTTTTTACGCCTTCATATGGCAAGATGAACAGCGTAAAAAGCGGCGCTTTTCAGGCACACTAAAACGCCATCAAATACGGCGTCATTGACGTATTTCGAGCGATTTTTACGGCGTTTGTAATCACAACGGCGTATTTTGCGGCGCAAATACAGTTTAAACGCCGTATTGTTTGACTGTAAACGCGATTAATCTATAGCGTAATTCTGACCCTTTTGGCTTGCCATACGCGCGCGCATGACATCTCTACGCGCGTCATCATTCCCCACACTCGAGCTCGATCTTCTATTTTGCCTGCGCGAAAACTTTTTATTTTTGGCAGTCGTGGGGTGGGACTTTACTTATTTCATTGTAACCTGAAATGTCATTGGTTAATTCCGTGTTTCCAGAAGTCAGTTGTGATTGTTGTAAAAACGATTAGACATGGCTTCATCAATGGACCAGATGCAAGTGAGTTAAACTTTATTTACTGACTGATTGATTGCATTATTAATATAATATGTCCTTACCAGATAGATACTATATTAACTTTATTTATTATTTTTATGGAGCTGTAGCTACTGGGGACACATAGTTATATTTGCTGTAGTTCACCGCTACATTACCAAACAGTACCTATGTTTACCCAGCCACAATTATATCAGTTCTGAGAACTTCAGAAATGTGAAAAGTGTCCATTAAATAGTTGTAACTATGATTCTAAATTCAAAATTGCTTAATGTGGCTTTGGATGAAAGATAAATCACTTGTTCATATCAGTAAGTAAGAGTTGTTGTGTAAGCTTTTTGTTATCATTCTTTGTCAGTTTTGAGTGGTTAATATATTTTCCATTAAATACAGTATAAAAGGGTTTCAGCACTTTATCCCGTTGAAAGGTTGCAGTTACAGTTACAGTACACAGCATGAATGATCATACCCCTCTGAAACCCAATTTAGAAATTAATCTTTATATCCAGGACACATTTAGTTTTTTTTTTTATAATAATAATAATAATATGTTCAGATGTGGTCAGGTGTAGTCATACTGTGCACAGTGCACAGTATGACTACACCTGACCACATCTGAACATATTATTATAAAAAAAAAAAAAAAAAAAAAATCATAGTTACAACGATTTAATGGACACTTTTCACATTTCTGAAGTTCTCGGAACTGATATAATTGTGGCTGGGTAAACATAGATACTGTTTAGCGGAAGTATAGTGGTAATGTAGCGGTGAACTACAGCAAATATAACTATGTGTTCTCATTTTTCCCCAGTAGCTACAGCTCCATAAAAATAATAAATAAAGTTAATATAGTATCTATCTGGTAAGGACATATTATATTAATAATGCAATCAATCAGTCAGTAAATAAAGTTTAACTCACTTGCATCTGGTCCATTGATGAAGCCTTGTCTAATCGTTTTACAGCAGGCGTCCAATCACAAATGACTTCTGGAAAAACGGAATTAACCAATGACATTTCAGGTTACAATGAAATAAGTAAAGTCCCGCCCCACGACTGCCAAAAATAAAAGGTTTTCACTCAAGGGCTTGATTTGCGCGCAGAGGAGATGTCATGCGTGCGCGCGGGTTTAAAAGGAGCTTGCGGGCTGCCGTTTCCTCGCACGTAGATCTGTTATTCTCTCGCGGGAATGATTTACTGCGCGCAAGCATCAGTTGTGCGCTCGGTTATTAATGGCATTAAAATGCCGCCATAGAAGACCTACACCAGAGCTTAATTTTGAGCAGAAAGTCAAAGCTGTTCATTTCAACCACAGCAATTATAAGCGATACAACTGGAAGAGAGCATCAATCAAGAAGCTAAAGCTTACTGCTGGAATTGTTTGCTGTTTGGGTAAGTTTTTTTTTTAAATCTAATAGGTTACGATTTTATTTTGGCCACCGCTGCCACTGTTTTATATGTTAAGCTTTAGTTGAGAAGTTATTTTGCAGAATTACTGGTCAGTCTGTAAATTTACTATCTGAGTGACCATGCACATTTGCTGTAATTCTGCATAATAGTTACATTTTCCCCAAATCATAAGTTTAATATGGTCTGTTACATATATTTAAATGGCTGCTGTGCCAGTCTAAGGGAAGTTTTTTTTAATGCGGAAAGTATCTGTCGCTAATGTTTGCTTTGGTCTGAGCGCTGTCATGATGCATCGGCTTACATTAAATTTAGTTTAATTTGATGGTTTTGTGGCCAGTTGTCACCATATTCCGTTGAAATAACACACCGATTGTGTGATAAAATTATTTGTAATGATGATTTGCATTTTTATTACGTTTATTTGTGTGTGTGTGTGTGTGTGATAACTCTCACGCTCAATGATGTTTGCTTGTGGCATTTCTTGTCAAAGGTAACATGCAGTGTTAGCTGACTTTAAGGCTTTAAGGCTGATTTTAGGCCTAGTTTACCTTTTTCCCAGAGAAAAAAGGGGGTGAGAGGGTCAAGGTCTAAGAGTCACGGTTCGCTACTGCTTAAGCACAACCTCATCATTTTCCAGTCAACAGACTTTTTATCGTAAAGATCAATAGAGCCAAAAATTAAAGGTTATTTTGGTCACATTGTAAAATAATAACGCAAAATAATCTGTATGCATCTCAAACAATGAAAAGTCCACATGTGCCATATTATTCTATTCTATTCTATTATTCTATCTTTTGCAGAAATTCATAAAACACATGCATTCTCACCTGTCTCCTTGTGTTGGTCCAAAATGACAAACCCTATGTCCGAAATGAGAGCCTGCCTCGGGCGCAGTGAAAACTCTGGGATGCAGTGTCTCTAAACTAAATCCCAAAGAATGATGTGCCACTGGAAAAAAAAAAAGAAAAAAAAAAAGCCTTAACTCAAAAGAAAACAAATTGAACGGATTAAAAATCACTAATAGAGTGCCACAAATTATTGTATTGTGGTGTATAGTGATGGTATCAGATAGTAATATCATGGTACTTTTACATAGTCAGTGACTGGAGCTAGTTGTCCCACAGTTTTCATAGGTGCTGAAAAGCCTATAAGAGCCAGTTTGATAACTTCCATTGTAAAAGCTTACTGCATATAGTGTGAGTGACAACATGTCCCATTGAATATGTGGTTAAAAAAAAAAAAAAAAAAAAAAAAAAAGTAGTTTCTGAGAAATAGTTTAGTTCTTGAAATAATACAATCCTAAAATACAGTGTATTGATTAAAAACTCCTTCAGACCCTGTGACCATTGGAAAGGACATCACATGGTTTTTGGTTTAAACCTGTAAGATTTTATGCTTTTATAATATGTACTGCCTGGTCACTGATTGGTCCCTGATCAACCAATCACAATGAAAGTATGACCCATGATCTTTCCCTATCCGATCTTTTTTTTCCCTCTTCTCAAGAAATATCTGCATACACACGAAACCACTGAACCCGACTCAAACCGATGTAGTGTACATGCCAGACCAGTATGTGGTGCTGTAATTCTGCCACAGAAATACACTAAAAACAGAGAAGAAGACTTGTAGCATGCACACTGTTTCACAAAATATACGGATTGGCTGTACACACGAAAACGCAAGGGTGTCGGTTTCAGATTTATCCACTCTGGGACCGGTTTCAAAAAATACCGGTTTCAGGCTCCCAAAACGCCGGATCCATCTGGACGAAACAAAATTTTTACATATACAGCTAAACGCGTCTCTGTGTGGATGGGGCCTTAGGCATCACATAAGACATGAATGGCTAACCACCTTGTCATGGGTAGGTCCACAAAGGATGTCGAAAAAGAAGGTTTCACGTAAATTGTAGCTTTTTAACAAACTAAAACGTAAAACTAATCCATATGAATCAAGCGGTTTTGTCAAAATTTTCTGAAGAGACACGATCACTTTATTTGATGAACATATTGAATTTGGGCTTTTATTCACTTATAAACATTGATCAGTGAACAAAAACAGAAGCTCAACCATACTTGCTTGACACACGAGAACAAACGTCACTGGTTCTTGTGAAAGCTCATCGCAATGGACATTAGGTTTTAATCAAATTAATTATTAATATTATTAATATGATTTTATTAACTGCAACCAACAAAAAGAATCAAACTAGTTTGAGACTTCCTCTTATCATTACTTTTTTCTACATTTTTATTGCATTGCTCTGTTACAGTATGTGTTCTTTTCAAAATTTTCAATGCTAATTCACATACTGTTTAAACTCTCTTTCATAGTATATGGTTAAAATATGAATATGAATATGAATTTGTTTTCTTCAGACCTGGTGTCCATTGACATGAAAAAAAAATCTAATAATTTTTTTTTGCACAAGTCTTGTTTTTTAGACTATTTATACATTGGAGAAGAGCAAATATCAAGTGGATAATTTTTATTTATTTTTTTGCTCAGTAGAAATTCACGTCTGAATGGGTTCACTACAAGATCACTGCAATAAAAAAATATTTTAATTGCTGTAAAAGTTTTGTAAACGTGTCTGGAAAAGGCCATACATCCTGTAGCCCTAAAAAGTATTTTATAAGAAAAGAAAACTTTGAAAACCAACTTTCTTTTAAGATCATGTTAGTGCATGGATTTATACATTTTATATGGCATTCGTAAATTTTCAAGTGTTAGTTAAGTGTGCAAAAACAGTGGGGCCACTGTATTTAAAAAGATAATAGACAAATTAGATTACTTACGCAAGGGAAATCCGAAAAAGAAATAAATAAAAATCAATTGACGTAGGTGAAAGATCCAGTACAGGGTCGGTTTAGGCTGCAAGGATGGTTTAAATTGATACATATTCATATTTGTCAGAGATTGTTGAGGATAAAGAGAAATGTTTTGAGTGAAAGCAAATCCGTTCACTGTACATAAGTTCCGCAATGAGAGGGAAGTGAAACTAAGCTGTAATGCTGTATTTGATGTGAGTTATCATGTGGGGGTTGCAGCATGAGAAAGTTCCGAGAAGGGCAATGAAACCGCCCACCAGCTATGGCAAGCCATTTTAGCATATAAAACTAGGGTTTGACTATCAATAAATATATTTTGGATAGTTACAATTGTATTTTGTCGAGTCATAATTAAAATTTGACTAGTCAGAATGATATTTAGAGATAACTGTAATTATAATTGCACTAGTAAGAAATCTGATTTGGCTGGACTTCCGGTTATGGCGGTGCTAGAGTGAGACGTGGTGCATGGTGCTCCTAAACAATTTCATCTAAATAATCCTCCCTAAAGCCTTTTAACATGACGAAAGTACTTTCTTTAAAATAAGGCACTTCAGACATTCCGATAAATATGCCGAATCCAAAGAAAACGGACAGTAAGAAAGAAGATGCTCAAGACACAAGACTGCCGTTATCAGACCTTCGGCCATGGTTTCATGCAGAAATGGAAAAGGGATTTCTCAGAATTCAGGAGTTAATCGACGGACGCCTGAGTAAATTCGCAGAATCCTTGGAGAAAATGAGTAATGAACTACAATCAATAAATCTGAGAATGGTGGAGGTAGAAACAAAGCAGATGGAGATGGAAGAAGCAGTAGCTAACAGGGCTTCACAAAGATGTCGCAGATATCAAGTTGATGTCGCTGTTGACAGTGAAATTAAACCGCTGAAAGACAAAATTGATGAACTCGAAAATCAATCTCGCCGTCAGAATTTACGTCTTGTCGTTTTTCCAGAGGGAGTGGAAGGTAGACACCTGGTGGAATTTTTGAAGGAATAGCTACCTAAGATTCTGGGGAAGGAGGACGAGATTTACGAAATTGAAAGAGCTCACCTCACTTTGCAACGACGACCAGTGGAAAATGGCAAGCCATGGGCGATTCTGATCCGCCTACTTCGGTATGGAGACATATGGTATTACGGACGGACATTACGTACGGACATTCGGTATTAAGATCCTCAATGCGGCCAGAGAAAAAGGCAAGCTCACCTATGGCAACTGTACTATCATAATTTTTCGATTTTTCGATGTCATCGACCTTGTTCAGAAGGCGACAAGAATTCAGCGCTCTCAGAAGACATCTAGGCAATAACAACGTTACTTATGCTATGCTTCATCCTGCAAAGTTGAGGATTCAGCTGCCGGAGGGACAAAGATCCTATAACTCCAAAGCATCAGCAGAGACTTATCATCGACAACAACATTCACACTTGACTGTCGGATAAGACACCAGCTAATGGCAAGAATGCAGAGGATTCACGGTAAAATCTACTAAAGTAATCACCCAAAAACTATGCAAGAATAACTGTTACCAAGGTGAGTGTTTTTTTTTCTGGATGAACATTAATGACACAATTCTGTATACTATATAACTATATAAATTTTATTTATTATATTTTGGATTTTGATCAGTTTCTTACCTTGAAAGTACATAATTTAGGTCAAACATTTGACTGGATATGACAGTACTTGGGAGCTATTTGGACAAGGAAGAGGAAGTCAAGTTCGACTGTAGGTTGCCGCGCACAGTCATGGGGGTTCAAAGTTTTACACTTCGTTTGGGGAAGTTGTGGGTGTGGGTGTGGGGGTGGTGGGGGTTGGTTGGGCAGAACACATGTTTTGTTTATTTCTGGGCTGCTTGGAGATAATTTCTTAAGATGCCCCTAGATGTAAATATATAACGACTAATCCATAGTTAAGTGCACTGAAATATAAGTATGTTCCCTTTCGTTCAGTCACTCCGAGTAACGTCAGTGACTGACGAATGAGGGTTTCGCCTAGAAGCCTATCATCTTCGAGATCTAGAAAACGCCCAATGGCAGTGCCAATGCCATGGGCATGCGGAATTTGCATAGCGTAACTCCGCCCCACAGTGTGGGTATATAAGGAAGTACGCTGGCAACATCGCATTATGTTTCTGCTTCGGAGCCAAGAGCATCTATCTCTTCACTCCTTAAGAGTATATCGTCAAGCTTCTTCGAGAAGAGCAGCTTTCCAGTCGGTGTTGGTGTTACGGCGCATTCCAGCGAGTGTTTACTTCCTGCCTGCTGATCTGTGCAGTGATCTGCATCCAGCTGGTATTTGTTCCCTGGGCGCTTCGGCATCGCTGTGAAGCTCCCTCTCACAAAAGAGCTCGCACGTGGCACGTCTTTTTAAAGACGGTTTGCCCGTGCACTTCTGGGTGCGGTCGATCTCTGTTGCCATCTGATGGGCACAATCGCTGCGTGACGTGTTTGGGCTTCAGCACGTCTAAGCAGCGTTTGTGGGTGAGTCATGTTCTCACTGCGGGAACATGACCATCGCGATGTTGCGGTCGAGACTCAATGACCTCCGCAAGGAAAGAGAGTCCCCTCTGCCACACCCCAATCTACCGTCTCCGAGAGAGATGGTACTTTGGCTGGTGGCCAGGGTGACCCGAGGGTTACGGTGTGGAATAACCCTGACGATCATTCCTCGGGCCACACCCCCCTCTCGCACATCGCTACCCGCGAGTGATCGGACTGAAGCAGCGGACGCCCCGTGTGTTTCGTTCGGCGCTCCAGTTGGTGATGAGATGTCGATCACCGCATCTCAAGGTGGGCTGGAGTCCTCTTGGGATGAAGATTCGGCTATGCTGCTGCCTTCGGGCGTGCCAGCATTGCCCGAGTCCGACCCGGAGTTGACAGCCATGTCATCTCGGGGGATGTTTGGTCTTTGGGTGCGACGCATCCTGACAGCTGTTGGGCCCCGCCCACCAATTTCTTTCTCTCCCGGGATACATGAGGAGGTCACGTGGTCCTGGAAGTCCCCGTTGTCTTCCTGCGACCGTTCGGCGGCCTCCTCCGCCTTCTCTGCCCTCGATGGGGCCGCGGCCAAGGGTACACTGGGGTCCCCCCTGTTGACGCTCAGTTGCAATCACGGTCGAGACTCAATGACCCCCGTATGGAGGGAGAGTCCCCTCTGCCACACCCCAGTTATCCCCTTAACGTGACGGGATGTTTGGCTGGTGGCCAGGGTGACCTGAGGGCTGCGGTGTGGCATAAACCCCGACGAGTATTCCTCGGGCCACACCCCCCCCCTTGCACAGAGTGCTTCAATGTGGCGCGGTGATCCTAAGCACCCCTCCAAGGCCTGTAGTTCTCGTCTACTCTGGTGGCGAGGGACTACAGAGCTGCTGGGCAGGCCGCCGCCTCTCAGCACGCCATGGCCATCCTTCAGGTCTACCAGGCCAGGATGCTTGTGGCATGCACGAGGGTAAAGCTGTCCCAGGGCTTTTAATGAGCCGCGTGCCGCCACCGACCTCGCCCTCCGGGTGACGAAGGTGACCGTGCGCTCCCTGGGTCAGGTGATGTCCACAGCTGTGGTCCAGGAGAGACGGGGCTCAGCCTGGTCGATATGAGAGAGGCTGAGTGAACCCGGTTCCTCAACGCTCACATATCCCAGGCGCCCAACAGTTCTCGGCTGCCCAGTAGCAGACTAAGGCCATTAAACATGTACTGCCCCGGCGGCTGTTACTCAGTCTGTTACTTGAGGCTCAGTCGCCTCAATCTGCTTGCCGCCGAGGGCACCCTCCTGCGGCTTCGACCCTCCCGCCGCCCTTTCCGGGCCGTGCTGTAGGGGTGGTCGCAGGAAGGCGCCAGGCTAGCGGCGCTCCTGACGCGGACAGCTCAGGGATGGGCAGTTCTTCCAAGGAGTTGGTAGCAGGGCCACTCCTTCCCCCGGTGGAGGGCCGGGGGAGAATCTTCTGTTCACCCTATGTGGAAGAACTAACTCACCCATTCCTGAGCACCCAGAGACTGATGGCAGTGTGTGCCGCCCCCGGGCCACGCCACTCTCGTCCCTCTCTGACGCCAGTCTCCTCTCAGAGCAGACCCCAGTGGAACGCGCGTCCTTCCCTGGTCTCCTCTGTCAGGACGTGGCTGATGACCGTGCCCCCACACTGGGACGCTACGCCTCCCACGTCCGGGCCGGTCACGCTGCCCCACCCGGGGTACGTCTGTGGTCCGCACGACCCCGCTGGTGCAGTTTTTGGGAGCCTGGCTAGAGCTTCCCGGACTGTCCCGCTGGGTCGAGAGGACCATCAGGCTCGGCTATGCGATTCAGTTCGCTCAGGCTCCTCCCCGCTTCCGGGGAGTCCGCCACACCATGGTGGGGCCCAACGCCCCTGTCATGCGTGCGGAGGTTGCTACCTTGCTGGCGAAGGGTGCGATCGAGCCTGTCCCTCCAGCCGAGATGAAGTCCGGCTTCTACAGCCCTTACTTCATTGTACCCAAGAAAACCGGTGGGTTACGACCGATCCTGGACCTGCGCATCCTGAACCGATCCCTTCACAGGCTTCCGTTCAGGATGTTGACAGCGAAGCGCCTTTTCCAATGTGTTCGTCCAGTAGATAGGGTTGCAGCGATCGACCTGAAGGACACCTACTTCCATATCAGTACGCGGTCCTCCCATTCAGGCTAGCTCTGTCCCCTCACGTCTTTACGAAGATTGTTGAGGCAGCCCTTGTGCCACTCAGGCAACACGGGGTTCGCATCCTGAACTACCTCGACGACTGGCTGTTCCTGAGTCACTCTCGAGAGCAGGTGTGCGAACACAGAGACCTGGTGCTCCAGCACTTAGCCCGTCTGGGCCTTCGGGTCAACTGGGAAAAGAGCAAACTCTGCTAGTGCAGAGGATCTCTTTTCTCAGTATCGACTCGGTCGCCAGGTGCGCGCAGTTTACGAGCGAGCGCGTGCAGTCACTGCTGACTTACCTCTGTCAAATCAAGAGCAAGAGTGCGGTTCCACTGAAGTTATTTCAGAGGCTCCTGGGGCATATGGCATCTGCAGACGCGGTAACGCCGCTCAGATTGCTTCATATGAGACCGCTTCAGCACTGGCTTCGCGATCGAGTCCCGAGATGGGCATGGCAGTCGGGCATGCTCCGGGTCCCAGTGACTCGGGCCTGCCTGCAGACCCTCACCCCGTGGTCGAACCTCAGCATTCTACGGCCGGTGTGCCCTTAGAACGAGTTTCCAGGCATATTGTTGTGTCAACAGATGCCTTCACCACGGGCTGGGGTGCCATGTGCAATGGACATGCTGCCGCTCCTGGACAGGACCCCAGCGCCTCCTGCATGTCAATTGCCTCGAGTTGCTGCCAGTACGGTTCGCCCTGCACCGCTTCCGAGCGCTGCTCAAGGGTCAACACGTGCTAGTCCGGTCAGACAACACGGCCACAGTAGCGTACATCAACCACCAGGGTGGTCTACATTCCCGCCGCATGTCTTAACTCGCCCGCCATCTCGTCTTATGGAGTCAGAAGCACCTGAGGTCCCTTCGTGCCATCCATGTCCCGGGAGTCCTGAACCGTGCAGCCGACGAGCTCTCACGGCTTCAGCCACTTCCTGGAGAATGGAGACTCCATCCCCAGATGGTTCAGCTGATTTGGGAACAGTTCGGCGACGCACAGGTAGATCTGTTTGCCTCCCTCGACTCTTCCCATTGCCGTCTGTTTTATTCCCTGACCGAGGGCTCCCTCGGCACGGATGCTCTGGCGCACAGCTGGCCGCGGGGCCTCCGCAAGTATGCGTTTCCCCCAGTGAGCCTTCTCAAGGACAAGGAGCAGGTCCTTTTGGTCGCCCCGTATTGGCCTGGCCGGACCTGGTTCTCCGAACTCGTACTCCTTGCGACAGCCCCTCCCTGGTTGATTCCTCTGAGGAAGGACCTCCTTTCTCAGAGACGGGGCACCCTTTGGCACCCGCGTCCCGATCTTTGGATCCTCCACATGTGGCTCCTGGATGGGACGCGGCAGGTTTGAGTACCCTACCACCGCAGGTGGTGGCTACCATCACTTCCGCTAGGGCCTTGTCTACTCGACACGCCTATGCGTTGAAGTGGAACCTCTTCGTCACCTGGTGTTCTTCTCGCCAAGAAGACCCCTGGAAATGCCCGATCGGGTCCGTGCTCGCATTTCGCCAGGAAGGGTTGGAACGAAGGCTGTCTCCTTCCACCCTCAAGGTTTATGTGGCCGCTATATCAGCCTACTACGACCTTGTGGAGACGAAAAAGGTAAGTCAGCACGACCTGGTCATCAGGTTCCAGAGGGGAGCGAGGAGACTGAATCCTCCTCACGCTCCCCTCGTACCCTCTTGGGACCTCTCAGTAGTCTTAAGTGCTCTGCAGAGGGCTCCCTTCGAGCCATTGCGGTCAGTCGAGCTTAAGTTCCTGTCTATGAAGACAGCGCTCCTGATCGCCTTGGCCTCCATCAAGAGGGTAGGGGACCTGCAGGCATTTTCGGTTGACGAAGCGTGCCTGGAATTCGGGCCGGCCAACTCTCACGTGATCCTGAGACCCCGGCCTGGATATGTGCCCAAGGTTCCCACCACTCCGTTCAGGAACCAGGTGGTGAACCTGCAAGCGCTGCCTTTGGAGGAGGCAGACCCAGCCTTGGCACTGCTCTGTCCAGTACGCGCCCTCCGTGCTTACGTAGACAGAACGCAGTGTTTCAGGACCTCAGACCAGCTCTTTGTCTGTTATGGTGGGAAGCTGAAAGGAAAAGGCTCTCTCCAAGCAAAGGTTGTCTCACTGGATAGTGGACACCATTGTTTTGGCTTACCAGACGCAGGGGCATCTATGCCCCCTAGGGGTCAGGGCTCACTCCACCCGGAGTGTGGCCTCCTCTTGGGCTCTAGCGCATGGCGCCTTGCTAACAGACATTTGCAGAGCTGCAGGCTGGTCGACACCCAACACATTCGCCAGATTCCATAATCTCCGAGTGGAGCCAGTGTTCTCTCATGTACTCGCCGCTACTAGTGGCGGGTAATGGACTAGGCTCAGGTGTCTTCGCTTGCTTGCCATTCCACTCCACGGACTGGATACGTGCGATATTTTCCTCAGGTAGTTTCTCTGAAGCCCTGAGTTCCTCCAGCACTGTTGATGGCGACACCAGTACGTCTGCCCACTCGGTCAGGCCCTCGTGTTAGGCTAGGTGCCACCGTGTGCATGGTCTATTTACACCAAGTGCAAATAGCGTGCCTTGTTGGCAAGTGCTATTCGCACTAGCTCCTCCTAACAATGCCTGGTTGGGACAAACAAGATTAAGAAAAGACGCACATAGTTCAACGTCTTCAGTGGTGTAGTCAGTAAAGTGTAAGGCTTAAAGATCTAGGTTTTGACGCAATCGACCCGGGTTCAAATCTGCCTTTTGCCGAACTCGCTCTTCTCCCTTTTCCCATCACATATCACATCGGAAAGGCATTTACTTTTAATAAAAATTAAGAACATTTTCTAAAAATGGAAATAAAGTGCCTAACGAAATGTTTAATAATAATAAAAAGCATTTATTGGGTAGGGTTAGGGGTAGGTGTAGGAAGGGCTTTTATTGTTCCATTAAGGCGGCATCCATTTAATAATTTTAATAAATATAATCATTTGCACTCTGTTAATATATTGCATCCTGTTAATGTACAACAATACGTTTTGGAAAGAGCTCTTGGTGGCTTGAAGAGCAGGTAAACTTGCAGGCAGGATGATGGTACGCTCAGCACGAATCCAAGCAAGAGCAAAAGTCACTGCAAAAATCAAGGCAAAAAGCCAAGCCAAACTGCTTGTCATTGTAAGAATGGATTTCACCTAAGACTGAACTCAAGAAATCTAACCTGCAATAAAACAATAAAACTTCACTCATCTGAAAAGGAGATCTACAAGAAAACACAAGACCCCACCTGGCCCAATCTTATCAAAGCTGTATAAATATTTGGGTGCTAAATGTTTATTGTTCTTTTGTCCTATTTGAGTATTAAAAGGGAATTTGACCACTCAAGGAAGCATCTGTAAACAGAACTTCCCACACTGTTGCAGTGTCTCTATTGCCAGGTATGAGGACTCTTTAAAACTATTTTCATATTACTTTGTAATTGTGTTTTATATTTTATGCTGATCAGTTGTGTACCATGGATTCTTGTTTGGTTCTTTTTATTTTGATATTCTGCCTGGCTAAAATAAATGTTAATCTTGATTTAATCTGTATCTTTCTGAAATCATTATTTTAGTAGTGACCAATTACTCTGCTAAGTAGGTATTTCCTCAAATCATTCTGCCAGAGTAGATCATACCGAGGACCCAATGAATGGAGCATGGAGCACATCATTCAGGGCAATCCAATTTCTGACTATCACTGTTATTAGCAAGTTGCAGCTTTCGCGACTATTACTAAAATTACACTTGTTATGAGTAAGCATGTGCGACCTGACAAGGTAAAATAGTCGCTCTGCCTCCTCTGTAATATCAGAACTGGCTAATTTGTGTCTGTGAGATAATGTAATTCACGAACGTTAAGTCTCTGTGCGAGTACCGGGTCCCGTGTTGGAACGGATATTTGAAAATAAGCTATACTAAGAAAAATCAGTGATCTAAATTAAAATCACAACTAATCTTATGATCAGCTGTTAAGTTACAAACATAACAAATTTAACTAAGTCACATACAATTGGAGTCAGATTAAATCATTCATGGATTCAGATTTAAAAGCGCCAGAAAAGACATACACGCAGAATTCCTTCAACCACGCTGTTGGATTCCGTTGTTGGGCTGACGGGTGGAGCTTACAAAGTGGTGACCACTCCCTCCGAGTCTCAGGCGAGTGACGTCTTTCGGTGCGACAATTCAAATCCAAACTGACCGAGCATGAGGTTTGAGGTTCTCCTTCTCTGTCTCCAGCTGTCCTGGTAAGTCCATTTTGTTTATCTTTTGGAAAGTGTTGAGGGAGAACCTAGATGCACCCAATATAGACACATTGGTAGAACGGGTCGGTATACCCACGATAGACCGGAGACCGTAGAAATCCGGTGGTGTTTAAGATATTACAAAAACAACATAGCTTATCAGGGAAACGGTAGTTCGAGTGTAGATAAGGATGTGATGGAATCTCTTGCATTGCAAATTAAAGATCTCCTTTTTCGCTTGCGTAACAAGGGTGTAGATTTTGACTGGAATAATGACCAAATTTTAGCCTGGTACGTTACCGAGGACCGCAAATTGGAAACTAAGGCTCCTTTTAAGAAAATTCTGATCGCGATCGTCTATGTGCTACGTCGAAATGATTTGGCAACTATTGCAGAAAATGAATGTATGATAGCAAACATAAAAGTGCTAGAAACACAGCGATCAGACGAGCTGAAAAAGCTCAGAGCACAGGTCAACGCATCTGTGTATGATAAACAAACTTGGGCAAGACAGGGCGACGCGATGGAATCACAAATGAAAAAGCTTGAAAAGAAGCTTCGATTAGATAAAAAATACACATCCGCACTTGAGGATTGTTGCGAATCAGCAGGATTTCCTATATCTGCAGTCAAAATCACGGCGATAAATACTAAAATTGGTAGCGAGATAAATAGCGATAGTGATAGCAATAGCGATGAAGATGATGTTGCAGCTCTATCAAGCAGTATGCAAGGCCATCTGGACCTGAGAGAGTGTGAGCTTTCTCCAGGACCCGTAAGTGAGCCAAATAGTCCCAAAAAGCCGAAACAATGTAGTCCGGGTGCTGTTCTCCGAAAACCAGTAAAAGTGGCTGTGCTTAAGACAATGACTAATGCAGATGATAAAGTCACTACCATTAGCCGCCCTTTAACTTGCGAAGAATGCTCCAAACACAAAGAAGTTGTGGGAATGATGCCACGAAAAGGCCCTTTCCAACCCTACTGGGACAACTTAATGTTACAGGCATAAATAGAGGTGTATAAATTAGAGGTCAGGGATGTTTGGCAAATAGCCCCTCTCACTATTCCAGAGAAATGGAGAAATTATAATCAAACAGGAAGATGAGGTAGAAGATGGTGTATGAAAGATGAAAGAAACTCTATTAGACTTAATTGGACCAATGCACACTGAGTGGAATAGGATTTTAGAAATAAAACAGGCCAACAAAGAGCCGATTTAAATTTATGCTGAACGCTTATGTGTAACATACAAAGAGCATTCAGGGTTAGAAGATGCACAACGTGATCAGGAAGTTTTATTACAACTCCTGAAAAATAACGCTGGACCCCATATACAGCAGGCATTAGTTCATGGAGCCGATCCATCTGAGAATACCTACTGGTCATTGGTGGATTGGGCTTCCAAAATAGAAACCGACTAAAACAAACCAAAGCTTGTTTCGTCGCAACAACACAATGGTTGGCCGAAGGAAAAGATGCTAAAAATCCTAGCCCTAAACCTCAGGTACCATCTCGGTGTCATTATTGCAAGAAAATCAATCATACTATTCAGAACTGTCTTAAATTAAAACGAGTGCAAAACAATCAAACAATGTACTCTAAAAATGACAGTGAAATTCTCAGGCGCCTAGGAAATATGATTACAAGGGATAATACTTCAGAGAACAACTTAAAGCAAACTGAAGAACAACCATTGAACCAAGATAGAACGTATAACAACAGATCTCGTTATCCTGCTAGCGAAATATAACAATCCCCAATAGGGGTGCGTGGCCTCCGTTGCTATAGGAAGCGTTATCACAAGCAGCAACCGAATCAAAATAAGAGCTAACCTAGGAGGCCGGTTAGTTAACATTCTCATTGATTCTGGGGCCGCCTGCACAAACATTCTGATACCCCTAAGCATGAGAACAATTCAAATTAAAAGTATAGGCAATACTGTGATGACCGCAACGCAAACAAAACCAGTTAAACTCGATCTAGGCATGGTAGTGCTAACAGAACAATTCTGGTATTTACCAGATAATAGTGAAGGAACTGTGCTGGGAATGGACATTATGAGAAAGCATGGTTTTGTAATTCATTGTTTTGAAAAGCAAATTGAACTACAAATGAATAAAACTACAAAGAAATGCTTGCCTAAAGGCAATGCAAACGTTATGTCCATATCCAGTACAGATACAATTCAACTTCTCATCAGCAAACACAGCAATGTTTGGGCTAATCATGAACACGACTGCCAAATTAGCGGCCTTGTTGACTTTGAGGTGTGCATCGAGGGAGAGCCCCCTCCCCCGCAAAAACAATACTGCATCAAGCCAGAGGCAGAGGTTGCTGTTCATGAGTTAGTACAACAGCTTGAGGCAAGGGGCATAGTTTGGCGATGCAGTTCAACTACAAACTCTCCATGTTAAATGGCAGTAAATGGCGTCTGTGCATTGATTATCAGTGTCTCAACAAAGTTTTACCCAAAGCGACACCAATAGTGGCAAATCCAGCTACAATCTTATCGTAAGTTTCAACCAATGCACAGTGCTTGACATCAAAAATGGTTTCTGGTCTCTTAAAGTTAAACGAGAAGACCAATGGAAGCTAGCATTTACTGTAAATCAAATGCAGTATACATGGGAACGAATGCCACAGGGCCTTCACAACAGCCCAGCCATTTTTCACAGAGCTGTGGCAGATGTGCTCAGTCCCTTATTAGGGACTGGCAAAGTAGTTCACTATGTAGACGACATATTGATAGCTACAGAGGAACCACTTGAGAACCAGTTGCAGCTGGTTGACAAGTGATACAAGTGCTAGGTGATGCAGGCTTTAAAATGAATAAAGAAAAGTCACAGAGCCTTAACAGACAACAGAAGGAAAATGCATTGCCGAACTGCATTTAAACCTCATACTTTAAACTTGTTGCAAAAAGTATTAGGAACAGCAAACTATTTACAAGATTTCATCCCTGATTTTGCAAACACCACTGCACCGTTGTATTCGCTTCTAAAAGGAAAAACAAAACCAAGTGATGTCCTTGAATGGACTGACGAACACGAAAAAGCTTTTAGTGATTTGAAACAGCGTTTGTGCTCCACACCTGCCCTGGGATTGCCCAGCAAAAGTTTTCCACATTCAAGTAGACGCGCATGAAATCACATTAAGCAGAGTCTTAGCTCAGGAATATGGGGGAAAACTGCGTCCAATTGCCGGAAAAAAACTCTGGTCGAGCAAGGATTCGACCCATGTACACAGCATGTGCTAGCGGTGCATTGGATGCTAAAAACAATAGAACCCATTGTCGGTTTTCAACCTGTTGTTGTACACACAATGCACACGCCTGTACGAATGCTGTTACAGGGCCGAATAAAGGGAGTTTCCGCCCAAAGATTAGCGAGATGGCTAGCAGACATTTAAGCGCATGAAATTACAATAAAGAACACACAAATTTTGCCACATCTGCTCGGGAATGTTGTTGAGGTAAATCCACACACATGCCAGCCCGAAAAAGAGCCTTGTACATGACCAGCCATTACTAGGCCAAGAGCCTGTGTACATAGATGATTCTCGATTCTGTCAAAATGGTCATTTTTATACTGGATGTGCAGTGTGGACATCATCCTCATCCTCCCGAGACAGATGCTAGACAGCAATTGTTGTGTATACAGACAGTCGGTATGCGTTCGGAGTTGTAACTGATTTTATGGCTCAATGGCAGTTGCGAAAATTCCTCACTTCTGCCGGAACACCTATAAAACATTTCAGTACTATAACGTCAATATGGCAAGCAATACAAGCGCGAGAAACCCCCATTTCCGTGGTGAAAGTGCGCGCACACATCAGCAAAAACCCAGATGTGCATGAGGAAAACAATAATATTGCTGACCAATTGGCTAAGCTGGCTGCAGTGAAAGGCGACCAATGGCAAAACGAGACACCCTCTGTCCCTGTAGCGAGTGCTGTCCAAGTCACACCCATTGACCTCAAACAGTATCAACAAGATCTGTGGGTCTCTGATGGAGAACTTGTACCACACTTGAAACATGATCAGATGGTGAACATAATTGAAAGGCATAGTAATCCGAGATGGAAAATTTGTCATTCCAGAAGCCCTCCAAAAGCCAATAATCAAATTATATCATGATTATGCGCATGTATCGGCAACAAAAACAGCACAGTTGATACAAAATCAGTTTTGGTGGCAGGAAATGACAGCCGACATTGAAAGGTGGTGCAACACCTGCATGGTGTGTGCTACAATCAACCAGGTGAAGCTAGGCCGAACAAACCTACGTAGGCCAGAACCACCTAAAGGGCCCTGGGAGTCCTTACAATTGGATTTCATTGGTCCGCTATCCAGTACCAAAGGGGGGTATCGGTATTGCCTCGTGATAATTGACAAATTCTCAAAATGGGTTGAAGCAATTCCCACTCGTAATACAGCAAATACTGTGGCACGCGTGATGGCAAACCAAATCATCCCTCTTTGGGGAGCACCAGTTCAAATTGAATCTGATCAGGGGACTCATTTTACTCATTTTAAGTCATGAAAAATATGTGCAAAATGCTAAACATCAAGCAAAAATTTCACATTCCATATAGACCACAAAGTTCTGGAATGGTTGAACGTGCAAACCTCACCATAAAAGAAAATCAGGTGGATTGATGTCTTACCCACAGTTCTGACTGTGCTGCGAGCAACCCGATCAAAAGCTACAGGCATTAGCCCATATGAGCTTAAGACTGGAAGTTCTGGAAGAAAGATTGAAGGTGCTGCACGCACAGGCTGTACTGAAACAACAACAGTCAGACCTGACAAATGATGCACAATTTAACCCAATCTCTGAAACCAAATTTTCAGAAGGAGACATTGTGATGGTACACGTCTTTGTAAAACAAAACGCATTTTCCCTTAGATGGCACGGGCCCTATGAAATTAAAGCTGTTTATAACAGTTGCATGGCCGTGACAATCAGAGGAAAATTAAGATGGTACCACATGTCCCAGTGTAAACCGTTCAAAGGTTCAGTGAATTAATTATGATCTTTTTCCTTCTCAGGACAGTCACTGCAATTCCATGGAGGCCGGATACCAGGGTAGTATCTGGACCAACCTGCATCGAATTGGGACAACACGTCACACTCACATACACCCTAGGATGCGAGAGATGGGTATGGAAATATACCAAGGGGTCATTCGCATCTTACACTCCAATCACATACAAAGAAATAGTCACATGGCCCCCCAGATTAGCACCGGAACCAAATTGTATCACAAAAATCTGCTGTAAGACAGGTTCTACCCATCTCCCAGACCAAACCATCACCGGCTACACACATGCACCACAATATCACCATAACATTACTGCCTGGTATCAACTTAAAGAGTTCCCAGGTTCAAAAATTGGTAGTATGCACACATTATATGAGAATAACAATTATGGCATAGATCCTAAAAAATGTTATTCCATTACGGATCTAGAACCAACAACATATAGGTGCACACACAACAACGCTTAACAGTACACACTTGAAGTTTACTGAACTTATTTTTAATCTAACAAAGAAGACATCTAATAACAATTTAAAAACATTTGTTTGGACTGGTCAGAAAGAAGGAACATACTGTGTGGGAAAATGTGAGGCAAACATGGACAATTTTACTAGCCCTCACAATTGTTCATGGACTATACACCATTGCTTTAAATGGCCTAGCAGCTGTGTGACAACTGACAGCAGACGTTTGTGAGGGGATTTTAAAGACAGAAATGGAGGCAGAAAAGTTGATTTCTTTTTTTTAATTAACTTTTTTGATTTTTTTCTTGGATTTTGACATGCTTCAAAGTCTGCGACGACGGGAGACCGGACCATAACCAGATAAATTATATACAGTGGGGAGAACAAGTATTTGATACACTGCCGATTTTGCAAGTTTGCCCACTTACAAAGCATGTACAAGTCTGTAATTTTTATCATAGGTACACTTCAACTGTGAGTGACGGAATCTAAAAATCCAGAAAATCACATTGTATGATTTTTAAGTAATTAATTTGGATTTTATTGCATGACATAAGTATTTGATACATCAGAAAAGCAGAACTTAATATTTGGTACAGAAACCTTTGTTTGCAATTACAGAGATCATACGTTTCCTGTAGTTCTTGACCAGGTTTGCACACACTGCAGCAGGGATTTTGGCCCACTCCTCCATACAGACCTTCTCCAGATCCTTCAGGTTTCAGGGCTGTCGCTGGGCAATACGGACTTTCAGCTCCCTCCAAAGATTGGGTTCAGGTCTGGAGACTGGCTAGGCCACTCCAGGACCTTGAGATGCTTCTTACGGAGCCACTCCTTAGTTGCCCTGGCTGTGTGTTTCAGGTCATTGTCATGCTGGAAGACCCAGCCACGACCCATCTTCAATGCTCTTACTGAGGATTGCCTCCTGTTTGTCCTGCTGACTGCTGTGCTCGCGTGTGCGCTTTGCTTGCTTTTGAATCTTTATTTGATATCATTCCCTGTTGTTTAAACTGCGAAATATAATTTACCCATCACCATATATTGTCTAATATTGCTTACCACATTAAATCTGACACTGCTAGCTTTTAATCTAAATCACTATCACGCGTTAGCATTTCGCTAGCCTGTTAGCTTGCCATCTCTGCACTCGGGTCTCGGGTTATTCACGTCGGCACAAATGATGTTCGACTTCGCCAGTCAGAGATCACCAAAATTAACATTAAAGAGGTGTGTAAACTCGCAAGTACGATGGCAGATGACGTTTTTTGCTCTGGTCCCCTCCCCGTTAAAAGGAGTGATGAGATACTTAGCAGACTTTCATCACTCAATGGCTGGTTGTCTAAGTGGTGTCCGCAAAATAACATAGGGTTCATAGACAATTGGAAAAGCTTTTGGGGCAGACCTGACCTGTTGAAAAAAGATGGTATTCATCCTTCCTGGGATGGTGCCGCTCTTCTCTCTAGTAATTTGGCACATAGTCTTAGAGCTAAACATTGACTAACTGGGGCCCAGGTCAGGAAGCAGATGGACTGGCACCCCGACTGAGCCTGGTTTCTCCCAAGGTTTTTTTCTTCATTCTGGCCCTGAAGGAGTTTTGGTTCCTTGCCACCGTCGCCTTTGGCTTTGGCTTGCTCAGTTGGGGACACTTAAATTTCAACTATATTACTGATCTGCCCGCATTGACACTATATGATAATTGAAATGAGCTGGATGACATCACCGTTATCACCAGAGCGGCTGTACAGCCGAATCAAATTCCGTTGCATTATTTTCCTGTTACCACTGTGAAGCTGCTTTGAAACAATTGCCATTGTAAAAAGCGCTATATAAATAAAGGTGATTTGATTTGATTTGATTTGACTGAGGGAAGGAGGTTGTTGGCCAAGATCTCGCGATACATGGCCCCATCCATCCTCCCCTCAATACGGTGCAGTCGTCCTGTCCCCTTTGCAGAAAAGCATCCCCAAAGAATGATGTTTCCACCTCCATGCTTCACGGTTGGGATGGTGTTCTTGGGGTTGTACTCATCCTTCTTCTTCCTCCAAACACGGCGAGTGGAGTTTAGACCAAAAAGCTCTATTTTTGTCTCATCAGACCACATGACCTTCTCCCATTCCTCCTCTGGATCATCCAGATGGTCATTGGCAAACTTCAGACGGGCCTGGACATGCACTGGCTTGAGCAGGGGGACCTTGCGTGCGCTGCAGGATTTTAATCCATGACGGCGTAGTGTGTTACTAATGGTTTTCTTTGAGACTGTGGTCCCAGCTCTCTTCAGGTCATTGACCAGGTCCTGCCGTGTAGTTCTGGGCTGATCCCTCACCTTCCTCATGATCATTGATGCCCCACGAGGTGAGATCTTGCATGGTGCCCCAGACCAGGGGAGATTGACCGTCATCTTGAACTTCTTCCATTTTCTAATAATTGCGCCAACAGTTGTTGCCTTCTCACCAAGCTGCTTGCCTATTGTCCTATAGCCTATCCCAGCCTTGTGCAGGTCTACAATTTTATCCCTGATGTCCTTACACAGCTCTCTGGTCTTGGCCATTGTGGAGAGGTTGGAGTCTGTTTGATTGAGTGTGTGGACAGGTGTCTTTTATACAGGTAACGAGTTCAAACAGGTGCAGTTAATACAGGTAATGAGTGGAGAACAGGAGGGCTTCTTTAAGAAAAACTAACAGGTCTGTGAGAGTCGGAATTCTTACTGGTTGGTAGGTGATCAAATACTTATGTCATGCAATAAAATGCAAATTAATTACTTAAAAATCATACAATGTGATTTTCTGGATTTTTTAGATTCCGTCTCTTACAGTTGAAGAGTACCTATGATAAAAATTACAGAGTAGGAAAACCTGCAAAATCGGCAGTGTATCAAATACTTGTTCTCCCCACTGTATAGTTCAGATATTTAATGCCACGTATATCGTTAGCAACTATTAGCTACTTAACCTAGTTTATTTCTTTATAATACAATTTATTCTGTGAAATGTAACTGTTACAATATACTTTTACATTTATACATTTACTCTGTATTTAAGTTCAAATCTTTATTTAAGTACTTATTTTTATTCAACTCCACATCATCTCAGAGGCATATATTGTACTTTTTATGACATGGCTGCCGTCGACTGAGTCAGCCCTGCAAACCTGTTAGTCAACGCAGTGGACAGTGGAAATATGCGCTTATCCCAGATGATGTCCCGCTGGCAGAGGCCTTACCAGGGTCTCTATTGTTCAGCCCATCCCGGTCCAGCAGCAGCACCAGGGTCTCCCGCTCAGCTCAATAAAAGTGTACATACAAATGTTTTCTAATGTTTTTTTTTTTTTTCTGATGTTAAACTTGTTTTTCTGATGTTAAACTTGTTATTTTGTAAAAAGTAGACCTACTTTAAGTAATGTATGACAAGAAATGTATGACAAGAAAATAAATGTATAGAAGAATTTGTTTCATGTAAAAATTATAACTTGCATTACAAAAATAAACAATGTACAGATCAATCACTTCTCTTTTATTTACACATTTCAAGTTACATAACGAAAATAAACAATGTATCACTTTGTTCATTTACAAATAACTTGCATTACAAAAATAAATAATGTATAGTATAGGTGTCACAGCTATGCTCATGTTAGTTTCATTTGTCTGCTTTGCTCCCGTTTGCCTGTCTTCTTATTAGTCTCCTAGGTTACTCATTTCAATCTTGTTTGTTACTATGGTTACTCATCAGTTCCCTGTGTTAATGTTCTCATTAATGTTTAGTTTGAGTTTGGTTATGGTTAGTTCTTTGTAAATAAAGTCTTTTTGCATTTATCTTCTTCGTCTGCCGTCTACCTACACCACACGCTTGCTAAACGTGACAGAAGAACCGACCGCCTTAGCCCAGGAGGGCTATACTATTTGTTTTTGCACATTAGCCCAATGAACTGCTTTCGATGATGGGACTCTAAAATCATTATTCTGGATAGGGGCTAATTTCTACCAGCCACGTGACTTACCTGACATGACACAGGGAACATGGAGGGAGACGATTCTCCACTGTCTGGAAAGCAGGTATCCCCAATCCACTACAGCACCTGCATTTACAACCCCAGAACCCAGCCCTCCACCTCCCTGTGACATGGAGCGACAGCCTGAGCCCTTGTTATCGGACCTGGCATGTGAGCCCATGACAGAGGAGAGATTAGTGGAGTTCGAGGGAATAGAGGAGTTCCCTATCCACAACCTCGCCGCAGTGTGTGAGTGCATACTGTACTGGGAGATCGATACGTTGGTCCCTCCCTCTCCCTCTCTCTCTCTCTCTCTCTCTCTCTCTCTCTCTCTCTCTCTCTCCCTCTCCCCCCCTCTCCCTCTCCCTCTCTCCCTCTCTCCCCCTCTCCCTCTCTCCCTCTCCCTCTCCCTCTCTCTCCCCCTCTCCCTCCCTCCCCCCCTCCCTCCCCCTCCCTCCCCCTCCCTCTCCCTCCCTCTCCCTCTCCCTCTCCCTCCCCCTCCCTCCCCCTCTCCCTCCCCCTCTCCCTCCCCCTCCCTCCCCCTCCCTCCCCCTCCCTCCCCCTCTCTCCCTCTCTCCCCCTCTCCCTCTCTCCCTCTCCCTCTCTCTCCCCCTCTCCCTCCCTCCCCCCCTCCCCCCCTCCCTCTCCCTCCCCCTCCCTCTCCCTCCCCCTCCCTCCCCCTCCCTCTCCCTCCCTCTCCCTCTCCCTCTCCCTCTCCCTCTCCCTCTCCCTCCCTCTCCCTCTCCCTCTCCCTCTCCCTCTCCCTCTCCCTCCCTCTCCCTCTCCCTCTCCCTCTCCCTCTCCCTCCCTCTCCCTCTCCCTCTCCCTCTCCCTCTCCCTCTCCCTCTCCCTCCCTCTCCCTCCCTCTCCCTCCCTCCCTCTCCCTCCCTCTCCCTCCCTCTCCCTCCCTCTCCCTCTCCCTCCCTCTCCCTCCCTCTCCCTCCCTCTCCCTCTCCCTCCCTCTCCCTCCCTCTCCCTCTCCCTCCCTCTCCCTCTCCCTCCCTCTCCCTCTCCCTCTCCCTCTCCCTCTCCCTCCCTCTCCCTCTCCCTCTCCCTCTCCCTCTCCCTCCCTCTCCCTCTCCCTCTCCCCCTCCCTCTCCCTCCCTCTCCCCCTCCCTCTCCCTCCCTCTCCCTCCCTCCCTCTCCCTCTCTTCCTCCCTCCCCCTCTCTCCCTCCCTCCCTCTCCCTCTCCCTCCCTCCCTCTCCCTCTCCCTCTCCCTCCCTCTCCCTCTCCCTCTCCCTCTCCCTCTCCCTCCCCCTCTCTCCCTCCCTCCCTCTCCCTCTCCCTCTCTCCCTCTCCCTCTCCCTCTCCCTCTCCCTCTCCCTCTCCCTCTCCCTCCCTCCCTCTCCCTCCCTCTCCCTCTCCCTCTCTCCCTCCCTCCCTCCCTCTCCCTCTCTCCCTCTCCCTCTCCCTCTCCCTCTCCCTCTCTCTCCATCTCTCTCCCCCTCCCTCTCTCTCCCTCCCTTCCTCCCTCTCCCATTTACTAAAAATATGACTAGTATTTTTTTCCCCAATGTGGTATTAGTAGTTACTAAAAGTACTTTTCTAAAGTGTCTTTATATTTCTTCCACCAATTACTTTGTCATAGCTCTACACAAGTTCTCTTTTCCTTCTTTCCCTAAATCAGACCAGACCCCTGTACTGCAGGATTAACCTCAACGTGCCACTGCTGGACAGGTTTTTCAGCCAGTCTGACACACGGGCTGATTTTCGGCTGAGCAGAGAGGCCCTGACAGTGCTGCTGGATCTGTTGAAAAGTGAACAGCAACACGGATGGGGTTTTATATATACACTCACCTAAAGGATTATTAGGAACACCATACTAATACTGTGTTTGACCCCCTTTCGCCTTCAGAACTGCCTTAATTCTACGTGGCATTGATTCAACAAGGTGCTGAAAGCATTCTTTAGAAATGTTGGCCCATATTGATAGGATGGCATCTTGCAGTTGATGGAGATTTGTGGGATGCACATCCAGGGCACGAAGCTCCCGTTCCACCACATCCCAAAGATGCTCTATTGGGTTGAGATCTGGTGACTGTGGGGGCCATTTTAGTACAGTGAACTCATTGTCATGTTCAAGAAACCAATTTGAAATGATTCGAGCTTTGTGACATGGTGCATTATCTTGCTGGAAGTAGCCATCAGAGGATGGGTACATGGTGGTCATAAAGGGATGGACATGGTCAGAAACAATGCTCAGGTAGGCCGTGGCATTTAAACGATGCCCAATTGGCACTAAGGGGCCTAAAGTGTGCCAAGAAAACATCCCCCACACCATTACACCACCACCACCAGCCTGCACAGTGGTAACAAGGCATGATGGATCCATGTTCTCATTCTGTTTACGCCAAATTCTGACTCTACCATCTGAATGTCTCAACAGAAATCAAGACTCTTCAGACCAGGCAACATTTTTTCAGTCTTCAACTGTCCAATTTTGGTGAGCTCGTGCAAATTGTAGCCTCTTTTTCCTATTTGTAGTGGAGATGAGTGGTACCCGGTGGGGTCTTCTGCTGTTGTAGCCCTTCCGCCTCAAGGTTGTGCGTGTTGTGGCTTCACAAATGCTTTGCTGCATACCTCGGTTGTAACGAGTGGTTATTTCAGTCAAAGTTGCTCTTCTATCAGCTTGAATCAGTCGGCCCATTCTCCTCTGACCTCTAGCATCAACAAGGCATTTTCGCCCACAGGACTGCCGCATACTGGATGTTTTTCCCTTTTCACACCATTCTTTGTAAACTCTAGAAATGGTTGTGTGTGAAAATCTCAGTAACTGAGCAGATTGTGAAATACTCAGACTGGCCCGTCTGGCACCAACAACCATGCCACGCTCAAAATTGCTTAAATCACCTTTCTTTCCCATTCTGACATTCAGTTTGGAGTTCAGGAGATTGTCTTGACCAGGACCACACCCCTAAATGCATTGAAGCAACTGCCATGTGATTGGTTGATTAGATAATTGCATTAATGAGAAATTGAACAGTTGTTCCTAATAATCCTTTAGGTGAGTGTATATATATATATATATATATATATATATATAATTGCAATTATATTAATGCAATTTAATGCAATTATCTAATTTTATCTAATTTTGAGCGTGGCATGGTTGTTGGTGCCAGACGGGCCGGTCTGAGTATTTCACAATCTGCTCAGTTACTGGGATTTTCACGCACAACCATTTCTAGGGTTTACAAAGAATGGTGTGAAAAGGGAAAAACATCCAGTATGCGGCAGTCCTGTGGGCGAAAATGCCTTGTTGATGCTAGAGGTCAGAGGAGAATGGGCCGACTGATTCAAGCTGATAGAAGAGCAACTTTGACTGAAATAACCACTCGTTACAACCGAGGTATGCAGCAAAGCATTTGTGAAGCCACAACACGCACAACCTTGAGGCGGATGGGCTACAACAGCAGAAGACCCCACCGGGTACCACTCATCTCCACTACAAATAGGAAAAAGAGGCTACAATTTGCACGAGCTCACCAAAATTGGACAGTTGAAGACTGAAAAAATGTTGCCTGGTCTGATGAGTCTCGATTTCTGTTGAGACATTCAGATGGTAGAGTCAGAATTTGGCGTAAACAGAATGAGAACATGGATCCATCATGCCTTGTTACAACTGTGCAGGCTGGTGGTGGTGGTGTAATGGTGTGGGGGATGTTTTCTTGGCACACTTTAGGCCCCTTAGTGCCAATTGGGCATCGTTTAAATGCCACGGCCTACCTGAGCATTGTTTCTGACCATGTCCATCCCTTTATGACCACCATGTACCCATCCTCTGATGGCTACTTCCAGCAGGATAATGCACCATGTCACAAAGCTCGAATCATTTCAAATTGGTTTCTTGAACATGACAATGAGTTCACTGTACTAAAATGGCCCCCACAGTCACCAGATCTCAACCCAATAGAGCATCTTTGGGATGTGGTGGAACGGGAGCTTCGTGCCCTGGATGTGCATCCCACAAATCTCCATCAACTGCAAGATGCTATCCTATCAATATGGGCCAACATTTCTAAAGAATGCTTTCAGCACCTTGTTGAATCAATGCCACGTAGAATTAAGGCAGTTCTGAAGGCGAAAGGGGGTCAAACACAGTATTAGTATGGTGTTCCTAATAATCCTTTAGGTGAGTGTATATATACACTTTCAGGTCATAACAGCCTGTGCCATCCTCCACAACATCTGCCTTGGGTTTGGTGACATCATGGGCCTGGAGGTTGAGCACGAGGAGGATGTGGCAGAGGAGGGGGAGGCAAGTAAGAGAATTGTAAAGCAACGATGCCTAAGACAAAAATGTAATGGAACACAGAACGTTGTTGCATGTTGAAATATGGCTTGATAACGTGAATTAATTTATTTTATTCTGCCCTCTTTATGAAAACATTTCAGTAACATGGCAGCCGTTGATTGAGTCAGCTCTGCAAACCTGTTGGTAGACAACACAGTGGACAGTGGAAATATGCACTCAAACACTCTGGAGACCATCCCAGATGATGTCCCGCTGGCAGAGGCCTTACTAGGGTCTCTTTTGTGGCAGCCCATCCCATCCAGCAGCACCATCAGGGTCTCCCTGCTCAGCTGGGAGTGTACAGAATTTTTTTTCTTCTGTTTTATGTACTGTTAATTTAAAATGTTATGTTGTTTTTGTGATGTTAAACATGTTGTAAACAGTTAAAAAAAAGTAACAACAATAAAACAATAAATATACTTGCTGGTAAAGCGAATGAACGTATTGTGAGGGTAAATCACTAAAATGATGTATTGATGGCATATTATGCCAAACGATCAGCCATCTTCAATACCTTACAGTAGGCTATATTGTATAACAAGCATATTAATGATTATTTTAAGCTATCTTATATTTTGGGGATGAAAAAACATATATCACGATACTGCCTAATGTGATTATTAAACTTCAAAGGCTATGATTTCATTAAATAAATGTGAGCGCTTCACGTTTCAAATTCTGAATGTGGTGCTGTGTTCTGTGGGCTTGCACAACAGTGCTTCATACTGCTTCAGGTCAGAGCAGTTCGCAATCAATGAATAGCGCACAGTTATGCCAAGCGAATTCTTATGAACAATGACAATGTTTTCTTTATATGATTATATTGTAATATGTTGTATACAGTTGTAAGACTGCATATTTTATCTCCCTCATCTAAATTTGAATGAGCATCCTACAATAAAAAAGCATAGACATTTCAAAATAAGAGCCCCATTTGGTTACACAAACGTGTTTCTCCATTTGTCCGTCTAACCTTTTCTCCACTGCCGCAGCAGTGATGTTCCCTCTGCTCCTGCAGGATTTAGCTCAGTTTCTCTGGCTAACCTTTTCTCCACTGCCGCAGCAGTGATGTTCCACCTGCTCCCGCAGGAGCTCTGACACACACACCAAAAAAACAACAGCAACTCAATATTTAGAACGTCTCGGTTACGTATGTAACCCTCGTTCCCTGAAGGAGGGAACGGAGACGTTACTTCAGTGACTGACAGAATGGGGGTTTCGCTTAGAAGCCAATCGCCTTCGAGTTCTACACGAGCCAATGGCATGACAATGCCATGGGTCTGCGGAATTTGCATAGCGCAACTCCGCCCCACCTCGTGGGTATATAAGGAGCTACGCGTGCACTCTCGCATTATGTTTACCTGCTGAAGAGCCAAGGCTGAGCGCCTCGGCCGTACCAGCGGTACAGGAGGACGTAACGTCTCCGTTCCCTCCTTCAGGGAACGAGGGTTACATACGTAACCAAGAAGTTCCCTTTCGGTCAGTCACTTCGCGTAACGAAAATTAGCCAGAGAAACTGAGCTAAATCCTGCAGGAGCAGAGGGAACATTACTGCTGTGGCAGTGGAGAAAATTAGCCAGAGAAACTCAGCTCCTGCGGGAGCAGAGGGAACATCACTCCTGCGGCAGTGGATAAAAGGTTAGACGGACAAATGGAGAAACACGTTTGTGTAACCAAATGGGGCTCTTATTTTGAAATGTCTATGCTTTTTTATTCATCCTAATCTCACGGCAGGGAGCTCAGGTCAGCGCAGGACGCTGGAAGACAGCCGTTGTGGCGAGATTAGATTGGGGACCCCCATTCCGTCAGTCACTGACGTAACGTTCTGCGCTGACCTGAGCTCCCTGCCGTGAGATTAGTACGAACGAGGGGCTAGGCTCAACAGCAATACCAAGGTACACTGGGAAGCATATCCCATGTGGAAATATGCAACACAATGCCTGCCCGCAGGGAGGACTTAGAATACACATATGACCCGAGTACGGGCTGCATATTGAGCACACTGAGGTATCCAGCCCGCGGGGTGGAATGTTTCAACCCCAGGGGTGGCAAGGTGTCTTGCCAAGGGAAGACACGTGCTCGAAGAGACTTACCGTGGAAATATACATGTGGGGGTTGCCCAACAGCAGAACCATGCACATAGAGGCACCTAGCCTAACACAAGGGCTGACCAACTGGGCATGCACTCTGGTGTCGGCGTAAACAGTGCTGGAGGAACTCAGGGCTTACTGAGAAACTCACCTGAGTGAAATAGCGCACGTATCCAGTCCGTGGAGTGGAATGGCGCAGCAAGCGATGACACCTGAGCCTGTCCAGTTACTGGCCATTTGGAGCGAGTACACGAGAGGACACTGGCTCTACACAAAGATTATAGAATCTCGCAAAAGTGTTGGGTGTCGCCCAGCCTGCAGCTCTGCAGATGTCTGTTAGCGAGGCGCCATGCGCTGAAGCCCAAGAGGAGGCTGCACTCCTGGTGGAGTGTGCCTTTACCCCTAGGGGGCATCGCAGGCCCTGAAACTGATATGCCAGGACAATGGCGTCCACTATCCAGTGAGACAGCCTCTCTGCTGCCCTCCGTAACAGACAAAGAGCTGGTCTGAGGTCCTGAAACACTGCGTCCTGTCTACTTAAGCGTGAAGGGTGCGTACTGGACAGAGCAGTGCCAAGGCTGGGTCTGCCTCCTCCAGGGGCAGCTCTTGCAGGTTCACCACCTGATCTCTGAAAGGAGTGGTGGGAACCTTGGGCACGTATCTAGGCCGGGCTCTCAGGATCACGTGTGTCAGCACGGGCCAACCCAAGAACCAATCGTCCAGCCTCGAGTGCTCGGGACGGAGGGTTCCACTCAAGCCCCATGCTCTCAGCTGCCCGGGGAAGCATGGCCGTGAGTTCTGGATCAGACTCGGGCAATGCTGGGACTCCCGAGGGAGGCAGCACAGCCGAATCCTCATCTCCGGAGGAATCCAGCCCACACTGTGATCCGGCGATCGACATAGTGTCATCCGCTGGCACTCCGAATGAGACGCTGGGCCCTCCATGGGACGAACCAGCGACCTCACCTGGCAACACCATGGGTTGCAGTGTGCTAGAGGGGGATGTGGATCGAGGAAGATTCGTTGGATTATTCCACACCGTGACCCTCAGATCACCCTGACCACCAGCCAAAGTATCCCCTCTCGTGGAGGAGATAGATTGGGGTGTGGTAGAGGGGACTCTACCTCCTAGATGAAGGTCATGGAGTCTTGATCGCAACACTGCGATGGTCATGTTCCCACAGTGGGAACATGACTCATCCATGAACGCTCTCTCAGCGTGCACGAGGCCCAAGCACGCAAGACAGCGATCATGCCCGTCAGACAGACTAACCAGCCGACCGCACCCAGAAACACACGGGCGAGACATCTTGAAAAAGACGTGCCATGTGTAGCTCTTTTAAAGAGGAGTTTTACTCTGCAGAAATGCCGAAGCGCCCAGGGAGAACACACACGCTGTGCTGGATCACTGCACAGATCAGACAGGAATGCGGAACTCGCTGGAACGCGCCGTAGCACCGACACTCTGGAGAGTTGCACGTCTTGAAGAGAAGATAGCTCGGGAAGGCAAGTGAACACTCGGCTCCGAAGCAGAAACATAATGCGAGAGTGCACGCGCAGCTCCTTATATACCCACGAGGTGGGGCGGAGTTGCGCAGACCCCCGCTATGCAAATTCCGCAGACCCATGGCATTGTCATGCCATTGGCTCATTTTGTAGAACTCAAAGGCGATTGGCTTCTAAGCGAAACCCCCATTCCGTCAGTCACTGACGTAACGCGAAGTGACTGACTGAAAGGGAACTGTTATTCCCACAAACCACCCGTTAAAACCCCTTCTCAACACATCGCTTGACACTATCCTCTAAGCAGTTTCTCCCAGAACCCTCCAATTCTACGTGATCGCTTGGAGATGTTTTAAAGCATTCCACTTCTCTTATAACATGCCGTTCCCCGATTTTTCTCTCCTTTCAATCATCTCATTTATCTCCTACCTTAATAGCGTTAAGGGCCTCCAAATCGGGTCCATCAAAGGTTACCTGAGCGGCGTTTTTTTTTCCACAAATTGATGTATGGCGCTCCCTCCCCCAAGATAAATAATTCACAAACCTCCCTCCTGATAAAGGGATTCAACAATCCCAGCCCCCCTTTCCCGACACCAGACAACCCATAACGCTAGACATTCTCACCAGATGTATTCACGCCCTCCACACAGGCTACCAGCCCCTAAATACCGCCCGCACACTCGACGTCATGTTTATTCTAGCCTTTTTTGATTTTCTTCGATGCTCGGAACTCGCTATCACTTCCAAAATTTGACCCAAAAGTCCACCCCACCATCTCAGACTTATCAGTACTGGATAGCGAAACAATCTCATATTTGATTAAGCAAAGTAAGACAGACCAAACCAAAAAAGGCCATTTAATCTACATTTTCAACCTCTCATCGCCAATCCAACCAAACCAGTCCGTTCTGGCATATCTTCAATGGAGACGCTCTCAGGCTAAATCCCCTTTTGAACCCCTATTCATAGATGACTCCAACAAACCTGTGACACGCTTTTGGTTCCAGAAACACCTCAAATCCGTTCTCCAACAGTCAGGCGTCCCAGCAAAAAATTTCTCCAGTCACTCTTTCTGTATCAGGGCAGCAACCTCAGCAGCCCAAAAAAGCCTCTCCCAGCAGCAAATCCAAGCTCTCGGAAGATGGTCCTCAGATGCTTTCCAAAGCTACATAAGGATCAACCGCTTCCACATTAAAAAAGCCCACCAAACCCACATCGATTAAAACCCTCCGGGTCGTCCACCTGGGGTTTCTTTTTCCGTCCAGCGAGTATCAATCCCCAGCGGACGCAGCAAGAACTCTCCTGGTCAAGCACCCATGTTTTTCTCTTTTCCGTCCAGCGAGCATTGGTCTCTCAGTGGATGCAGCGAGAACTCTCCCAGTAGACCTCTTATGTTTTCTCTTTTCCGCCCAGCGAGCATTGGTCTCCCAGCCGATGCAACGAGAACCCTCCCAGTAGAGCACCTATGTTTCCTCTTTTCCGTCCAGCGAGCATTGGTCTCCCAGCGGACGCAGCGAGAAATCTACCAGTCGAGCACTCATGTTTTCTCTTTTCCATTCAGCGAGCACTGGTCTCCCAGCGGACGCAGCGAGAAATCTCCCGGGCAAGCACTCATGTTTTCCCTTTTCCGTCCAGCGAGTATTGATCTCCCAGCGGACGCAGCGAGAAATCTCCCAGTCAAATTCCAAACTCGGAGCCCTCCTCCCGGACAGCACGCCAAATACGCATAAAGTTTTACTCCCTCTAATTATATGTAAGTGTGAACTCATGAAATGTCCAGTAAAAATAACTTCCCTGATCAGATCCCCTGTAATCTGATGCTCCCGAAGAGGAGTTTGCTAACACTTGCACCACTTTGTTTGTGGTTTTATTGCAAGGGAAAATTAAAACTTGTACCTCCCCTTTATCCCTGGGTTGCAGATCAATGAAATGCAAATTATTTTAAGGCCTTGAATGTATTTGGCCTACTCAAGATATGGCAATAAGGTTGATTCATTTTAGTTGGTACACACTGGGCATTGTAATTTTTTCTCATTAATTCAGTTGTCTTTCTTAACAGTTATTTCTCTAACCATTTATATTCTCTTTCCCATCCTTTCAGCACTAGTAGTGCTTCTGCCTTCTTGCTCCATACCTGCACATACCCTCTTTCTACCTTCTAATCCTTTTTATACTTCTTCAACATTCTTTCCTCTTCTAAACTAATGCTGAATCATCATGAGATTAAAAGCCATTCCTAGCCATTATAATATAATCTACATTATAATGTGATCATAATATAAATCATATTGTATTAAAATAGTATAAATTAAAATAATTTTATTTGCTGGTCTCAGGATGGTCTCTGCTGAGTAATTTTCCAGAAGGACTTGTTATCATCTCACTGATCTTTTAGGAGGCACACCTTTGATTGCCCTGCAGCTACAGCTGTGCTGGCATCAGGGGCACCGCCAGGAATTTTGGGCCCCATGACAAAAAAAATCTAATTGGGCCCCCTCTGCGCAGCTGTTGTCACCACATCTCTAGGACCTAACTGTCCGATCAAAAGCTTTAAATAACTCTAATCAAAGGCTTGCAACTGTCTTGCTTCTTGTAGTGCAATACTAGTACTAGCACAATATTTACTGCTGGTGATTTGTAAATGCAAGTCTGCATACAGTATGCAGTTCACTTTTTGATGCAAGATTAAAAGCCACCATAAAAATGTCCTTAAAGCAATCCTTTACATTCTCAATGTATTTTTATTGTAAAATTAATGACAGATTTTAAAAAACGAAAAAACCTAAATATATATTAACTTTTTAATCAAAATAAATTAACATCATCATCTCAAAACAATGAAAACAGCAGATTTTTTTTACTTAACTGCACATACACTCACCTAAAGGATTATTAGGAACACCTGTTCAATTTCTCATTAATGCAATTATCTAATCAACCAATCACATGGCAGTTGCTTCAATGCATTTAGGGGTGTGGTCCTGGTCAAGACAATCTCCTGAACTCCAAACTGAATGTCAGAATGGGAAAGAAAGGTGATTTAAGCAATTTTGAGCGTGGCATGGTTGTTGGTGCCAGACGGGCCGGTCTGAGTATTTCACAATCTGCTCAGTTACTGGGATTTTCACGCACAACCATTTCTAGAGTTTACAAAGAATGGTGTGAAAAGGGAAAAACATCCAGTATGCGGCAGTCCTGTGGGCGAAAATGCCTTGTTGATGCTAGAGGTCAAAGGAGAATGGGCCGACTGATTCAAGCTGATAGAAGAGCAACTTTGACTGAAATAACCACTCGTTACAACCGAGGTATGCAGCAAAGCATTTGTGAAGCCACAACACGCACAACCTTGAGGCGGATGGGCTACAACAGCAGAAGACCCCACCGGGTACCACTCATCTCCACTACAAATAGGAAAAAGAGGCTACAATTTGCACGAGCTCACCAAAATTGGACAGTTGAAGACTGGAAAAATGTTGCCTGGTCTGATGAGTCTCGATTTCTGTTGAGACATTCAGATGGTAGAGTCAGAATTTGGCGTAAACAGAATGAGAACATGGATCCATCATGCCTTGTTACCACTGTTCAGGCTGGTGGTGGTGGTGTAATGGTGTGGGGGATGTTTTCTTGGCACACTTTAGGCCCCTTAGTGCCAATTGGGCATCGTTTAAATGCCACGGCCTACCTGAGCATTGTTTCTGACCATGTCCATCCCTTTATGACCACCATGTACCCATCCTCTGATGGCTACTTCCAGCAGGATAATGCACCATGTCACAAAGCTCGAATCATTTCAAATTGGTTTCTTGAACATGACAATGAGTTCACTGTACTAAAATGGCCCCCACAGTCACCAGATCTCAACCCAATAGAGCATCTTTGGGATGTGGTGGAACGGGAGCTTCGTGCCCTGGATGTGCATCCCACAAATCTCCATCAACTGCAAGATGCTATCCTATCAATATGGGCCAACATTTCTAAAGAATGCTTTCAGCACCTTGTTGAATCAATGCCACGTAGAATTAAGGCAGTTCTGAAGGCGAAAGGGGGTCAAACACAGTATTAGTATGGTGTTCCTAATAATCCTTTAGGTGAGTGTATATGCCAACAACAAAATAAAGTTGACGTGTAAAACGGAATTTCCACATCAGGGTTATTATAGTGCTACAAAATAGATCAAGTGATCACTAAATCAATAGGTTTTGAGGTTTGGAATATGGTCATAACAAACTAACAGTACCAGTGACATCAAATTAAAAGGTAAGTTAACATGGTACAAATAAGAACAATGGACTCCTGGACCCCCAGACTTTTCTCTCAAATAACAGCTTAACACGTTTTTGGCAGTTCAGCCATACATCTTGTTCTCAGTTTGTTTTTAAGGCTGTGGGCATTATGTCTGTAGTAATATTCAATCTCCATAGCCATACCATTTGAGAGCTATCACTAGACCTTGCTCAGCCTGACTCACCAAGAGCCCAGCGCCGAGCCTTCTTGCCATTGATCAAGTCATTGATCAAGTCTTTGAAGTCTAGCTTTCTAGCCAACTGACTTTCAATGGACAACATGGCAAGACTGTATCTATAGATGTCATTTAACAGCCAAAATTAAGTCTAAATGAACGCATCAAACTGGATTATTTTAATATTGTCTGTAACTTGCATGCAGGTTGAGGTAAGCTACTCATTGTTTCTAAATGCATCTAGTACAGACAGGAGGTTGTTTTTTTGGTTTTTTTTATTTATGTCATAATGGTCATTATGTGAGAAAATAATTTGTGTTTGATTTCTGTCATTAATAAATATTCCATTTCCTTTTTTGTTATTGTAAAAAGAGCAAGAGAGACAGAGAACCCCACACAGACTCCCTGGAATGATGCTAAGTCATTAACACAATGTTGCTCACCTTCTTCACTGGGACAGGGAGGGGTGCAGTTATGGGGAAACTGGGATGCTGCTGACTCATCTGTTTTTAAGTCTGCTAAAAGGGGCATGGACAATGATTTAATATGAATATCTTGCTAAACGTTTCCCTGCACTGATTAAATGTTGATGAAATGTAGGCTAACACTAGCCTGCAGCTAGCTAGCTTATTTCACTATGGACAACAGGTTAATACCAGTCACAGACTAAAGGCTACCCACCTTTCTTGGTGAAAAACTGGGTTACAGATTGACACCCTTTCTTTTGTCTTTCCTCTCTCTCTTTTCTCTCTTTCCTTTTTTGAAAACCAGATTTTCTTTTACTATGCAACATAGTGGTCTCTGTGTTTCTGGTGCGAGTCGCACGACTGACTGTCTGCAACTAAACACCGTCACTGATGAGTGCGCTAAGGCAGCAGGACCAAACCTTTTCATGCAGATACAGGGGGGTGGTCGGTCAATATGGATGTTTACTTTTTGGTCAATGGGGATATTTAACTTTTATTGCCAAAATAAGTAAAATCAAAGACATCGTTCATTTTATTATTTGAAATATACTCAATGATGATGGTTTATATAGTGTATAATTTAATACAATTTTTAAATTAGTTTTTACCTATTTGTTGGGGCCCCTGTCAGTCAGGGGCCCTTGGAATTGTCTTAACTTTTCCCCCCTATACGGCGCCCATGGCTGGCATGTGCATTGTTTGCACAGCAGCAAGACCAAACTGGAAATCAGTTATAAATGTAGTTGCTGTTGACATTCAATAAACTGCAAACACTGAGAGCAGGGGTCAAATCATTGCTCAATTTAAAGATTTTTGTGACTACAATATTAGAATTGGACACAATTTTCTTGTTTTTGGGCTGAGATGTTATAAATTGCATTCTTTAGAGAACCTATTTGAATATGAAAAGAAAGGTTTGACAAACCTTTTTAGCACTTTTTGCACAATTTCAAAGTATAGTGATTTGATTTGATGTAGTAATTACATAGTAATCTTTACTATCTTTACCGTTGTCTTCCCGCGACCGTTTGGCAGCCTCCTCCGCCTTCTCTGCCCTCGATGGGGCCGCGGCCAAGGGTACACTGGGGTCCCCTCTGTTGACGCTCAGTTGCAATCACGGTCGAGACTCAATGACCCCCGTATGGAGGGAGAGTCCCCTCTGCCACACCCCAGTTATCCCCTCCACGTGATGGGATGTTTGGCTGGTGGCCAGGGTGACCTGAGGGCTGCGATGTGGCATAAACCCCGACGAGTATTCCTCGGTGATGCAACAGGTCAGGTCGCAACAGGTCAGGTCGAGCTCCCGTGAGCGTAGTTTAACAACAAAGGTACAAGAATTACATGAGCAGGAAGCAAAGAGAAATCAAGGCATTTAACAAAGCCTATGACTCTTGGAAACACACAGCAAAGGAGGTTAGAGTGAAACTGAAGGCTTTCTGCTCATCTGAGGACCTTGATAAAATCCAAACGAACATTAAATCCAAACAAGTATACATAGTACACCAAAATTATGAGCCCATTCGACGCAATCATACTACTACTCCAGATATTGTCAAAGAATGGATGCATGTGACACTCTTACAGCTGAGATTTGTGACCTTGTCAGTAAACGACTAGAGAACATAGATGAGGCTTTCAATGACCAACTAGAGAAAGAGAGAGTGAGAATAGCACTAAATAAGGATGAGTATGAGTCAGTCTTTGGAAATACGAAAACAGAAATCGTAAATTTCTGTAATCGCAAAAGCTATGCAAAAATTACACGTTCAGCAAGCAAGACTCGACAAACTGGAGAGTGAATGGAAACTCAAGGAAACACAGATGCTAGCAGAAATCAAGCAAAAGAAGGCTGAAATGAAACTAAAGCTAGAAGAGGAAAAAACAAGGTTACTACAGCTACAAGCGGACAATGAAGGTAGCAGCAGCTCGGGTGAGAGCGTACAACAATTTTGATGGCTTTGAAAGTTTCGAGGAAAAGACTGACCATAAAACTCAGTATGATTGGCAAAATGCTGGACTCAGAACCCCACTAAACCCACAAGCAATGCCATTCCAGCCTCATCCCACACCCTCCAAGGCGCCAGTAACTCAAGAGGAGGTCAGCCTAGCCCAGGCAATTGCAAGCTCACTTACCCTAAGCCGTGTACCTGTCCCAGAACCAATCACGTTTACTGGTGACCCCTTAAAGTTCATGGACTGGAAGATATCCTTTATGGCTCTCATTGACCAGAAGCCCCTCCCAGCTAGTGAGAAAATGCTCTATCTAAAGAGTTATCCAGCTGTTGAAGGATTTTTCTACCGAAATTCAGAAAATGCATATCAGGGTGCCTGGGCAGTCTTACAAGATAGGTATGGAAGTCCATTCATTGTCCAAAGGGCCTTCAGAGACAAGCTCATGAAGTGGCCAAAGATACCCATAAATGACCCAACTGCACTAAGAGAGTTTGCAGATTTCCTTCAAGGTTGTGTTGAGGCCATTCCTCATGTTAAGGGCCTGAGTATTCTAAATGATTGTGAGGAAAATGCCTGAGTGGATGGTGCGCAGATGGAGTTGTATTGTTGTGGAAGAGCTAGACAGATCTAGAGACTATCCAAGTTTTGTGCATTTCACAGAGTTTATGCAAACCGGCTGGCCTCTTCGGCGGCACGGCCAAGATCTCCGCCCAACAGTTCTCGGCCGCCCAGTAGCAGACTAAGGCCATCAAACATGTACTGCCCCGGTGGCTGTTACTCAGCCGCCTCAATCTGCTTGCCGCCGAGGGCGCCCTCCTGCGGCCTCGAACTCCCGCCGCCCTTTCCGGGCCGCGCCGTAGGGGTGGTCGCAGGAAGGCGCCCCCGTCCGCTTCCAGCCCCGCAGCCCGCCTAACGCCAGGCTAGCGGCGCTCCTGACGCGGAAAGCTCAGGGATGGGCAGTTCTTCCAAGGAGTTGGTAGCAGGGCCACTCCTTCCCCCGGTGGAGGGCCGGGGGAGAATCTTCTGTTCAGCTGCTGGCCCCGAGGTCAGCAGCACCCTATGTGGAAGAACTAACTCACCCATCCCTGAGCACCCAGAGACCGATGGCAGTGTGCGCCGCCCCCGGGCCACGCCACTCTCGTCCCTCTCTGATGCCAGTCTCCTCTCAGAGCAGACCCCAGTGGAACGCGCGTCCTTCCCTGGTCTCCTCTGTCAGGACGCGGCTGATGACCATGCCCCCACACCGGGACGCTACGCCTCCCACGTCCGGGCCGGTCACGCCGCCTCGCTGCCCCACCCGGGGTACGTCTGTGGTCCGCACGACCCCGCTGGTGTAGTTTTTGGGAGCCTGGCTAGAGCTTCCCGGACTGTCCCGCTGGGTCGAGAAGACCATCAGGCTCGGCTATGCAATTCAGTTCGCTCAGGCTCCTCCCCGCTTCCGGGGAGTCCGCCACACCATGGTGGGGCCCAACGCCCCTGTCATGCGTGCGGAGGTTGCTACCTTGCTGGCGAAGGGTGCGATCGAGCCTGTCCCTCCAGCCGAGATGAAGTCCGGCTTCTACAGCCCTTACTTCATTGTACCCAAGAAGACCGGTGGGTCACGACCGATCCTGGACCTGCGCGTCCTGAACTGATCCCTTCACAGGCTTCCGTTCAGGATGTTGACAGCGAAGCATCTTTTCCAATGCGTTCGTCCAGTAGATTGGTTTGCAGCGATCGACCTGAAGGACGCCTACTTCCATATCAGTACGCGGTCCTCCCATTCGGGCTAGCTCTGTCCTCTCGCGTCTTTACGAAGATTGTCGAGGCAGCCCTTGTGCCACTCAGGCAACACGGGGTTCGCATCCTGAACTACCTCGACGACTGGCTGTTCCTGAGTCACTCTCGAGAGCAGGTGTGCGAACACAGAGACCTGGTGCTCCAGCACTTAGCCCGTCTTAACTCTGCTAGTGCAGAGGATCTCTTTTCTCAGTATCGACTCGGTCGCCAGGTGCGCGCAGCTTACGAGGGCGCCTGCCTGCAGACCCTCACCCCGTGGTCGAACCTCAGCTTTCTACGGCCGGTGTGCCCTTAGAACGAGTTTCCAGGCATATTGTTGTGTCAACAGATGCCTTCACCACGAGCTGGGGTGCCATGTGCAATGGACATGCTGCCGCGGGCTCCTGGACAGGACCCCAGAGCCTCCTGCATGTCAATTGCCTCGAGTTGCTGGCAGTACGGTTCTCCCTGCACCGCTTCCGAGCACTGCTCAAGGGTCAACACGTGCTAGTCCGGTCAGACAACACGGCCACAGTAGCGTACATCAACCACTAGGGTGGTCTACGTTCCCGCCGCATGTCTCAACTCGCCCACCATCTCGTCTTATGGAGTCAGAAGCACCTGAGGTCCCTTCGTGCCATCCATGTCCCGGGAGTCCTGAACCGTGCAGCCGACGAGCTCTCACGGCTTCAGCCACTTCCTGGAGAATGGAGACTCCATCCCCAGATGGTTCAGCTGATTTGGGAACAGTTTGGCGACGCACAGGTAGATCTGTTTGCCTCCCTCGACTCTTCCCATTGCCGCCTGTTTTATTCCCTGACCGAGGGCTCCCTCAGCACGGATGCTCTGGCGCACAGCTGGCCGCGGGGCCTCCGCAAGTATGCATTTCCCCCAGTGAGCCTTCTCGCACAGGTTCTGTGCAAGATCAGGGAGGACAAGGAGCAGGTCCTTTTGGTCGCCCCGTATTGTCCCGGCTGGACCTGGTTCTTCGAACTCGTACTCCTTGCGACAGCCCCTCCCTGGTCGATTCCTCTGAGGAAGGACCTCCTTTCTCAGAGACGGGGCACCGTTTGGCACCCGCGTCCCAATCTTTGGAACCTCCATGTGTGGCTCCTGGATGGGACGCGGCAGGTTTGAGTACCCTTGTCTACTCGACACGCCTATGCGTTGAAGTGGAATCTCTTCGTCACCTGGTGTTCTTCTCGTCAAGAAGACCCCTGGGAATGCCCGATCGGGTCCGTGCTCGCATTTCTCCAGGAAGGGTTGGAACGAAGGCTGTCTCCTTCCACCCTCAAGGTTTATGTGGCCGCTATATCAGCCTACCACGACCTTGTGGAGACGAAAAAGGTAAGTCAGCACGCCCTGGTCATCAGGTTCCTGAGGGGAGCGAGGAGACTGAATCCTCCTCGCGCTCCCCTCGTACCCTCTTGGGACCTCTCAGTAGTCTTAAGTGCTCTGCAGAGGGCTCCCTTCAAGCCATTGCGGTCAGTCGAGCTTAAGTTCCTGTCTATGAAGACAGCGCTCCTGATCGCCTTGGCCTCCATCAAGAGGGTAGGGGACCTGCAGGCATTTTCGGTTGACGAAGCGTGCCTGGAATTCGGGCCGGCCAACTCTCATGTGATCCTGAGACCCCAGCCTGGATATGTGCCCAAGGTTCCCACCACTCCATTCAGGGACCAGGTGGTGAACCTGCAAGCGCTGCCTTTGGAGGAGGCAGACCCAGCCTTGGCACTGCTCTGTCCAGTACGCGCCCTCCGTGCTTACGTAGACAGAACGCAGTGTTTCAGGACCTCAGACCAGCTCTTTGTCTGTTATGGTGGGAAGCTGAAGGGAAAGGCTCTCTCCAAGCAAAGGTTGTCTCACTGGATAGTGGACGCCATTATTTTGGCTTACCAGACGCAGGGGCGTCCATGCCCCCTGGGGTCAGGGCTCACTCCACCCGGACTGTGGCCTCCTCTTGGGCTCTAGCGCATGGCGCCTCGCTAACAGACATTGCAGAGCTGCAGGCTGGGCGACACCCAACACATTCGCCAGATTCCATAATCTCCGAGTGGAGCCAGTGTCCTCTCATGTACTCGCCTCTACTAGTGACCGGTAATGGACTAGGCTCAGGTGTCTTCGCTTGCTCGCCATTCCACTCCATGGACGGGATACGTGCAATATTTCCTCAGGTAGTTTCCCTGAAGCCCTGAGTTCCTCCAGCACTGTTGATGCCGACACCAGTACGTCTGCCCACTCGGTCAGGCCCTCGTGTTAGGCTAGGTGCCACCGTGTGCATGGTTCCCCCGTTGGGCGACCCCCAGATGTGTATTTCCACTGTTAGCCTCCCTGAGCATGTGTCTTTCCCTTGGCAAGCCCCTTGCCACCCCTGGGGGTAAAAGTTTCTTCCACCTTCGGCTGGTTACCCCAGAGTTCTCCATATGTAGCCCTGAGCGGGTCATATGTGTATCCTTAAGTCCTCCCTACAGGTAGGCGCTTGGCGCATACTTCCACCTGGAATATGCTTCCCAGTGTACCTTAGTATTCCTGTGTTAAGTGGGAGTCCTTCGTCCGTACTAGCTTACAACAGGGAGCTCACGCTTACGCAGGGCACTGGATGACAGCCGAGTGGCGTGATTACATTGGGACCCCCATTCGTCAGTCACTGACGTTACTTGGAGTGACTGAACGAAAGGGAACGTCTCGGTTACGTATGTAACCCTCGTTCCCTGAGGAGGGAACGGAGATGTAACGTCCCTCTGCCACTTCCGCTGTACCGCTGGAACGGCCGGGAGTTCAGTCTTAGCTCCTCAGCAGGTAAACATAATGCGATGTTGCCAGCGTACTTCCTTATATACCCACGCTGTGGGGCGGAGTTACGCTATGCAAATTCCGCATGCCCATGGCATTGGCACTGCCATTGGGCGTTTTCTAGATCTCGAAGATGATAGGCTTCTAGGCGAAACCCCCATTCGTCAGTCACTGACGTTACTTCTCCGTTCCCTCCTCAGGGAACGAGGGTTACATATGTAACCGAGACGTTCCAACCACACAACTTTGCGATGCTGTTTGCGAATGTTCGTTGGAACTGTGGTTGGTGCTGACGGGCAGTCATAACCAATTAGCAGTCCCACCTCACAGTCTTGAAGTGGATGTAACTTGTTCATTAGATGTTTCAGATGAGGCCACTGGAGCGCTGTACTTTTAGTAGGGATGTGAGACTTGTCGACTGGGATGAAGTCTCGTGTGTTGGTCTGCTGTAGTTGGATTTAAGTTTCAAAGTCCCCGAACTTGTAGACCACAGGCAATCTTGCTTGCTATGACTGTGTTGACAGCTGTCATTGTGCTGAGTTTAAGTTGCACTGACTGAGTGTTCACATTTAGTTCAGTGCCCAAATCTTCCAAGATAAAGGTTGAGTCGCTCTGTGTGTCAAGTAGAGCATTAGTGAGAATTTCTTTCTGGGGCTCTGTTGTTGAAGACACAAGAACTGTGTCAATGCATGGGTCATAACCTTGTGGATTTCCTTGCTTGCATGGTCTTCTGTGGCTACGGGATCTTTGCTTGCCGATTCAACAGGGTTTCTGTTACTTTCTATGTGCAAGCAGGTTGGATGACGACGCCTTTTACAGTCTTTGGTAATGTGCCCCTTTCTTAAGCACCCAAAACACAGGTGGTTTTCATGAATGAAGGCTTTCTTTTCGTCCGTAGTCTTTGCTGCAAAGGTTGGACACTTAACAACACCATGTGTTTCGTCTTTACAAACTAAGCAAGGTGGCTTTGAGTTTTGAGTTCCTGAGGTGGAGTTTTTCATTTGAGTGCTTGTGTTGAGTGCCTTGGCTCTCTTTGGAAACCTCTCGTCTGTGTTTTTAATGTTCATCAGAAGGGGGGAGGCAATGGGATTACAAGCTATACGAGCTTCGGTTTGCATAAACTCTGTGAAATGCACAAAACTTGGATAGTCTCTAGATCTGTCTAGCTCTTCCACAACAATACAACTCCATCTGCGCACCATCCACTCAGGCATTTTCCTCACAATCATTTAGAATACTCAGGCCCTTAACATGAGGAATGGCCTCAACACAACCTTGAAGGAAATCTGCAAACTCTCTTAGTGCAGTTGGGTCATTTATGGGTATCTTTGGCCACTTCATGAGCTTGTCTCTGAAGGCCCTTTGGACAATGAATGGACTTCCATACCTATCTTGTAAGACTGCCCAGGCACCCTGATATGCATTTTCTGAATTTCGGTAGAAAAATCCTTCAACAGCTGGATAACTCTTTAGATAGAGCATTTTCTCACTAGCTGGGAGGGGCTTCTGGTCAATGAGAGCCATAAAGGATATCTTCCAGTCCATGAACTTTAAGGGGTCACCAGTAAACGTGATTGGTTCTGGGACAGGTACACGGCTTAGGGTAAGTGAGCTTGCAATTGCCTGGGCTAGGCTGACCTCCTCTTGAGTTACTGGCGCCTTGGAGGGTGTGGGATGAGGCTGGAATGGCATTGCTTGTGGGTTTAGTGGGGTTCTGAGTCCAGCATTTTGCCAATCATACTGAGTTTTATGGTCAGTCTTTTCCTCGAAACTTTCAAAGCCATCAAAATTGTTGTACGCTCTCACCCGAGCTGCTGCTACCTTCATTGTCCGCTTGTAGCTGTAGTAACCTTGTTTTTTCCTCTTCTAGCTTTAGTTTCATTTCAGCCTTCTTTTGCTTGATTTCTGCTAGCATCTGTGTTTCCTTGAGTTTCCATTCACTCTCCAGTTTGTCGAGTCTTGCTTGCTGAACGTGTAATTTTTGCATAGCTTTTGCGATTACAGAAATTTACGATTTCTGTTTTCGTATTTCCAAAGACTGACTCATACTCATCCTTATTTAGTGCTATTCTCACTCTCTCTTTCTCTAGTTGGTCATTGAAAGCCTCATCTATGTTCTCTAGTCGTTTACTGACAAGGTCACAAATCTCAGCTGTAAGAGTGTCACATGCATCCATTCTTTGACAATATCTGGAGTAGTAGTATGATTGCGTCGAATGGGCTCATAATTTTGGTGTACTATGTATACTTGTTTGGATTTAATGTTCGTTTGGATTTTATCAAGGTCCTCAGATGAGCAGAAAGCCTTCAGTTTCACTCTAACCTCCTTTGCTGTGTGTTTCCAAGAGTCATAGGCTTTGTTAAATGCCTTGATTTCTCTTTGCTTCCTGCTCATGTAATTCTTGTACCTTTGTTGTTAAACTACGCTCACGGGAGCTCGACCTGACCTGTTGCGTTTCTGGAGGGTTGTCTGTTTCTTCAGAAGGTGATGACATCTTGTTAGTCTAGTGGATCTGTTTGTACTGTAAGGCCTTAGACCATTTTACATCTAGACTCAAATTTGGATGAGTGGTGGCTTTAACTTATCTTTAAAACTATATATTTCCACTCACATCAGACATTTACACTTTGTGGGCACACCCAGGAGAGTAACCAGAAACAATACCAAACATCATAAACGAGAATACTGCTGATAATCTACAGTCAGACAGTTTTACCCCTCAGATATTGTTAGGTTCAGGAATTAAGATCTCGTGAGATGACATTGACCTTAGCCACACTCTTAGACTTTGTACTTGTCAACCTTACAGATCTAGCATTTACAGTATTTTGTATTACACATTCAAAACCCTCCTTAGAATTCTTTAGGATATGGCAGTTCTTCATTTCTCTAGATGTCCAATGTCCCATGTGATGAATTAGCTGAGCATATAGTCTTTTTACCACGTTGACTTCAATGTAGTGCTCCTGTATGTGTATCTGTGGTTGGTTTTACCCACTTAGTCAGCCAAAGTCTCTCACTGCAGCTGTGGCATCCATATATTGACGTGCAGAACATCAGATGATCTTGTGTCCACTGGCTGATGAAGACGTCGGCATTGGTGGATGACTCAGCGTCGAGTTTTCACTGTAGCAGCCCTTGGCTTCCTTAATAATGGCAGAGTCTCTAACGGGTGCAATTGTTTTCTATTCTTCTGGAATCAGCATAAGCACCGTGAAAACTATAAGTAAACACACAAATAGCTGGTTAATAAACCTTTGGCATAACACAAATTTACAAATAAATCCTCACCCCTTTTACAGTGCATCATCATGCATTTGTGTATATTTGCAATGTACATTAAATGCCCTTTAAAGCTATTTGAAAAAATAACAACACATAAAACAATAATTTACTCAGTTATCACATATGCAACTTTTAACTTACAAGATACACAACAAAACAATTTCCAGTAACAGTCAATGTAGACATTTTACATCCTTAAAGCCTCCAGTCTTATATATAAGAATATATGGAGCCAAATAATACACACCTCGCTCCGCTCACCAAGGGTGCAAACTTTAGACTTGCTGCTTTCCTGAGTTAGCCGCTAGCTTGATGGTCTCTGAACTAAAACAGCACACAAATCTGTGGACATAAGACAAAGCAACTTCACAGAACAATGTGAGAATGGAAATACATAATTACTTAATGTTACAGAGTGAACAGCACCAGGATTCCACAACCTGAGTTAACTTGTCACTGAGGTTCTGAGATGAATAAAATCTGGCAAGAGAAATCTGATGAGTGAAAACTGTTGATCAGCTACGCAGGTATGCACTATGTTTAATAGTCAAATATGGATAATTGTCTGGCTGATATAATATCTGAAAGAGTCAGTGTATGAGAATGTATATAAAGTTAAAGTTCAAAGACTCCTTGATGAGAAATATAGGTACCACTTTATATTAGGTGGCCTTAACTACTATGTACTTACACATCAAAAAATAAGTACAATGTACTTATTGTGTTCATATTGTATTCCATATACACTTTTGCTGATATTGAGGTGGGATACGGGTAAAGTTAGGGACATGTGTGGTGGTATGGGTAGGTTTAAGGGTAGGGTTAGGTTTAAAGGATGGGTCAACAGTGTAATTATAAATGTAATTACAGATGTAATTACATGCAGGTATTTTTTAATTAATTTTTATTACATAATATTCTTTTAAAAAAAAAATAACATTCACTGATGAATGAGTTACCTCTTAATTACCCACAGATGTTAATACAGAAGGTATTTTGAATCAAAGAAAAAGAAAAAAAAATCAAAACTGCGGGGGAAACCCAGATTGCCAAGGACACTGACAGGGGAAAAAGAATCCCCTAACCCACCGCAATGAGCAATCACTACACCCACACACTAGCTCCACACTAAAAGACATTGAGAAACTCACACTCAAGCGTGTTTAACACTACACCAAAAAGTAGGTGGGCAAAGTACCCTTTTTACCAGCGTCTTCGGGGAAACCCACAGCACTTACAACAAGTTATAAATACCAAAAATAAACAAAAAAAAAGTCATATATAAAAACACCTGGGGCAATTACCATATATAACTGATGGTAGATGATGTTTATACAATTAATTGTTCACCAGCAAATTTCCGGTCTCAAATTTATTCAAAAATAATACAAATACAAATTATATTTAAAAAAAAAAGAAAGAAAGCAAAACACAGATCCACAAACAATTCCCCATAAGGGACGAAACTACCAACAAGACAAAAACAATAATAAAACAAAACAAATTCACAACGAAGACAAAACAACAGCGTAGTCCGGGTCTGTGTATCCTTCCGATTAAAGGTGCGCTCGCCCCACTCAGAGCTGGAAACAAGCCGTTAGGCACGTCCCCTCAACAGCGTCACCACACTGTATATAAAATGATTGCACACTGCAACATACTTTCGCTGCACTTTGGGCTGTGTGTAATGACTGAGATTGAACAGAGGAAAATAAGTGACACGAACCACACAATGCCACCAAAAAAGGCAAAAAAAACAAGCAGGGGGTAACCAAAAATGGCTATACGCACACTCAGCCATTTGCGCGTTCTGCTTTTATTAGAGCAACTAGCCGGTTACCTGACACAGCTAAATCAATAGGGCAGATTATTCCGGTTTTCCACCAGGGGGGGTTATAGAGAAAAGTCTCAATCGGCTACATATAGAAATTTCAAGCTCGAGAACTCTTTAGCCATAAATAAGTTCAAATGGTCAAATACGGACTACTGTCTGGCAAATGAAACACAAAAAGGCGTGTATGAGCATGTATATAAAGTTAAAGTTCAAAGACTCTTTGGCCATAAATATGTTCAATAGATCAAATACGGGCTACTATCTAGCTAATGAAAGACAAAAAGGCGTGTACGAGTATGCATATAAAATTAAAGTTCAAAGACTTGAACTACTAATGAAACATCAGAAAAAGTCTATGAGAATGTATAGAAAGTTCAATATTGAGGATTCTTTGTCCAGATATGCATTCAATAGGTCAAATTTGTGCTACTCTCAGTCTGATAAAACATCAGAAGGAGTGTAAGAGTATGTATATAAAATTCAAGATCGAGAACTATTTGGCCATAAATAAGTTCAATAGGTCAAATACGGACTACTGTCTGGCTAATGAAACATCAAAAGAAGAGTATGTATATAAAGTTAAAGTTCAAAGATTCTTTGGCCATAAATATGTTCAATAGATCAAATACGGACTACTGTCTGGCTAATGAAACAAAAAGGCGTGTATGAGTATGTATATAAAATTAAACTGTTTGGCCATAAATATTTTCAAAAAGTCATATTTGAACTATTAATGAAACATCAGAAAAAGTCTATGAGAATGTATAGAAAGTTCAATATTGAGGATTCTTTGTCCAGAAATGTGTTCAATAGGTTAAATGTGGACTACTCTCAGTCTGATAAAACATTAGAAGGAATCTATGAGTATGTATTGAAAGTTCAATATTTAGGATTCTTTGTCCAGAAATGTATTCAATAGGTCAAATGTGGACTACTCTCAGTCTAATAAAACACTAGGAGTGTTTGAATATGCATAGAAATTTCAAGATCGAAAACTCTTTGGCCATAAATGATTTCAAAAAGTCATATTTGAACTACTGATGAAACATCAGAAGAAGAATGTGAGTTTGAATAGAAAGTTCAATATTGAGGATTCTTTATCCAGAAATGTGTTCAATAGGTCAAATGTGGACTACTATCAGTCTGATAAAACATCTGAAGGAGTGTATGAGTATGTATATAAATTTAAACTTCAAAGACTCTTTGGCCATAAATATGTTCAATAGATCAAATACGGACTACTGTCTGGCTAATGAAACACAAAAAGGCAAGTATGAGTATGTATATAAAATTAAAATTCAAAGACTCTTTGGCCATAAATATTTTCAAAAAGTCATATTTGAACTACTGATGAAACATCAGAAAAAGTCTATGAGAATGTATAGAAAGTTCAATATTGAGGATTCTTTGTCCAGAAATGTGTTCAATAGGTTAAGTGTGGACTACTCTGACTTCTGACCTGTAATGCTGCCAGAATCATAATCATACACTATTTGTTCGTCGGCCAGAGGGGAACTGGCACCCCGACTGAGCCTGGTTTCTCCCAAGGTTTTTTTCTCCATTCTGGCCCTGAAGGAGTTTTGGTTCCTTGCCACCATCGCTTTTGGCTTGCTCAGTTGGGTACACTTAAATTTCAACTATATTACTGATCTGCCCGCATTGACACTATATGATAATTGAAATGAGCTGGATGACATCACCGTTTTCACCAGAGCGGCTGTACAGCCGAATCAAATTCCGTTGCATTATTTTCCTGTTACCACTGTGAAGCTGCTTTGAAACAATTGGCATTGTAAAAAGCGCTATGTAAATAAAGGTGATTTGATTTAATTTGATTACTCTCAGTCAGATGAAACATTAGAAGGAATCTATGAGTATGTAATGAAAGTTCAATATTTAGGATTCTTTGTCCAGAAATGCATTCAATAGGTCAAATGTGGACTATACTCAGTCTGATAAAACACCAGAAGGAGTGTAAGAGTATGTATATAAAATTCAAGATCGAGAACTCTTTGTCCATGAATAAGTTCAATAGGTCAAATACGGACCACTGTCTGGCTAATGAAACATCAAAAGGAGAGTATGTATATAAAGCTAAAATTCAAAGACCCTTTGGCCAGAAATAAGTTCAAGAGGTCATACTTGAACTACTGATGAAACATCAGAAGTCTATGAGTATGTATAGAAAGTTCAATTTTGAGGATTCTTTGTCCAGAAATGCGTTCAGTAGGCTAAATTTGGACTGCTCTCAGTCTGATAATACATCAAAAGGAGTGTATAAGTATGTATATAATATTAAAGTTCAAATACTCTTTGGCCATAAATATGTTCAAAAAGTCATACTTGAACTATTGATGAAACATCAGAAAATGTCTATGAGAATGTATAGCAAGTTCAATATTGAGGATTCTTTGTCCAGAAATGCGTTCAGTAGGTCAAATTTGGGCTAATCTCAGTCTGATAAAACATCAGAAGGAGTGTAAGAGTATGTATAAAAAATTAAAGTTCACAGACTCTTTGGCCATAAATATGTTCAAAAAGTCATATTTAAACTACTGATGAAACATCAGAAAAAGTCTATGAGAATGTATAGAAAGTTCAATATTGAGGATTCTTTGTCCAGAAATGCGTTCAATAGGTCAAATTTGGACTACTCTCAGTCTGATAAAACATCAGAAGGAGTGTAAGAGTATGTATATAAAATTAAAGTTCAAAGACTCTTTGGCCATAAATATGTTCAAAAAGTCATATTTGAACTACGGATGAAACATCAGAAAAAGTCTATGAGAATTTATAGAAAGTTCAATATTGAGGATTCTTTGAAATGCATTCAATAGGTCAAATGTGGACTACTCTCAGTCTAACAAAACACTAGGAGTGTTTGAATATGTATAGAAATTTCAAGATCAAGAACTCTTTGGCCATAAATAATTTTGAAAAGTCATATTTGAACTACTGATGAAACATCAGAAGAAGAATGTGAGTTTGAATAGAAAGTTCAATATTGAGGATTCTTTGTCCAGAAATGTGTTCAATAGGTCAAATGTGGACTACTATCAGTCTGATAAAACATCTGAAGGAGTGTATGAGTATGTATATAAATTTAAAGTTCAAAGACTCTTTGACCATAAATATGTTCAATAGATCAAATACGGACTACTGTCTGGCTAATGAAACACAAAAAGGCGTGTATGAGTATGTATATAAAGTTAAAGTTCAAAGACTCTTTGGCCATAAATATGTTCAATAGATCAAATACGGACTAATATCTGGCTAATGAAACACAAAAAGGCAAGTATGAGTATGTATATAAAATTAAAGTTCAAAGACTCTTTGTCCATAAATATGTTCAATAGATCAAATACGGACTACTGTCTGGCTAATGAAACACAAAAAGGCGTGTATGAGTATGTATACAAAGTTAAAGTTCAAAGACTCTTTGGCCATAAATATGTTCAAAAAGTCATACTTGAACTACTGATGAAACATCAGAAAAAGTCTATGAGAATGTATATAAAGTTCAATTTTGAGGATTCTTTGTCCAGCAATACGTTCATAGGTCAAATTTGGACTACTCTCAGTCTGATAAAACATCAGAAGGAGTGTAAGAGTATGTGTATAAAATTAAAGTTCCAAGACTCTTTGGCCAGAAATAAGTTCAAGAGGTCATACTTGAACTACTGATGAAACATCAGAAAAAGTCTATGAGAATGTATAAAAAAGTTCAATGTTGAGGATTCTTTGTCCAGAAATGTGTTCAATAGGCTAAATGTGGCCTACTCTCAGTCTAATAATACATCAAAATTAGTGTATAAGTATGTATATAATATTAAAGTTCAAATACACTTTGGCCATAAATATGTTCAAAAAGTCATACTTGAACTGTTGATGAAACATCAGAAAAAGTCTATGAGAATGTATAGAAAGTTCAATATTGAGGATTCTTTGTCCAGAAATGTGTTCTATAGGTTAAGTGTGGACTACTCTCAGTCTGATGAAACACTAGAAGAAATCTATGAGTATGTATTGAAAGTTCAATATTTAGGATTCTTTGTCCAGAAATGCATTCAATAGGTCAAATTTGGACTACTCTCAGTCTAATAAAACATCAGAAGGAGTGTAAGAGTATGTATATAAAATTCAAGATCGAGAACTCTTTGCCCATAAATAAGTTCAATAGGTCAAATATGGACCTCTGTCTGGCTAATGAAACATCAAAAGGCGAATATGTATGTAAAGTTAAAATTCAAAGACCCTTTGGCCAGAAATAAGTTCAAGAGGTCATACTTGAACTACTGATGAAACATCAGAAGAACTCTATGAGTATGTAGACAAAGTTCAATTTTGAGGATTCTTTATCCAGAAATGTGTTCAATAGGCTAAATGTGGACTACTCTCAGTCTGATAATACATCAAAAGGAGTGTATAAGTATGTATATAATATTAAAGTTCAAATACTCTTTGGCCATAAATATGTTCAAAAAGTCATATTTGAACTACTGATGAAACATCAGAAAAAGTCTATGAGAATGTATAGAAAGTTCAATATTGAGGATTCTTTGTCCAGAAATGCGTTCAATAGGTCAAAATTGGGCTGCTCTCAGTCTGATGAAACATTAGAAGGAATCTATGAGTATGTATTGAAAGTTCAATGTTTAGGATTCTTTGTCCAGAAATCTATGAGTATGTATTGAAAGTTCAATATTTCGGATTCTTTGTCCAGAAATGCATTCAATAGGTCAAATGTGGACTACTCTCAGTCTAATAAAACACTAGGAGTGTTTGAATATGTATAGAAATTTCAAGATCGAGAACTCTTTGGCCATAAATAATTTCAAAAAGTCATATTTGAACTACTGATGAAGCATCAGAAGAAGAATGTGAGTTTGAATAGAAAGTTCAATATTGAGGATTCTTTGTCCAGAAATGTGTTCAATAGGTCAAATGTGGACTACTATCAGTCTGATAAAACATCTGAAGGAGTGTATGAGTATGTATATAAAGTTAAAGTTCAAAGGCTCTTTGGCCATAAATATGTTCAAAAAGTCATACTTGAACTACTGATGAAACATCAGAAAAAGTCTATGAGAATGTATAGAAAGTTCAGTATTGGGATTCTTTGTCCAGAAATGCGTTCAATAGGTCAAATTTGTACTACTCTCAGTCTGATAAAGCATCAGAAGGAGTGTAAGAGCACTGTATGTAAAATTCAAGATCGAGAACTCTTTGGCCATAAATAAGTTCAATAGGTCAAATACGGACTACTGTCTGGCTAATAAAACATCAAAAAGAGAGTATGTATGTAAAGTTCAAGTTCAAAGACCCTTTGGACAGAAATAAGTTCAAGAAGTCATACTTGAACTACTGATGAAACATCAGAAGAAGTCTATGAGTATGTATAGAAAGTTCAATTTTAAGGATTCTTTGTCCAGAAATGCGTTCATAGGTAAAATTTGGACTACTCTCAGTCTGATAAAACATCAGAAGGAGTGTAAGAGTATGTATATGAAATTAAAGTTCCAAGACTCTTTGGCCAGAAATAAGTTCAAGAGGTCATACTTGAACTACTGATGAAACATCAGAAAAAGTCTATGAGAATGTAAAGAAAATTCAGTATTGAGGATTCTTTGTCCAGAAATGTGTTCAATAGGCTAAATGTGGCCTACTCTCAGTCTGACATTACATCAAAAGGAGTGTATAAGTATTTATATAATATTAAAGTTCAAATACTCTTTGGCCATAAATATGTTAAAAAAGTCATACTTGAACTATTGATGAAACATCAAAAGAAGAATGTGAGTTTGAATAGAAAGTTCAATATTGAGGATTCTTTGGCCAGAAATATGTTCAATATGTCAAATGTGGACTACTATCAGTCTGATAAAACATCTGAAGGAGTGTATTAGTATGTATATAAAATTAAAGTTCAAAGACTCTTTGGCCAAAAATATGTTCAAAAAGTCATACTTGAACTACTGATGAAACATCAGAAAAAGTCTATGAGAATGTATAGAAAGTTCAATGTTGAGGATTCTTTGTCCAGAAATGCGTTCAATAGGTCAATTTTGGACTACTCTCAGTTTGATAAAACATCAGAAGGAGTGTAAGAGTATGTATATAAAATTAAAGTTCCAAGAAACTTTTGCCATAAATATGTTAAAAAAGTCACACTTGAACTATTGATGAAACATCAGAAGAAGAATGTGTTTGAATAGAAAGTTCAATATTGAGGATTCTTTGTCCAGAAATGTGTTCAATAGGTCAAATGTGGACTACTATCAGTCTGATAAAACATCTGAAGGAGTGTATTAGTATGTATATGAAATTAAAGTTCAAAGACTCTTTGGCCCTAAATATGTTCAAAAAGTCATACTTGAACTACTGATGAAACATCAGAAAAAGTTTATGAGAATGTATAGAAAGTTCAGTGTTGAGGATTCTTTGTCCAGAAATGCGTTCAATAGGTCAAATTTGGACTACTCTCAGTCTGATAAAACATCAGAAGGAATCTATGAGTATGTATTGAAAGTTCAATATTTAGGATTCTTTGTCCAGAAATGCATTCAATAGGTAAAATGTGGACTATACTCAGTCTGATAAAATATCAGAAGGAGTGTAAGAGTATGTATATAAAATTCAAGATCGAGAACTCTTTGCCCATAAATAAGTTCAATAGGTCAAATATGGACCACTGTCTGGCTAATGAAACATCAAAAGGAGAGTATGTATGTAAAGTTAAAATTCAAAGACCCTTTGGCCAGAAATAAGTTCAAGAGGTCATACTTGAACTACTGGTGAAACATCAGAAGAAGTCTATGAGTATGTAGAGAACGTTCAATTTTGAGGATTCTTTATCCAGAAATGTGTTCAATAGGTCAAATTTGGGCTGCTCTCAGTCTGATGAAACATTAGAAGGAATCTATGAGTATGTATTGAAAGTTCAATATTTAGGATTCTTTGTCCAGAAATCTATGAGTATGTATTGAAAGTTCAATATTTAGGATTCTTTGTCCAGAAATGCATTCAATAGGTCAAATGTGGACTACTCTCAGTCTAATAAAACACTAGGAGTGTTTGAATATGTATAGAAATTTCAAGATCGAGAACTCTTTGGCCATAAATAATTTCAAAAAGTCATATTTGAACTACTGATGAAGCATCAGAAGAAGAATGTGAGTTTGAATAGAAAGTTCAATATTGAGGATTCTTTGTCCAGAAATGTGTTCAATAGGTCAAATGTGGACTACTATCAGTCTGATAAAACATCTAAAGGAGTGTATGAGTATGTATATAAATTTAAAGATCAAAGACTCTTTGGCCATAAATATGTTCAAAAAGTCATACTTGAACTACTGATGAAACATCAGAAAAAGTCTATGAGAATGTATAGAAAATTCAATATTGAGGATTCTTTGTCCAGAAATGTGTTCAATAGGTCAAATGTGGACTACTATCAGTCTGATAAAACATCTGAAGGAGTGTATTAGTATGTATATGAAATTAAAGTTCAAAGACTCTTTGGCCCTAAATATGTTCAAAAAGTCATACTTGAACTACTGATGAAACATCAGAAAAAGTTTATGAGAATGTATAGAAAGTTCAATGTTGAGGATTCTTTGTCCAGAAATGCGTTCAATAGGTCAAATTTGGACTACTCTCAGTCTGATAAAACATCAGAAGGAATCTATGAGTATGTATTGAAAGTTCAATATTTAGGATTCTTTGTCCAGAAATGCATTCAATAGGTAAAATGTGGACTATACTCAGTCTGATAAAACATCAGAAGGAGTGTAAGAGTATGTATATAAAATTCAAGATCGAGAACTCTTTGCCCATAAATAAGTTCAATAGGTCAAATATGGACCACTGTCTGGCTAACGAAACATCAAAAGGAGAGTATGTATGTAAAGTTAAAATTCAAAGACCCTTTGGCCAGAAATAAGCTCAAGAGGTCATACTTGAACTACTGATGAAACATCAGAAGAAGTCTATGAGTATGTAGAGAACGTTCAATTTTGAGGATTCTTTATCCAGAAATGTGTTCAATAGGTCAAATTTGGGCTGCTCTCAGTCTGATGAAACATTAGACGGAATCTATGAGTATGTATTGAAAGTTCAATATTTAGGATTCTTTTTCCAGAAATGCATTCAATAGGTCAAATGTGGACTACTCTCAGTCTAATAAAACACTAGGAGTGTTTGAATATGTATAGAAATTTCAAGATCATACTTGAACTACTGATGAATCATCAGAAAAAGTCTATGAGAATGTATAGAAAGTTCAATATTGGGATTCTTTGTCCAGAAATGCGTTCAATAGGTCAAATTTGTACTACTCTCAGTTTGATAAAACATCAGAAGGAGTGTAAGAGTACTGTATATAAAATTCAAGATCGAGAACTCTTTGGCCATAAATAAGTTCAATAGGTCAAATACGGACTACTGTCTGGCTAATAAAACATCAAAATGAGAGTATGTATATAAAGTTAAAGTTCAAAGACCCTTTGGCTAGAAATAAGTTCAAGAAGTCATACTTGAACTACTGATGAAACATCAGAAGAAGTCTATGAGTATGTATAGAAAGTTCAGTTTTAAGGATTCTTTGTCCAGCAATGCGTTCATAGGTAAAATTTGGACTACTCTCAGTCTGATAAAACATCAGAAGGAGTGTAAGAGTATGTATATGAAATTAAAGTTCCAAGACTCTTTGGCCAGAAATAAGTTCAAGAGGTCATACTTGAACTACTGATGAAACATCAGAAAAAGTCTATGAGAATGTATAGAAAATTCAATATTGAGGATTCTTTGTCCAGAAATGTGTTCAATAGGTCAAATGTGGACTACTATCAGTCTGATAAAACATCTGAAGGAGTGTATTAGTACGTATATAAAATTAAAGTTCAAATACTCTTTGGCCATAAATATGTTAAAAAAGTCATACTTGAACTACTGATGAAACATCAGAAGAAGAGTGTGAGTTTGAATAGAAAGTTCAATATTGAGGATTCTTTGTCCAGAAATATGTTCAATAGGTCAAATGTTGACTACTATCAGTCTGATAAAACATCTGAAGGAGTGTATTAGTATGTATATAAAATTAAAGTTCAAAGACTCTTTGGCCATAAATATGTTCAAAAAGTCATACTTGAACTACTGATGAAACATCAGAAAAAGTCGATGAGAATGTATAGAAAGTTCAATGTTGAGGATTGTTTGTCCAGAAATCCGTTCAATAGGTCAAATTTGGACTGCTCTCAGTTTGATAAAACATCAGAAGGAGTGTAAGAGTATGTATATAAAATTAAAGTTCCAAGAAACTTTGGCCATAAATTTGTTAAAAATGTCACACTTGAACTATTGATGAAACATCAGAAGAAGAATGTGAGTTTGAATAGAAAGTTCAATATTGAGGATTCTTTGTCCAGAAATGTGTTCAATAGGTCAAATGTGGACTACTATCAGTCTGATGAAACATCTGAAGGAGTGTATTAGTATGTATATAAAATTAAAGTTCCCTTTCAGTCAGTACACTACGAGTTACGTCAGTTACTGACAAAATGGGGGTTTCGCTTAGAAGCAAATCGCTTTTGAGCTCTACAAAACGAGCCAATGGCATGAAGATGCCATGGGTCTGCGGAATTTGCATAACGCAACCCCGCCCCACCGCGTGGGTATAAAGGGCGTTGCGTGGCAATCTCGCATTATGTTTCTGCTTCAGAGCCGAGTGTTACCGCCTGAGCATTTTTCTCTTCAAGACGATTGTCTCTCCAGAGTGTTGGTGTTACGGCGCGTTCTAGCGAGTTCCGCATTCCTGTCTGATCTGTGCAGTGATCTAGCACAGTGTGTGTGTTCTCCCTAGGCGCTTCGGCATTCTGCAGAGCAAAGACTCCTCGCTAAAAGAGCTGCACGTTGCACGTCTTTTTCAAGATGTCTCGCCCGTGCTCCGTTTCTGGGTGCGGTCGGCTGGTTCCTCCGTTTGACGGGCATGATCGCTGTTTGGCGTGCTTGGGCCTCGTGCACGCCGAGCGTGCGTTCATGGATGAGTCATGTTCCCACTGCGGGAACATGGCCATCGCAGTGTTGCGGTCAAGACTCCATGATCTCCGTGCTGGAGGGAGAGTCCCCTCTACCACACCCCAATCTATTCCCTCCACGAGTGGGAATACTTTGGCTGATGGTCAGGGTGACTTGAGGGTGACGGTGTGGGCCAACCCGATGAATCCTCCTCGGGTCACACCCCCTTCTAGCACACTGCAACCTGTGGTGACCGCTCGCTCTTTCGGTCAGGTGATGTCCACTTCTGTGGTCCAGAAGCACCACTTATGGCTCAACCTGGTTGATGTGGGAGAATCTGAGCGAACCCGTTTCCTCAATTCTCCCATTTCCCAGGATGGGCTATTCGGCGGGGCGGTCCAGGACTTCGCCCAACAGTTCTCGACCGCTCAGAGACAGACTGAGGCGATCAAACATATTCTGCCCCGGCGGCCTGCTGCTGCCTCCACCCAGCCGCCGGCTCAGAGGCCTCAGTCTGCTCCCCGCCGAGGCCGCCCTCCTGCGGCCCTCGTTCCTCCCGCTCAGCCCCAGCAGCAGCCTTCACCCGGGCAGAGGCGTGGAGGACGCCGCAGGAAGGCAGCCCCGCCCGTCCCAGCCCCCCAGCCTGCTAAACGGCAGTCTAAGCGGCGGTCCTGGGACGGGCGGCTCGGAGGTGAACTCGGTTCTTTCTCAGGAGATGGTAGCAGGGCCACTCCTTCCCCCGCTGGAGGGCCGGGGGAGAATCCTTGTAAAGAAAGAACTGACATTTTCACCTCCGAGCCTCAAGAGGGCGCGGCTGGCAGTGTGCGACGCCAAGCAGCCTCGCCACTCTCGGCCCCCACTGTCGCCAGCCCCCTGGCAGACGAGACCCCAGTGGAATGCTGGTCCTTCCCTGGTCTACTCTGTCAGGGCGCGGAATTCGACCCCGCCCACACCTCGGGACGCTCCCACGCCTCCCATGTCTGGGCCGGTCATTCCGCCTCGCTGCACCATCGGGGGTACGCCTGTGGTCCGCTTGACCCCGCTGGTACAGTTTCTGAAAGCCTGGCTAGCGCTTCCCAATCTGTCCAGCTGGCTCGCTCGCACCATCAGGTTCGGCTATGCGATTCAGTTCGCACGGTCCCCTCCCCGCTTTCGGGGAGTCCGCTATACCATGGTGGGTGGCAATGCCCCTGTCATGCGTGCGGAGGTCGCCACCCTACTGGCGAAGGGTGCGGTCGAGATCGTCCCTCCAGCCGAGATGGAGTCCGGCTTCTACAGCCCTTACTTTATTGTACCCAAGAAAACCGGTGGGTTACGGCCAATCCTGGACCTGCGCATCTTGAACCGAACCCTTCACAGGCTTCCATTCAGGATGTTGACAGCCAAACGCATTTTCGAATGCGTTCGTCCATTGGATTGGTTTGCAACGATCGACCTGAAGGACGCGTACTTTCATGTCTCCATTCTTCCTTGACACAGACCGTTTCTACGGTTTGCCTTCGAGGGGCAGGCATATCAGTACACGGTTCTCCCATTCGGGCTAGCCCTGTCCCCTCGCGTCTTTACGAAGGTCATCGAGGCAGCCCTTGTGCCACTCAGGCAACACGGGGTTCGCATCCTGAACTATCTCGACGACTGGCTGATTCTAGGCCACTCTCGGGATCAGGTTTGCGAACACAGGGACCTGGTGCTTCAGCACCTCGCCCGTCTGGGCCTTAGGGTCACCTGGGAAAAGAGCAAACTCTCCCCAGTGCAGAGGATCTCTTTTCTCGGTATGGAAATCGACTCGGTCGCCATGTACGCGCAGCTTACGAGCGAGCGCGCGCAGTCACTGCTGACTTGTCTTCGCCAGTTCGAGGGCAAGAGTGCGGTACCACTGAAATATTTTTTAGAGGCTCCTGGGGCATATGGCATCCGCAGCCGCGGTAACGCCGCTCGGTTTGCTTCATATGAGACCGCTTCAGCACTGGCTTCGCGATCGAGTCCCGAGATGGGCATGGCAACACGGCACGCTCCGGGTCCCAGTTACTCAGGCCTGCCGTCAGACCTTCACCCCGTGGGCGAACCTCAGTTTTCTACGGGCAGGTGTTCCCCTAGAACGAGTTTCCAGGCATGTTGTTGTAATAACAGATGCCTCTGCCATGGGCTGGGGCGCCATGTGCAATGGACATGCTGCCGCGGGCTCCTGGAAAGGACCCCAGCGCCTATGGCATGTCAATTGCCTCGAGTTGCTGACCGTACGTCTTGCCCTGCACCGCTTCCGAGCCCTGCTCAAGGACAAGCACGTACTGGTCCGTTCAGACAGCACGGCTACAGTAGCGTACATCAACCGACAAGGTGGTCTACGCTCCCGTCGGATGTCGCAACTCGCCCGCCATCTCCTCCTATGGAGTCAGAAGCATCTGAGGTCGCTTCGTGCCGTTCACATCCCGGGAGAACTGAATCGTGCAGCCGACGAGCTGTCACGGTTTCAGCCGCTTCCGGGGGAATGGAGACTCCATCCCCAGATGGTTCAGCTGATTTGGGAACAGTTTGGCGACACACAGATAGATCTGTTTGCCTCCCACGACTCTTCCCATTGCCGCTGGTATTATTCCCTGACCGAGGGGACCCTCGGCACGGATGCACTAGCGCATAGCTGGCCGTGGGGCCCACACAAGTATGCATTTCCCCCAGTGAGCCTTCTCGAACAGGTTCTGTGCAAGATCAGGGAGGACAGGGAGCAGGTCCTTTGGTCGCCCCATATTGGCCCAGCCAGACCTGGTTCTCAGAACTCGTACTCCTTGCGACAGCCCCTCCCTGGTCGATCCCTCTGAGGAAGGACCTCCTTACTCAGAGACGGGGCACCGTATGGCACCCACGTCCCGACCTTTGGAACCTACACGTGTGGGACCTGGACGGGACGCGGTAGGTTTGAGTACCCTGCCACCTCAGGTGGCGGCTACCATCACTTCCGCTAGGGCCTTGTCCACGAGACAGGCCTATGCGTTGAAGTGGAACCTCTTCGTCACCTGGTGCTCTTCTCGACGAGAAGACCCCACGAAATGCTCAATCAGGTCTGTGCTTTCCTTCCTCCAAGAAGGGTTGGAGCGAAGGCTGTCTCCCTCCACCCTGAAGGTCTATGTGGCCGCGATTTCGGCTCATCATGACCTGGTGGATTCGAAAACGGTAGGTCAGCACGACCTGGTCAGCAGGTTCCTTAGAGGAGCGAGGAGATTAAATCCTCCTCGTCCTCCTCAAATACCCTCTTGGGATCTTGCAGTGGTTTTATCTGCCCTGCAGAAAGCTCCCTTTGAGCCCCTGCAGTCTGTGGAGCTGAAGTTCCTTTCATTGAAAGTGGCGCTCTTGATTGCTCTGGCTTCCATCAAGAGGGTAGGGGACCTGCAGGCATTTTCGGTTAACGAAGAGTGCCTGGAATTCGGGCCGGCCAATTCTCACGTGATCCTGAGACCCCGGCCTGGATACGTGCCCAAGGTTCCCACCACTCCCTTCAGGGATCAGGTGGTCAACCTGCAAGCGCTGCCTGTGGAGGAGGCAGACCCAGCCTTGGCACTGCTCTGTCCAGTACGCGCCCTTCGCGCTTACGTAGACCGGACGCAGTGTTTCAGGACCTCAGACCAACTCTTTGTCTGTTACGGAGGGCAGCAGAAAGGGAAGGCTCTCTCCAAGCAGAGGTTGTCTCACTGGATAGTGGACGCCATTGTCCTGGCATATCAGGTTCAGGGCATGCCATGCCCCCTTGAGGTTAGAGCACACTCCACTAGGAGTGTTGCTTCCTCTTGGGCTTTAGCACGTGGCGCCTCGCTGACAGACATTTGTAGAGCTGCAGGCTGGGCGACACCCAACACATTCGCAAGATTTTATAATCTCAGAGTGGAGCCTGTGTCCGCTCGTGTACTCGCCCCAAGTGGCCAGTAACTGGACAGGCTCAGGTGTCTTCGCTTGCTGCGCCATTCCACTCCACGGACTGGATGCGTGCGCATTTTCTCTCAGGTGAGCTTCCCAGTAAGCCCTGAGCTCCTCCAGCACTGCTGATGTCGACACCAGAGTGCATGCCCGCTTGGTCAGCCCTCGTGTTCGGCTAGGTGCCTCCGTGTGCATGGTTCCCCCGTTGGGCAACCCCCACATGTGTATTTCCACGGTAAGTCTCTCTGAGCACGTGTCTTCCCTTGGCAAGACACCTTGCCACACCTGGGGTTGAAAAACTTTCCACCTGCAGCTGGATACCCCAGAGTGCTCCATATGCAGTCCCTACGGGGGTCATATGTGTATTCTGAAGTCCTCCCTTCAGGCAGGCATTGTGTTGCATTTCTCTACATGGGATATGCTTCCCAATGTACCTTGGTATCAGCGTTGAGCCTAGCCCCTCATTCGTGCTAAGACTCACGGCAGGGAGCCCTGGTCAGCGCAGGACGCTGGAAGACAGCCGTCGTGGCGAGATTGTATAGGGACCCCCATTTCGTCAGTAACTGACGTAACTCGTAGTGTACTGACTGAAAGGGAACGTCTCGGTTACGTATGTAACCCTCGTTCCCTGAAGGAAGGGAACGGAGACGTTACGTCCCCATGCCACTTCCGCTGTACCGCTAGAACGGCCGGACGCTCATGCCTCGGCTCTTCAGCAGGTAACATAATGCGAGATTGCCACGCAACGCCATTTATACCCACGCGGTGGGGCGGGGTTGCGTTATGCAAATTCCGCAGACCCATGGCATCTTCATGCCATTGGCTCGTTTTGTAGAGCTCAAAGGCGATTGGCTTCTAAGCGAAACCCCCATTTTGTCAGTAACTGACGTAACATCTCCGTTCGCTTCCTTCAGGGAACGAGGGTTACATACGTAACCGAGACGTTCAAAGACTCTTTGGCCATAAATATGTTCAAAAAGTCATACTTGAACTACTGATAAAACATCAGAAGGAATCTATGAGTATGTATTGAAAGTTCAATATTTGGGATTCTTTGTCCAGAAATGCATTCAATAGGTCAAATGTGGACTACTATCAGTCTGATAAAACATCTGAAGGAGTGTATGAGTATGTATATAAATTTAAAGTTCAAAGACTCTTTGGCCATAAATATGTTCAATAGATCAAATACGGACTACTGTCTGGCTAATGAAACACAAAAAGGCGTGTATGAGTGTGTATATAAAGTTAAAGTTCAAAGACTCTTTGGCCATAAATATGTCCAATAGATCAAATACGGACTACTGTCTGGCTAATGAAACACAAAAAGGCAAGTATTAGTATGTATATAAAATTAAAGTTCAAAGACTCTTTGGCCATAAATATGTTCAATAGATCAAATACGGACTACTGTCTGGCTAATGAAACACAAAAAGGCGTGTATGAGTATGTATATAAAGTTAAAGTTCAAAGACTCTTTGGCCATAAATATGTTCAATAGATCAAATACGGACTACTGTCTGGCTAATGTAACACAAAAAGGCGTGTATGATTATGTATATAAAATTAAAGTTCAAATACTCTTTGGCCATAAATATGTTCAAAAATTCATACTTCAACTATTGTTGAAACATCAGAAAAAGTCTATGAGAATGTATAGAAAGTTCAATATTGAGGATTCTTTGTCCAGAAATGTGTTCAATAGGTCAAATTTGGGCTACTCTCAAGTCTGATGAAACATTAGAAGGAATCTATGAGTATGTATTGAAAGTTCAATATTTAGGATTCTTTGTCCAGAAATGCATTCAATAGGTCAAATGTGGACTACTCTCAGTCTAATAAAACACTAGGAGTGTTTGAATATGTATAGAAATTTCAAGATCGAGAACTCTTTGGCCATAAATAATTTCAAAAATTCATTTTTGAACTACTGATGAAACATCAGAAGAAGAATGTGAGTTTGAATAGAAAGTTCAATATTGAGGATTCTTTGTCCAGAAATGTGTTCAATAGGCTAAATGTGGCCTACTCTCAGTCTGATAATACATCAAAAGGAGTGTATAAGTATGTATATAATATTAAAGTTCAAATACTCTTTGGCCATAAATATGTTCAAAAAGTCATACTTGAACTATTGATAAAACATCAGAAGAAGAATGTGAGTTTGAATAGAAAGTTCAATATTGAGGATTCTTTGTCCAGAAATATATTCAATAGGTCAAATGTGGACTACTATCAGTCTGATAAAACATCTGAAGGAGTGTATTAGTATGTATATAAAATTAAAGTTCAAAGACTCTTTGGCCATAAATATGTTCAAAAAGTCATACTTGAACTAATGATGAAACATCAGAAAAAGTCTATGAGAATGTATAAAAAGTTCAATATTGAGGATTCATTGTCCAGAAATGCGTTTAATAGGTCAAATTTGGGCTACACTCAGTCTGATAAAACATCAGAAGGAATCTATGAGTATGTATTGAAATTTCAATATTTTGGATTCTTTGTCCAGAAATGCATTCAATAGGTCAAATGTGGACTACTCTCAGTCTGATAAAACATCAGAAGGAGTGTAAGAGTATGTATATAAAATTAAAGTTCAAAGACTCTTTGGCCATAAATATTTTCAAAAAGTCATATTTGAACTAATGATGAAACATCAGAAAAATTCTATGAGAATGTATAGAAAGTTCAATATTGAGGATTCTTTGTCAAGAAATGCATTCAATAGGTCAAATGTGGACTACTCTCAGTCTAATAAAACACTACGAGTGTTTGAATATGTATAGAAATTTCAAGATCAAGAACTCTTCGGCCATAAATCATTTCAAAAAGTCATATTTGAACAACTGATGAAACATCAGAAGAAGAATGTGAGTTTGAATAGAAAGTTCAATATTGAGGATTCTTTGTCCAGAAATGTGTTCATTAGGTCAAATGTGGACTACTATCAGTCTGATAAAACATCTGAAGGAGTGTACGAGTATGTATATAAATTTAAAGTTCAAAGACTCTTTGGCCATAAATATGTTCAATAGATCAAATACGGACTACTGTCTGGCTAATGAAACACAAAAAGGCAAGTATGAGTATGTATATAAAGTTAAAGTTCAAAGACTCTTTGGCCATAAATATGTTCAATGGATCAAATACGGACTACTGCCTGGCTAATGTAACACAAAAAGGCGTGTATGAGTATGTATATAAAATTAAAGTTCAAATACTCTTTGGCCATAAATATGTTCAAAAAGTCATACTTCAACTATTGTTGAAACATCAGAAAAAGTCTATGAGAATGTACAGAAAGTTCAATATTGAGGATTCTTTGTCAAGAAATGTGTTCAATAGGTCAAATTTGGGCTACTCTCAAGTCTGATGAAACATTAGAAGGAATCTATGAGTATGTATTGAAAGTTCAATATTTAGGATTCTTTGTCCAGAAATGCATTCAATAGGTCAAATGTGGACTACTCTCAGTCTAATAAAACACTAGGAGTGTGTGAATATGTATAGAAATTTCAAGATCGAGAACTCTTTGGCTATAAATAATTTCAAAAATTCATTTTTGAACTACTGATGAAACATCAGAAGAAGAATTTGAGTTTGAATAGAAAGTTCAATATTGAGGATTCTTTGTCCAGAAATGTGTTCAATAGGCTAAATGTGGCCTACTCTCAGTCTGATAATACATCAAAAGGAGTGTATAAGTATGTATATAATATTAAAGTTCAAATACTCTTTGGCCATAAATATGTTCAAAAAGTCATACTTGAACTATTGATGAAACATCAGAAGAAGAATGTGAGTTTGAATAGAAAGTTCAATATTGAGGATTCTTTGTCCAGAAATATATTCAATAGGTCAAATGTGGACTACTATCAGTCTGATAAAACATCTGAAGGAGTGTATTAGTATGTATATAAAATTAAAGTTCAAAGACTCTTTGGCCATAAATATGTTCAAAAAGTCATACTTGAACTAATGATGAAACATCAGAAAAAGTCTATGAGAATGTATAAAAAGTTCAATATTGAGGATTCTTTGTCCAGAAATGCGTTCAATAGGTCAAATTTGGGCTACACTCAGTCTGATAAAACATCAGAAGGAATCTATGAGTATGTATTGAAATTTCAATATTTAGGATTCTTTGTCCAGAAATGCATTCAATAGGTCAAATGTGGACTACTCTCAGTCTGATAAAACATCAGAAGGAGTGTAAGAGTATGTATATAAAATTAAAGTTCAAAGACTCTTTGGCCATAAATATTTTCAAAAAGTCATATTTGAACTAATGATGAAACATCAGAAAAATTCTATGAGAATGTATAGAAAGTTCAGTATTGAGGATTCTTTGTCAAGAAATGCATTCAATAGGTCAAATGTGGACTACTCTCAGTCTAATAAAACACTACGAGTGTTTGAATATGTATAGAAATTTCAAGATCAAGAACTCTTCGGCCATAAATCATTTCAAAAAGTCATATTTGAACAACTGATGAAACATCAGAAGAAGAATGTGAGTTTGAATAGAAAGTTCAATATTGAGGATTCTTTGTCCAGAAATGTGTTCATTAGGTCAAATGTGGACTACTATCAGTCTGATAAAACATCTGAAGGAGTGTACGAGTATGTATATAAATTTAAAGTTCAAAGACTCTTTGGCCATAAATATGTTCAATAGATCAAATACGGACTACTGTCTGGCTAATGAAACACAAAAAGGCATGTATGAGTATGTATATAAAGTTAAAGTTCAAAGACTCTTTGGCCATAAATATGTTCAATAGATCAAATACGGACTACTGTCTGGCTAATGAAACACAAAAAGGCAAGTATGAGTATGTATATAAAGTTAAAGTTCAAAGACTCTTTGGCCATAAATATGTTCAATGGATCAAATACGGACTACTACCTGGCTAATGTAACACAAAAAGGCGTGTATGAGTATGTATATAAAATTAAAGTTCAAATACTCTTTGGCCATAAATATGTTCAAAAACTCATACTTCAACTATTGTTGAAACATCAGAAAAAGTCTATGAGAATGTACAGAAAGTTCAATATTGAGGATTCTTTGTCCAGAAATGTGTTCAATAGGTCAAATTTGGGCTACTCTCAAGTCTGATGAAACATTAGAAGGAATCTATGAGTATGTATTGAAAGTTCAATATTTGGGATTCTTTGTCCAGAAATGCATTCAATAGGTCAAATGTGGACTACTCTCAGTCTGATAAAACATCAGAAGGAGTGTAAGAGTATGTATATAAAATTAAAGTTCAAAGACTCTTTGGCCATAAATATTTTCAAAAAGTCATATTTGAACTAATGATGAAACATCAGAAAAAGTCTATGAGAATGTATAGAAAGTTCAATATTGAGGATTCTTTGTCCAGAAATGCATTCAATAGGTCAAATGTGGACTACTCTCAGTCTAGTAAAACACTAGGAGTGTTTGAATATGTATAGAAATTTCAAGATCAAGAACTCTTTCGCCATAAGTAATTTCAAAAAGTCATATTTCAACTACTGATGAAACATCAGACGAAGAATGTGAGTTTGAATAGAAAGTTCAATATTGAGGATTCTTTGTCCAGAAATGTGTTCAATAGGTCAAATGTGGACTACTATCAGTCTGATAAAACGTCTGAAGGAGTGTATGAGTATGTATATAAATTTAAAGTTCAAAGACTCTTTGGCCATAAATATGTTCAATAGATCAAATACGGACTACTGTCTGGCTAATGAAACACAATAAGGCAAGTATGAGTATGTATATAAAATTAAAGTTCAAAGACTCTTTGGCCATAAATATGTTCAATGGATCAAATACGGACTACTGCCTGGCTAATGTAACACAAAAAGGCGTGTATGAGTATGTATATAAAATTAAAGTTCAAATACTCTTTGGCCATAAATATGTTCAAAAAGTCATACTTCAACTATTGTTGAAACATCAGAAAAAGTCTATGAGAATGTACAGAAAGTTCAATATTGAGGATTCTTTGTCCAGAAATGTGTTCAATAGGTCAAATTTGGGCTACTCTCAAGTCTGATGAAACATTAGAAGGAATCTATGAGTATGTATTGAAAGTTCAATATTTAAGATTCTTTGTCCAGAAATCTATGAGTATGTATTGAAAGTTCAATATTTAGGATTCTTTGTCCGGAAATGCATTCAATAGGTCAAATGTGGACTACTCTCAGTCTAATAAAACACTAGGAGTGTTTGAATATGTATAGAAATTTCAAGATCGAGAACTCTTTGGCCATAAATAATTTCAAAAAGTCATATTTGAACTACTGATGAAACATCAGAAGAAGAATGTGAGTTTGAATAGAAAGTTCAATATTGAGGATTCTTTGTCCAGAAATGTGTTCAATAGGCTAAATGTGGCCTACTCTCAGTCTGATAATACATCAAAAGAAGTGTATAAGTATGTATATAATATTAAAGTTCAAATAATCTTTGGCCATAAATATGTTCAAAAAGTCATACTTGAACTATTGATGAAACATCAGAAGAAGAATGTGAGTTTGAATAGAAAGTTCAATATTGAGGATTCTTTGTCCAGAAATATGTTCAATAGGTCAAATGTGGACTACTATCAGTCTGATAAAACATCTGAAGGAGTGTATTAGTATGTATATAAAATTAAAGTTCAAAGACTCTTTGGCCATAAATATGTTCAAAAAGTCATACTTGAACTAACGATGAAACATCAGAAAAAGTCTATGAGAATGTATAAAAAGTTCAATATTGAGGATTCTTTGTCCAGAAATGCGTTCAATAGGTCAAATTTGGGCTACGCTCAGTCTGATAAAACATCAGAAGGAATCTATGAGTATGTATTGAAATTTCAATATTTAGGATTCTTTGTCCAGAAATGCATTCAATAGGTCAAATGTGGACTACTCTCAGTCTGATAAAACATCAGAAGGAGTGTAAGAGTATGTATATAAAATTAATGTTCAAAGACTCTTTGGCCATAAATATTTTCAAAAAGTCATATTTGAACTAATGATGAAACATCAGAAAAATTCTATGAGAATGTATAGAAAGTTCAATATTGAGGATTCTTTGTCAAGAAATGCATTCAATAGGTCAAATGTGGACTACTCTCAGTCTAATAAAACACTACGAGTGTTTGAATATGTATAGAAATTTCAAGATCAAGAACTCTTCGGCTATAAATAATTTCAAAAAGTCATATTTGAACAACTGATGAAACATCAGAAGAAGAATGTGAGTTTGAATAGAAAGTTCAATATTGAGGATTCTTTGTCCAGAAATGTGTTCATTAGGTCAAATGTGGACTACTATAAGTCTGATAAAACATCTGAAGGAGTGTATGAGTATGTATATAAATTTAAAGTTCAAAGACTCTTTGGCCATAAATATGTTCAATAGATCAAATACGGACTACTGTCTGGCTAATGAAACACAAAAAGGCGTTTATGAGTATGTATATAAAGTTAAAGTTCAAAGACTCTTTGGCCATAAATATGTTCAATAGATCAAATACGGACTACTGTCTGGCTAATGAAACACAAAAAGGCAAGTATGAGTATGTATATAAAATTAAAGTTCAAAGACTCTTTGGCCATACATATGTTCAATAGATCAAATACGGAATACTGTCTGGCTAATGAAAAACAAAAAGGCGTGTATGAGTATGTATATAAAGTTAAAGTTCAAAGACTCTTTGGCCATAAATATGTTCAATAGATCAAATACGGACTACTGTCTGGCTAATGAAACACAAAAAGGCGTGTATGATTATGTATATAAAGTTAAAGTTCAAAGACTCTTTGGCCATAAATATGTTCAAAAAGTCATACTTGAACTACTGATGAAACATCAGAAAAAGTCTATGAGAATGTATAGAAAGTTCAATATTGGGATTCTTTGTCCAGAAATGTGTTCAATAGGTCAAATTTGTACTACTCTCAGTCTGATAAAACATCTGAAGGAGTGTAAGAGTACTGTATATAAAATTCAAGATCGAGAACTCTTTGGCCATAAATAAGTTCAGTAGGTCAAATACGGACTACTGTCTGGCTAATAAAACATCAAAAGGAGAGTATGTATAGAAAGTTCAATTTTGAGGATTTTTTTTCCAGCAATGCGTTCATAGGTCAAATTTGGACTACTCTCAGTCTGATAAAACATCAGAAGGAATCTATCAGTATGTATTGAAAGTTCAATATTTGGGATTCTTTGTCCAGAAATGCATTCAATAGGTCAAATGTGGACTACTCTCAGTCTGATAAAACATCAGAAGGAGTGTAAGAGTATGTATATAAAATTAAAGTTCAAAGACTCTTTGGCCATAAATATTTTCAAAAAGTCATATTTGAACTAATGATGAAACATCAGAAAAAGTCTATGAGAATGTATAGAAAGTTCAATATTGAGGATTCTTTGTCCAGAAATGCATTCAATAGGTCAAATGTGGACTACTCTCAGTCTAGTAAAACACTAGGAGTGTTTGAATATGTATAGAAATTTCAAGATCAAGAACTCTTTCGCCATAAGTAATTTCAAAAAGTCATATTTCAACTACTGATGAAACATCAGACGAAGAATGTGAGTTTGAATAGAAAGTTCAATATTGAGGATTCTTTGTCCAGAAATGTGTTCAATAGGTCAAATGTGGACTACTATCAGTCTGATAAAACGTCTGAAGGAGTGTATGAGTATGTATATAAATTTAAAGTTCAAAGACTCTTTGGCCATAAATATGTTCAATAGATCAAATACGGACTACTGTCTGGCTAATGAAACACAATAAGGCAAGTATGAGTATTTATATAAAATTAAAGTTCAAAGACTCTTTGGCCATAAATATGTTCAATAGATCAAATACGGAATACTGTCTGGCTAATGAAACACAAAAAGGCGTGTATGAGTATGTATATAAAGTTAAAGTTCAAAGACTCTTTGGCCATAAATATGTTCAATAGATCAAATGCGGACTACTGTCTGGCTAATGAAACACAAAAAGGCGTGTATGAGTATGCATATAAAATTAAAGTTCAAAAACACTTTGGCCATAAATGTTCAAAAATTCATACTTGAACTATTGTTGAAACATCAGAAAAAGTCTATGAGAATGTATAGAAAGTTCAATATTGAGGATTCTTTGTCCAGAAATGTGTTCATTAGGTCAAATGTGGACTACTCTCAGTCTGATAATACATCAAACGGAGTGTATAAGTATGTATATAAAATTAAATTTCAAATACTCTTTGGCCATAAATATGTTAAAAAAGTCATACTTGAACTACTGATGAAACATCAGAAGAAGAATGTGAGTTTGAATAGAAAGTTCAATATTGAGGATTCTTTGTCCAGAAATATGTTCAATAGGTCAAATGTGGACTACTATCAGTCTGATAAAACATCTAAAGAAGTGTATTAGTATGTATATAAAATTAAAGTTCAAAGACTCTTTGGCCGTAAATATGTTCAAAAAGTCATACTTAAACTACTAATGAAACATCAGAAAAAGTCTATGAGAATGTATAGAAAGTTCAATATTGAGGATTCTTTGTCCAGAAATGCATTCAATAGGTCAAATTTGGACTACTCTCAGTCTGATAAAACATCAGAAGGAGTGTAAGAGTATGTATATATAATTAAAGTTCCAAGACACTTTGGCCATAAATATGTTAAAAATATCATACTTGTACTATTGATGAAACATCAGAAGAAGAATGTGAGTTTGAATAGAAATTTCAATATTGAGGATTCTTTGTCCAGAAATGTGTTCAATAGGTCAAATGTGGACTACTATCGGTCTGATAAAACATCTGAAGGAGTATATTAGTATGTATATAAAATTAAAGTTCAAAGACTCTTTGGCCATAAAAATGTTAAAAAAGTCATACTTGAACTACTGATGAAACATCAGAAAAAGTATATGAGAATGTATAGAAAGTTCAATATTGAGGATTCTTTGTCCAGAAATGCATTCAATAGGCCAAATGTGGACTACTCTCAGTCTGATAAAACATCAGAAGGAATCTATGAGTATGTATTGAAAGTTCAGTATTTAGGATTCTTTGTCCAGAAATGCATTCAATAGGTCAAATGTGGACTACTCTCAGTCTGATAAAACATCAGAAGGAGTGTAAGAGTACTGTATATAAAATTCAAGATCGAGAACTCTTTGGCCATAAATAAGTTCAATAGGTCAAATACGGACTACTGTCTGGCTAATAAAACATCAAAAGGAGAGTATGTATATAAAGTTAAAGTTCAAAGACCCTTTGGCCGGACATAAGTTCAAGAAGTCATATTTGAACTACTGATGAAACGTCAGAAGTCTATGATTATGTATAGAAAGTTCAATTTTGAGGATTTTTTTTCCAGCAATGCGTTCATAGGCCAAATTTGGACTACTCTCAGTCTGATAAAACATCAGAAGGAATCTGTGAGTATGTATTGAATGTTCAATATTTGGGATTCTTTGTCCATAAATTTATTCAATAGGTCAAATGTGGACTACTCTCAGTCTGATAAAACATCAGGAGTGTAAGAGTATGTATATAAAATTAAAGTTCAAAGACTCTTTGGCCATAAATATTTTCAAAAAGTCATATTTGAACTAATGATGAAACGTCAGAAGTCCATGATTATGTATAGAAAGTTCAATTTTGAGGATTTTTTTTCCAGCAATGCGTTCATAGGTCAAATTTGGACTACTCTCAGTCTGATAAAACATCAGAAAAAGTCTATGAGAATATATAGAAAGTTCAATATTGAGGATTCTTTGTCCAGAAATGCATTCAATAGGTCAAATGTGGACTACTCTCAGTCTAGTAAAACACTAGGAGTGTTTGAATATGTATAGAAATTTCAAGATCAAGAACTCTTTGGCCATAAATAATTTCAAAAAGTCATTTTTCAACTACTGATGAAACATCAGACGAAGAATGTGAGTTTGAATAGAAAGTTCAATATTGAGGATTCTTTGTCCAGAAATGTGTTCAATAGGTCAAATGTGGACTACTATCAGTCTGATAAAACATCTGAAGGAGTGTATGATTATGTATATAAATTTAAAGTTCAAAGACTCTTTGGCCATAAATATGTTCAATAGATCAAATACGGACTACTGTCTGGCTAATGAAACACAAAAAGGCGTGTATGAGTATGTATATGAAATTAAAGTTCAAAAACTCTTTGGCCATAAATATGTTCAAAAATTCATACTTGAACTATTTTAGAAACATCAGAAAAAGTCTATGATTATGTATAGAAAGTTCAATTTTGAGGATTTTTTTTCCAGCAATGCGTTCATAGGTCAAATTTGGACTACTCTCAGTCTGATAAAACATCAGAAAAAGTCTATGAGAATGTATAGAAAGTTCAATATTGAGGATTCTTTGTCCAGAAATGCATTCAATAGTTCAAATGTGGACTACTCTCAGTCTAGTAAAACACTAGGAGTGTTTGAATATGTATAGAAATTTCAAGATCGAGATCTATTTTGCCATAAATAATTTTAATAGGCAGACTATTTTGCCCTCAATAATTTCAATACGTAGACTAGGTAGACTAAATATGTCCAAAAAGTCATATTTGAACTACTAATGAAACCAAGAGTCAATGAGCATATATAAAAAGTTAGAAAGTTGAAAACTCAAATATATGCAATAGATCAAATACGGACTTACACTTACAATGCAGCGTTACACTTTAGCACTTGTTGCATTGCAATGAATACAAGAACTAACCCATTTCGATGTGCATATTTGCTTTTGCATTCCAAACTAGATCTAAAGCTGTGGAGAATAAAAGTATGAGAATATTGGAGAATTGGAGAATAAAATATAGGCTATGGCACACAGCAAATGTCAATAGGAATTAAAGTTCAAAGAATCTTTGGCCATAAATATGTTCAAAAAGTCATGCTTAAACTACTGATGAAACATCAGACAAAGTCTATGAGAATGTATAGAAAGTTCAATATTGAGGATTCTTTGTCCAGAAATGCATTCAATAGGTCAAATGTGGACTACTCTCAGTCTAGTAAAACAATAGGAGTGTTTGAATATGTATAGAAATTTCAAGATCAAGAACTCTTTGGCCATAAATAATTTCAAAAAGTCATTTTTCAACTACTGATGAAACATCAGACGAAGAATGTGAGTTTGAATAGAAAGTTCAATATTGAGGATTCTTTGTCCAGAAATGTGTTCAATAGGTCAAATGTGGACTACTCTCAGTCTAGTAAAACACTAGGAGTGTTTGAATATGTATAGAAATTTCAAGATCAAGAACTCTTTGGCCATAAATAATTTCAAAAAGTCATTTTTCAACTACTGATGAAACATCAGACGAAGAATGTGAGTTTGAATAGAAAGTTCAATATTGAGGATTCTTTGTCCAGAAATGTGTTCAATAGGTCAAATGTGGACTACTATCAGTCTGATAAAACATCTGAAGGAGTGTATGATTATGTATATAAATTTAAAGTTCAAAGACTCTTTGGCCATAAATATGTTCAATAGATCAAATACGGACTACTGTCTGGCTAATGAAACACAACAAGGGGTGTATGAGTGTGTATATAAAGTTAAAGTTCAAAGACTCTTTGGCCATAAATATGTTCAATAGATCAAATACGGACTACTGTCTGGCTAATGAAACACAAAAAGGCAAGTATGAGTATGTATATAAAATTAAAGTTCAAAGACTCTTTGGCCATAAATATGTTCAATAGATCAAATTGCGGACTACTGTCTGGCTAATAATACACAAAAAGGCGTGTATGAGTATGTATATAATATTAAAGTTCAAAAACTCTTTGGCCATAAATATGTTCAAAAATTCATACTTGAACTATTTTTGAAACATCAGAAAAAGTCTATGAGAATGTATAGAAAGTTCAATATTGAGGATTCTCTGTCCAAAAATGTGTTCATTAGGTCAAATGTGGACTACTCTCAGTCTGATAATACATCAAAAGGAGTGTATAAGTATGTATATAAAATTAAAGTTCAAATACTCTTTGGCCATAAATATGTTAAAAAAGTCATACTTGAACTACTGATGAAACATCAGAAGAAGAATGTGACTTTGAATAGAAATTTCAATATTGAGGATTCTTTGTCCAGAAATGTGTTCAATAGGTCAAATGTGGACTACTATCAGTCTGATAAAACATCTGAAGGAGTATATTAGTATGTATATAAAATTAAAGTTCAAAGACTCTTTGGCCATAAATATGTTCAAAAAGTCATACTTGAACTATTGATGAAACATCAGAAGAAGAATGTGAGTTTGAATAGAAAGTTCAATATTGAGGATTCTTTGTCCAGAAATGTGTTCAATAGGTCAAATGTGGACTACTATCAGTCTGATAAAACATCAGAAGGAATCTATGAGTATGTATTGAAAGTTCAGTATTTAGGATTCTTTTTTCCAGAAATGCATTCAATAGGTCAAATGTGGACTACTCTCAGTCTGATAAAACATCAGAAGGAGTGTATGAGTACTGTATATAAAATTCAAGATCGAGAACTCTTTGGCCATAAATAAGTTCAATAGTTCAAATACGGACTACTGTCTGGCTAATAAAACATCAAAAGGAGAGTATATATATAAAGTTAAAGTTCAAAGACCCTTTGGCCAGACATAAGTTCAAGAAGTCATATTTGAACTACTGATGAAACGTCAGAAGTCTATGATTATGTATAGAAAGTTCAATTTTGAGGATTTTTTTTTCAACAATGCGTTCATAGGTCAAATTTGGACTACTCTCAGTCTGATAAAACATCAGAAGGAATCTGTGAGTATGTATTGAAAGTTCAATATTTGGGATTCTTTTTCCAGAAATGCATTCAATAGGTCAAATGTGGACTACTCTCAGTCTGATAAAACATCAGTAGTGTAAGAGTATGTATATAAAATTAAAGTTCAAAGACTCTTTGGCCATAAATATTTTCAAAAAGTCATATTTGAACTAATGATGAAACGTCAGAAGTCTATGATTATGTATAGAAAGTTCAATTTTGAGGATTTTTTTTCCAGCAATGCGTTCATAGGTCAAATTTGGACTACTCTCAGTCTGATAAAACATCAGAAGGAATCTGTGAGTATGTATTGAAAGTTCAATATTTGGGATTCTTTGTCCAGAAATGCATTCAATAGGTCAAATGTGGACTACTCTCAGTCTGATAAAACATCAGGAGTGTAAGAGTATGTATATAAAATTAAAGTTCAAAGACTCTTTGGCCATAAATATTTTCAAAAAGTCATATTTGAACTAATGATGAAACGTCAGAAGTCTATGATTATGTATAGAAAGTTCAATTTTGAGGATTTTTTTTCCAGCAATGCGTTCATAGGTCAAATTTGGACTACTCTCAGTCTGATAAAACATCAGAAAAAGTCTATGAGAATGTATAGAAAGTTCAATATTGAGGATTCTTTGTCCAGAAATGCATTCAATAGTTCAAATGTGGACTACTCTCAGTCTAGTAAAACACTAGGAGTGTTTGAATATGTATAGAAATTTCAAGATCGAGATCTATTTTGCCATAAATAATTTTAATAGGCAGACTATTTTGCCCTCAATAATTTCAATACGTAGACTAGGTAGACTAAATATGTCCAAAAAGTCATATTTGAACTACTAATGAAACCAAGAGTCAATGAAAAAGTTAGAAAGTTGAAAACTCAAATATATGCAATAGATCAAATACGGACTTACACTTACAATGCAGCGTTACACTTTAGCACTTGTTGCATTGCAATGAATACAAGAACTAACCCATTTCGATGTGCATATTTGCTTTTGCATTCCAAACTAGATCTAAAGCTGTGGAGAATAAAAATATGAGAATATTGGAGAATTGGAGAATAAAATATAGGCTATGGCACACAGCAAATGTCAATATGAATTAAAGTTCAAAGAATCTTTGGCCATAAATAATTTCAAAAAGTCATTTTTCAACTACTGATGAAACATCAGACGAAGAATGTGAGTTTGAATAGAAAGTTCAATATTGAGGATTCTTTGTCCAGAAATGTGTTCAATAGGTCAAATGTGGACTACTATCAGTCTGATAAAACATCTGAAGGAGTGTATGATTATGTATATAAATTTAAAGTTCAAAGACTCTTTGGCCATAAATATGTTCAATAGATCAAATACGGACTACTGTCTGGCTAATGAAACACAACAAGGGGTGTATGAGTGTGTATATAAAGTTAAAGTTCAAAGACTCTTTGGCCATAAATATGTTCAATAGATCAAATACGGACTACTGTCTGGCTAATGAAACACAAAAAGGCGTGTATGAGTATGTATATAAAATTAAAGTTCAAAAACTCTTTGGCCATAAAAATGTTCAAAAATTCATACTTGAACTATTTTTGAAACATCAGAAAAAGTCTATGAGAATGTAGAGAAAGTTCAATATTGAGGATTCTTTGTCCAAAAATGTGTTCATTTGGTCAAATGTGGACTACTCTCAGTCTGATAATACATCAAAAGGAGTGTATAAGTATGTATATAAAATTAAAGTTCAAATACTCTTTGGCCATAAATATGTTAAAAAAGTCATACTTGAACTACTGATGAAACATCAGAAGAAGAATGTGACTTTGAATAGAAATTTCAGTATTGAGGATTCTTTGTCCAGAAATGTGTTCAATAGGTCAAATGTGGACTACTATCAGTCTGATAAAACATCTGAAGGAGTATATTAGTATGTATATAAAATTAAAGTTCAAAGACTCTTTGGCCATAAATATGTTCAAAAAGTCATACTTGAACTATTGATGAAACATCAGAAGAAGAATGTGAGTTTGAATAGAAAGTTCAATATTGAGGATTCTTTGTCCAGAAATGTGTTCAATAGGTCAAATGTGGACTACTATCAGTCTGATAAAACATCAGAAGGAATCTATGAGTATGTATTGAAAGTTCAGTATTTAGGATTCTTTGTCCAGAAATGCATTCAATAGGTCAAATGTGGACTACTCTCAGTCTGATAAAACATCAGAAGGAGTGTAAGAGTACTGTATATAAAATTCAAGATCGAGAACTCTTTGGCCATAAATAAGTTCAATAGTTCAAATACGGACTACTGTCTGGCTAATAAAACATCAAAAGGAGAGTATGTATATAAAGTTAAAGTTCAAAAACCCTTTGGCCAGACATAAGTTCAAGAAGTCATATTTGAACTACTGATGAAACGCCAGAAGTCTATGATTATGTATAGAAAGTTCAATTTTGAGGATTTTTTTTTCAACAATGCGTTCATAGGTCAAATTTGGACTACTCTCAGTCTGATAAAACATCAGGAGTGTAAGAGTATGTATATAAAATTAAAGTTCAAAGACTCTTTGGCCATAAATATTTTCAAAAAGTCATATTTGAACTAATGATGAAACGTCAGAAGTCTATGATTATGTATAGAATGTTCAATTTTGTGGATTTTTTTTCCAGCAATGCGTTCATAGGTCATATTTGGACTACTCTCAGTCTGATAAAACATCAGAAAAAGTCTATGAGAATGTATAGAAAGTTCAATATTGAGGATTCTTTGTCCAGAAATGCATTCAATAGTTCAAATGTGGACTACTCTCAGTCTAGTAAAACACTAGGAGTGTTTGAATATGTATAGAAATTTCAAGATCGAGATCTATTTTGCCATAAATAATTTTAATAGGCAGACTATTTTGCCCTCAATAATTTCAATACGTAGACTAGGTAGACTAAATATGTCCAAAAAGTCATATTTGAACTACTAATGAAACCAAGAGTCAATGAAAAAGTTAGAAAGTTGAAAACTCAAATATATGCAATAGATCAAATACGGACTTACACTTACAATGCAGCGTTACACTTTAGCACTTGTTGCATTGCAATGAATACAAGAACTAACCCATTTCGATGTGCATATTTGCTTTTGCATTCCAAACTAGATCTAAAGCTGTGGAGAATAAAAATATGAGAATATTGGAGAATTGGAGAATAAAATATAGGCTATGGCACACAGCAAATGTCAATATGAATTAAAGTTCAAAGAATCTTTGGCCATAAATAATTTCAAAAAGTCATTTTTCAACTACTGATGAAACATCAGACGAAGAATGTGAGTTTGAATAGAAAGTTCAATATTGAGGATTCTTTGTCCAGAAATGTGTTCAATAGGTCAAATGTGGACTACTATCAGTCTGATAAAACATCTGAAGGAGTGTATGATTATGTATATAAATTTAAAGTTCAAAGACTCTTTGGCCATAAATATGTTCAATAGATCAAATACGGACTACTGTCTGGCTAATGAAACACAACAAGGGGTGTATGAGTGTGTATATAAAGTTAAAGTTCAAAGACTCTTTGGCCATAAATATGTTCAATAGATCAAATACGGACTACTGTCTGGCTAATGAAACACAAAAAGGCAAGTATGAGTATGTATATAAAATTAAAGTTCAAAGACTCTTTGGCCATAAATATGTTCAATAGATCAAATTGCGGACTACTGTCTGGCTAATGAAACACAAAAAGGCGTGTATGAGTATGTATATAAAATTAAAGTTCAAAAACTCTTTGGCCATAAAAATGTTCAAAAATTCATACTTGAACTATTTTTGAAACATCAGAAAAAGTCTATGAGAATGTAGAGAAAGTTCAATATTGAGGATTCTTTGTCCAAAAATGTGTTCATTTGGTCAAATGTGGACTACTCTCAGTCTGATAATACATCAAAAGGAGTGTATAAGTATGTATATAAAATTAAAGTTCAAATACTCTTTGGCCATAAATATGTTAAAAAAGTCATACTTGAACTACTGATGAAACATCAGAAGAAGAATGTGACTTTGAATAGAAATTTCAGTATTGAGGATTCTTTGTCCAGAAATGTGTTCAATAGGTCAAATGTGGACTACTATCAGTCTGATAAAACATCTGAAGGAGTATATTAGTATGTATATAAAATTAAAGTTCAAAGACTCTTTGGCCATAAATATGTTCAAAAAGTCATACTTGAACTATTGATGAAACATCAGAAGAAGAATGTGAGTTTGAATAGAAAGTTCAATATTGAGGATTCTTTGTCCAGAAATGTGTTCAATAGGTCAAATGTGGACTACTATCAGTCTGATAAAACATCAGAAGGAATCTATGAGTATGTATTGAAAGTTCAGTATTTAGGATTCTTTGTCCAGAAATGCATTCAATAGGTCAAATGTGGACTACTCTCAGTCTGATAAAACATCAGAAGGAGTGTAAGAGTACTGTATATAAAATTCAAGATCGAGAACTCTTTGGCCATAAATAAGTTCAATAGTTCAAATACGGACTACTGTCTGGCTAATAAAACATCAAAAGGAGAGTATGTATATAAAGTTAAAGTTCAAAAACCCTTTGGCCAGACATAAGTTCAAGAAGTCATATTTGAACTACTGATGAAACGCCAGAAGTCTATGATTATGTATAGAAAGTTCAATTTTGAGGATTTTTTTTTCAACAATGCGTTCATAGGTCAAATTTGGACTACTCTCAGTCTGATAAAACATCAGGAGTGTAAGAGTATGTATATAAAATTAAAGTTCAAAGACTCTTTGGCCATAAATATTTTCAAAAAGTCATATTTGAACTAATGATGAAACGTCAGAAGTCTATGATTATGTATAGAATGTTCAATTTTGTGGATTTTTTTTCCAGCAATGCGTTCATAGGTCATATTTGGACTACTCTCAGTCTGATAAAACATCAGAAAAAGTCTATGAGAATGTATAGAAAGTTCAATATTGAGGATTCTTTGTCCAGAAATGCATTCAATAGGTCAAATGTGGACTACTCTCAGTCTAGTAAAACACTAGGAGTGTTTGAATATGTATAGAAATTTCAAGATCAAGAACTCTTTGGCCATAAATAATTTCAAAAAGTCATTTTTCAGCTACTGATGAAACATCAGACGAAGAATGTGAGTTTGAATAGAAAGTTCAATATTGAGGATTCTTTGTCCAGAAATGTATTCAATAGGTCAAATGTGGACTACTATCAGTCTGATAAAACATCTGAAGGAGTGTATGATTATGTATATAAATTAAAAGTTCAAAGACTCTTTGGCCATAAATATTTTCAATAGATCAAATACGGACTACTGTCTGGCTAATGAAACACAACAAGGCGTGTATGAGTGTGTATATAAAGTTAAAGTTCAAAGACTCTTTGGCCATAAATATGTTCAATAGATCAAATACGGACTACTGTCTGGCTAATGAAACACAAAAAGGCAAGTATGAGTATGTATATAAAATTAAAGTTCAAAGACTCTTTGGCCGTAAATATGTTCAATGGATCAAATACGGACTACTGTCTGGCTAATGAAACACAAAAAGGCGTGTATGAGTATGTATATAAAGTTAAAGTTCAAAAACTCTTTGGCCATAAATATGTTCAATATATCAAATTGCGGACTACTGTCTGGCTAATGAAACACAAAAAGGCGTGTATGAGTATGTATATAAAATTAAAGTTCAAAAACTCTTTGGCCATAAATATGTTCAAAAATTCATACTTGAACTATTTTTGAAACATCAGAAAAAGTCTATGAGAATGTATAGAAAGTTCAATATTGAGGATTCTTTGTCCAAAATGTGTTCATTAGGTCAAATGTGGACTACTCTCAGTCTGATAATACATCAAAAGGAGTGTATAAGTATGTATATAATATTAAAGTTCAAATACTCTTTGGCCATAAATATGTTAAAAAAGTCATACTTGAACTACTGATGAAACATCAGAAGAAGAATGTGACTTTGAATAGAAATTTCAATATTGAGGATTCTTTGTCCAGAAATGTGTTCAATAGGTCAAATGTGGACTACTATCAGTCTGATAAAACATCTGAAGGAGTATATTAGTATGTATATAAAATTAAAGTTCAAAGACTCTTTGGCCATAAATATGTTCAAAAAGTCGTACTTGAAATACTGATGAAATATCAGAAAAAGTCTATGAGAATGTATAGAAAGTTCAATATTGAGGATTATTTGTCCAGAAATGTGTTCATTAGGTCAAATGTGGACTACTCTCAGTCTGATAATACATCAAAAGGAGTGTATAAGTATGTATATAATATTAAAGTTCAAATACTTTTTGGCCATAAATATGTTCAAAAAGTCATATTTGAACTACTGATGAAACATCAGAAAAAGTCTATGAGAATGTATAGAAAGTTCAATACTGAGGATTCTTTGTCCAGAAATGTGTTTATTAGGTCAAATGTGGACTACTCTCAGTCTGATAATACATCAAAAGGAGTGTATAAGTATGTATATAAAATTAAAGTTCAAATACTCTTTGGCCATAAATATGTTAAAAAAGTCATACTTGAACTACTGATGAAACATCAGAAGAAGAATGTGACTTTGAATAGAAATTTCAGTATTGAGGATTCTTTGTCCAGAAATGTGTTCAATAGGTCAAATGTGGACTACTATCAGTCTGATAAAACATCTGAAGGAGTATATTAGTATGTATATAAAATTAAAGTTCAAAGACTCTTTGGCCATAAATATGTTCAAAAAGTCATACTTGAACTATTGATGAAACATCAGAAGAAGAATGTGAGTTTGAATAGAAAGTTCAATATTGAGGATTCTTTGTCCAGAAATGTGTTCAATAGGTCAAATGTGGACTACTATCAGTCTGATAAAACATCAGAAGGAATCTATGAGTATGTATTGAAAGTTCAGTATTTAGGATTCTTTGTCCAGAAATGCATTCAATAGGTCAAATGTGGACTACTCTCAGTCTGATAAAACATCAGAAGGAGTGTAAGAGTACTGTATATAAAATTCAAGATCGAGAACTCTTTGGCCATAAATAAGTTCAATAGTTCAAATACGGACTACTGTCTGGCTAATAAAACATCAAAAGGAGAGTATGTATATAAAGTTAAAGTTCAAAGACCCTTTGGCCAGACATAAGTTCAAGAAGTCATATTTGAACTACTGATGAAACGCCAGAAGTCTATGATTATGTATAGAAAGTTCAATTTTGAGGATTTTTTTTTCAACAATGCGTTCATAGGTCAAATTTGGACTACTCTCAGTCTGATAAAACATCAGGAGTGTAAGAGTATGTATATAAAATTAAAGTTCAAAGACTCTTTGGCCATAAATATTTTCAAAAAGTCATATTTGAACTAATGATGAAACGTCAGAAGTCTATGATTATGTATAGAATGTTCAATTTTGTGGATTTTTTTTCCAGCAATGCGTTCATAGGTCATATTTGGACTACTCTCAGTCTGATAAAACATCAGAAAAAGTCTATGAGAATGTATAGAAAGTTCAATATTGAGGATTCTTTGTCCAGAAATGCATTCAATAGGTCAAATGTGGACTACTCTCAGTCTAGTAAAACACTAGGAGTGTTTGAATATGTATAGAAATTTCAAGATCAAGAACTCTTTGGCCATAAATAATTTCAAAAAGTCATTTTTCAGCTACTGATGAAACATCAGACGAAGAATGTGAGTTTGAATAGAAAGTTCAATATTGAGGATTCTTTGTCCAGAAATGTGTTCAATAGGTCAAATGTGGACTACTATCAGTCTGATAAAACATCTGAAGGAGTGTATGATTATGTATATAAATTTAAAGTTCAAAGACTCTTTGGCCATAAATATTTTCAATAGATCAAATACGGACTACTGTCTGGCTAATGAAACACAACAAGGCGTGTATGAGTGTGTATATAAAGTTAAAGTTCAAAGACTCTTTGGCCATAAATATGTTCAATAGATCAAATACGGACTACTGTCTGGCTAATGAAACACAAAAAGGCAAGTATGAGTATGTATATAAAATTAAAGTTCAAAGACTCTTTGGCCATAAATATGTTCAATGGATCAAATACGGACTACTGTCTGGCTAATGAAACACAAAAAGGCGTGTATGAGTATGTATATAAAGTTAAAGTTCAAAAACTCTTTGGCCATAAATATGTTCAATAGATCAAATTGCGGACTACTGTCTGGCTAATGAAACACAAAAAGGCGTGTATGAGTATGTATATAAAATTAAAGTTCAAAAACTCTTTGGCCATAAATATGTTCAAAAATTCATACTTGAACTATTTTTGAAACATCAGAAAAAGTCTATGAGAATGTATAGAAAGTTCAATATTGAGGATTCTTTGTCCAAAATGTGTTCATTAGGTCAAATGTGGACTACTCTCAGTCTGATAATACATCAAAAGGAGTGTATAAGTATGTATATAATATTAAAGTTCAAATACTCTTTGGCCATAAATATGTTAAAAAAGTCATACTTGAAATACTGATGAAACATCAGAAGAAGAATGTGACTTTGAATAGAAATTTCAATATTGAGGATTCTTTGTCCAGAAATGTGTTCAATAGGTCAAATGTGGACTACTATCAGTCTGATAAAACATCTGAAGGAGTATATTAGTATGTATATAAAATTAAAGTTCAAAGACTCTTTGGCCATAAATATGTTCAAAAAGTCATACTTGAAATACTGATGAAACATCAGAAAAAGTCTATGAGAATGTATAGAAAGTTCAATATTGAGGATTCTTTGTCCAGAAATGTGTTCATTAGGTCAAATTTGGACTACTCTCAGTCTGATAATACATCAAAAGGAGTGTATAAGTATGTATATAATATTAAGATTCAAATACTCTTTGGCCATAAATATTTTCAATAGATCAAATACGGACTACTGTCTGGCTAATGAAACACAAAGAGGCGTGTATGAGTGTGTATATAAAGTTAAAGTTCAAAGAATCTTTGGCCATAAATATGTTCAAAAAGTCATACTTGAACTACTGATGAAACATCAGAAAAAGTCTATGAGAATGTATAGAAAGTTCAATATTTGGATTCTTTGTCCAGAAACGCGTTCAATAGTCAAATTTGGACTACTCTCAGTCTGATAAAACATCAGAAGGACTGTAAGAGTATGTATATAAAATTCAAGATCGAGAACTCTTTGTCCATGAATAAGTTCAATAGGTCAAATACGGACCACTGTCTGGCTAATGAAACATCAAAAGGAGACTATGTATATAAAGTTAAAATTCAAAGACCCTTTGGCCAGAAATAAGATCAAGAGGTCATACTTGAAATACTGATGAAACATCAGAAAAACTCTATGAGAATGTATAGAAAGTTCAATATTGAGGATTCTTTGTCCAGAAATGCATTCAATAGGCCAAATGTGGACTACTCTCAGTCTGATAAAACATCAGAAGGAGTGTAAGAGTATGTATATAAAATTCAAGATCGAGAGCTCTTTGTCCATAAATAAGTTCAATAGGTCAAATACGGACCACTGTCTGGCTAATGAAACATCAAAAGGAGAGTATGTATATAAAGTTAAAATTCAAAGACCCTTTGACCAGAAATAAGTTCAAGAAGTCATACTTGAACTACTGATGAAACATCAGAAGAAGTCTATGAGTATGTAGAGAAAGTTCAATTTTGAGGATTCTTTATCCACAAATGTGTTCAATAGGCGAAATGTGGACTACTCTCAGTCTGATAATACATCAAAAGGAGTGTATAAGTATGTATATAATATTAAAGTTCAAATACTCTTTGGCGATAAATATGTTCAAAAAGTCATATTTGAACTACTGATGAAACATCAGAAAAAGTCTATGAGAATGTATAGAAAGATCAATATTGAGGATTCTTTGTCCAGAAATGCGTTCAATAGGTTAAATTTGGGCTACTCTCAGTCTGATAAAACATCAGAAGGAATCTATGAGTATGTATTGAATGTTCAATATTTAGGATTCTTTGTCCAGAAATGCATTCAATAGGTCAAATGTGGACTACTTTCAGTCTAATAAAACACTAGGAGTGTTTGAATATGTATAGAAATTTCAAGATCAAGAACTCTTTGGCCATAAATAATTTCAAAAAGTCATATTTGAATTACTGATGAAACATCAGAAGAAGAATGTGAGTTTGAATAGAAAGTTCAATATTGAGGATTCTTTGTCCAGAAATGTGTTCAATAAATGTGGACTACTATCAGTCTGATAACACATCTGAAGGAGTGTATGAGTATGTGTATAAAGTTAAAGTTCAAAGACTCCTTGGCCATAAATGTTCACTAGATCAAATACGGACTACTGTCTGGCTAATGAAACACAAAAAGGCAAGTATGAGTATGTATATAAAATTAAAGTTCAAAGACTCTTTGGCCATAAATATGTTCAGTAGATCAAATACGGACTACTGTCTGGCTAATGAAACACAAAAAGGCAAGTATGAGTATGTATATAAAATTAAAGTTCAAAGACTCTTTGGCCATAAATATGTTCAGTAGATCAAATACGGACTACTGTCTGGCTAATGAAACACAAAAAGGCGTGTATAAGTATGTATATAAAGTTAAAGTTCAAAGACTCTTTGGCCATAAATATGTCCAAAAAGTCATACTTGAACTATTGATGAAACATAAGAAGAAGAATGTGAGTTTGAATAGAAATTTCAATATTGAGGATTCTTTGTCCAGAAATGTGTTCAATAGGTCAAATGTGGACTACTATCAGTCTGATAAAACATCTGAAGGAGTATATTAGTATGTATATAAAATTAAAGTTCAAAGACTCTTTGGCCATAAATATGTTCAAAAAGTCATACTTGAACTAATGATGAAACATCAGAAAAAGTATATGAGAATGTATAGAAAGTTCAGTATTGAGGATTCTTTGTCCAGAAATGCATTCAATAGGCCAAATGTGGACTACTCTCAGTCTGATAAAACATCAGAAGGAGTGTATAAGTATGTATATAATATTAAAGTTCAAATACTCTTTGGCCATAAATATGTTAAAAAAGTCATACTTGAACTACTGATGAAACATCAGAAGAAGAATGTGACTTTGAATAGAAATTTCAATATTGAGGATTCTTTGTCCAGAAATGTGTTCAATAGGTCAAATGTGGACTACTATCAGTCTGATAAAACATCTGAAGGAGTATATTAGTATGTATATAAAATTAAAGTTCAAAGACTCTTTGGCCATAAATATGTTCAAAAAGTCATACTTGAACTACTGATGAAACATCAGAAGAAGAATGTGAGTTTGAATAGAAATTTCAATATTGAGGATTCTTTGTCCAGAAATGCATTCAATAGGTCAAATGTGGACTACTCTCAGTCTGATAAAATATCAGAAGGAGTGTAAGAGTATGTATATAAAATTCAAGATCGAGAACTCTTTGTCCATAAATAAGTTCAATAGGTCAAATTCGGACCACTCTCTGGCTAATGAAAAATCAAAAGGAGAGTATGTATATAAAGTTAAAATTCAAAGACCCTTTGGCCAGAAATAAGTTCAAGAGGTCATACTTGAACTACTGATGAAACATCAGAAGAAGTCTATGAGTATGTATAGAAAGTTCAATTTTGAGGATTCTTTATCCAGAAATGTGTTCAATAAGCTAAATGTGGACTACTTTCAGTCTGATAATACATCAAAAGGAGTGTATAAGTATGTATATAATATTAAGGTTCAAATACTCTTTGGCCATAAATATTTTCAATAGATCAAATACGGACTACTGTCTGGCTAATGAAACACAAAGAGGCGTGTATGAGTATGTATATAAAGTTAAAGTTCAAAGACTCTTTGGCCATAAATATGTTCAAAAAGTCATACTTGAACTACTGATGAAACATCAGAAAAAGTCTATGAGAATGTATAGAAAGTTCAATATTGGGATTCTTTGTCCAGAAATGCGTTCAATAGTCAAATTTGGACTACTCTCAGTCTGATAAAACATCAGAAGGAGTGTAAGAGTATGTATATAAAATTAAAGTTCCAAGAAACTTTGACCATAAATATGTTAAAAAGTCATACTTGAACTATTGATGAAACATCAGAAGAAGAATGTGATTTTGAATAGAAAGTTCAATATTGAGGATTCTTTGTCCAGAAATGTGTTCAATAGGTCAAATGTGGACTACCATCAGTCTAATAAAACATCTGAAGGAGTGTATTAGTATGTATATAAAATTAAAGTTCAAAGACTCTTTGGCCATAAATATGTTCAAAAAGTCATACTTGAACTACTGATGAAATATCAGAAAAAGTCTATGAGAATGTATAGAAAGTTCAATATTGAGGATTCTTTGTCCAGAAATGCATTCAATAGGTCAAATTTGGACTACTCTCAGTCTGATAAAACATCAGAAGGAGTGTAAGAGTATGTATATACAATTAAAGTTCCAAGACACTTTGGCCATAAATATGTTAAAAAAGTCATACTTGAACTACTGATGAAACATCAGAAGAAGAATGTGAGTTTGAATAGAAATTTCAGTATTGAGGATTCTTTGTCCAGAAATGTGTTCAATAGGTCAAATGTGGACTACTATCAGTCTGATAAAACATCAGGAGTGTAAGAGTATGTATATAAAATTAAAGTTCCAAGACACTTTGGCCATAAATATGTTAAAAAAGTCATACTTGAACTAATGATGAAACATCAGAAAAAGTATATGAGAATGTATAGAAAGTTCAATATTGAGGATTCTTTGTCCAGAAATGCATTCAATAGGCCAAATGTGGACTACTCTCAGTCTGATAAAACATCAGAAGGAATCTATGAGTATGTATTGAAAGTTCAGTATTTAGGATTCTTTGTCCAGAAATGCATTCAATAGGTCAAATGTGGACTACTCTCAGTCTGATAAAATATCAGAAGGAGTGTAGGAGTATGTATATAAAATTTAAGATCGAGAACTCTTTGTCCATAAATAAGTTCAATAGGTCAAATACGGACCACTGTCTGGCTAATGAAACATCAAAAGGAGAGTATGTATATAAAGTTAAAATTCAAAGACCCTTTGGCCAGAAACAAGTTCAAGAGATCATACTTGAACTACTGATGAAACATCAGAAGAAGTCTATGAGTATGTATAGAAAGTTCAGTGTTGAGGATTCTTTGTCCAGAAATGCGTTCAATAGGTCAAATTTGGACTACTCTCAGTCTAATAAAACATCAGAAGGAGTGTAAGAGTATGTATATAAAATTAAAGTTCAAAGACACTTTGGTCATAAATATGTTAAAAAAGTCATACTTGAACTACTGATGAAACATCAGAAAAAGTCTATGAGAATGTATAGAAAGTTCAATATTGAGGATTCTTTGTCCAGAAATGCATTCAATAGGCCAAATGTGGACTACTCTCAGTCTGATAAAACATCAGAAGGAGTGTAAGAGTATGTATATAAAATTCAAGATCGAGAACTTCTTTGTCCATAAATAAGTTCAATAGGTCAAATACGGACCACTGTCTGGCTAATGAAACATCAAAAGGAGAGTATGTATATAAAGTTAATATTCAAAGACCCTTTGACCAGAAATAAGTTCAAGAGGTCATACTTGAACTACTTTTGAAACATCAGAAGAAGTCTATGAGTATGTAGAGAAAGTTCAATTTTGAGGATTCTTTATCCAGAAATGTGTTCAATAGGCTAAATGTGGACTACTCTCAGTCTGATAATACATCAAAAGGAGTGTATAAGTATGTATATAATATTAAAGTTCAAATACTCTTTGGCCATAAATATGTTCAAAAAGTCATATTTGAACTACTGATGAAACATCAGAAAAAGTCTATGAGAATGTATAGAAAGATCAATATTGAGGATTCTTTGTCCAGAAATGCGTTCAATAGGTCAAATTTGGGCTACTCTCAGTCTGATAAAACATCAGAAGGAATCTATGAGTATGTATTGAATGTTCAATATTTAGGATTCTTTGTCCAGAAATGCATTCAATAGGTCAAATGTGGACTACTTTCAGTCTAATAAAACACTAGGAGTGTTTGAATATGTATAGAAATTTCAAGATCAAGAACTCTTTGGCCATAAATAATTTCAAAAAGTCATATTTGAATTACTGATGAAACATCAGAAGAAGAATGTGAGTTTGAATAGAAAGTTCAATATTGAGGATTCTTTGTCCAGAAATGTGTTCAATAAATGTGGACTACTATCAGTCTGATAACACATCTGAAGGAGTGTATGAGTATGTGTATAAAGTTAAAGTTCAAAGACTCCTTGGCCATAAATGTTCACTAGATCAAATACGGACTACTGTCTGGCTAATGAAACACAAAAAGGCAAGTATGAGTATGTATATAAAATTAAAGTTCAAAGACTCTTTGGCCATAAATATGTTCAGTAGATCAAATACGGACTACTGTCTGGCTAATGAAACACAAAAAGGCAAGTATGAGTATGTATATAAAATTAAAGTTCAAAGACTCTTTGGCCATAAATATGTTCAGTAGATCAAATACGGACTACTGTCTGGCTAATGAAACACAAAAAGGCGTGTATAAGTATGTATATAAAGTTAAAGTTCAAAGACTCTTTGGCCATAAATATGTCCAAAAAGTCATACTTGAACTATTGATGAAACATAAGAAGAAGAATGTGAGTTTGAATAGAAATTTCAATATTGAGGATTCTTTGTCCAGAAATGTGTTCAATAGGTCAAATGTGGACTACTATCAGTCTGATAAAACATCTGAAGGAGTATATTAGTATGTATATAAAATTAAAGTTCAAAGACTCTTTGGCCATAAATATGTTCAAAAAGTCATACTTGAACTAATGATGAAACATCAGAAAAAGTATATGAGAATGTATAGAAAGTTCAGTATTGAGGATTCTTTGTCCAGAAATGCATTCAATAGGCCAAATGTGGACTACTCTCAGTCTGATAAAACATCAGAAGGAGTGTATAAGTATGTATATAATATTAAAGTTCAAATACTCTTTGGCCATAAATATGTTAAAAAAGTCATACTTGAACTACTGATGAAACATCAGAAGAAGAATGTGACTTTGAATAGAAATTTCAATATTGAGGATTCTTTGTCCAGAAATGTGTTCAATAGGTCAAATGTGGACTACTATCAGTCTGATAAAACATCTGAAGGAGTATATTAGTATGTATATAAAATTAAAGTTCAAAGACTCTTTGGCCATAAATATGTTCAAAAAGTCATACTTGAACTACTGATGAAACATCAGAAGAAGAATGTGAGTTTGAATAGAAATTTCAATATTGAGGATTCTTTGTCCAGAAATGCATTCAATAGGTCAAATGTGGACTACTCTCAGTCTGATAAAATATCAGAAGGAGTGTAAGAGTATGTATATAAAATTCAAGATCGAGAACTCTTTGTCCATAAATAAGTTCAATAGGTCAAATTCGGACCACTCTCTGGCTAATGAAAAATCAAAAGGAGTGTATGTATATAAAGTTAAAATTCAAAGACCCTTTGGCCAGAAATAAGTTCAAGAGGTCATACTTGAACTACTGATGAAACATCAGAAGAAGTCTATGAGTATGTATAGAAAGTTCAATTTTGAGGATTCTTTATCCAGAAATGTGTTCAATAAGCTAAATGTGGACTACTTTCAGTCTGATAATACATCAAAAGGAGTGTATAAGTATGTATATAATATTAAGGTTCAAATACTCTTTGGCCATAAATATTTTCAATAGATCAAATACGGACTACTGTCTGGCTAATGAAACACAAAGAGGCGTGTATGAGTATGTATATAAAGTTAAAGTTCAAAGACTCTTTGGCCATAAATATGTTCAAAAAGTCATACTTGAACTACTGATGAAACATCAGAAAAAGTCTATGAGAATGTATAGAAAGTTCAATATTGGGATTCTTTGTCCAGAAATGCGTTCAATAGTCAAATTTGGACTACTCTCAGTCTGATAAAACATCAGAAGGAGTGTAAGAGTATGTATATAAAATTAAAGTTCCAAGAAACTTTGACCATAAATATGTTAAAAAGTCATACTTGAACTATTGATGAAACATCAGAAGAAGAATGTGATTTTGAATAGAAAGTTCAATATTGAGGATTCTTTGTCCAGAAATGTGTTCAATAGGTCAAATGTGGACTACCATCAGTCTAATAAAACATCTGAAGGAGTGTATTAGTATGTATATAAAATTAAAGTTCAAAGACTCTTTGGCCATAAATATGTTCAAAAAGTCATACTTGAACTACTGATGAAATATCAGAAAAAGTCTATGAGAATGTATAGAAAGTTCAATATTGAGGATTCTTTGTCCAGAAATGCATTCAATAGGTCAAATTTGGACTACTCTCAGTCTGATAAAACATCAGAAGGAGTGTAAGAGTATGTATATACAATTAAAGTTCCAAGACACTTTGGCCATAAATATGTTAAAAAAGTCATACTTGAACTACTGATGAAACATCAGAAGAAGAATGTGAGTTTGAATAGAAATTTCAGTATTGAGGATTCTTTGTCCAGAAATGTGTTCAATAGGTCAAATGTGGACTACTATCAGTCTGATAAAACATCAGGAGTGTAAGAGTATGTATATAGAATTAAAGTTCCAAGACACTTTGGCCATAAATATGTTAAAAAAGTCATACTTGAACTAATGATGAAACATCAGAAAAAGTATATGAGAATGTATAGAAAGTTCAATATTGAGGATTCTTTGTCCAGAAATGCATTCAATAGGCCAAATGTGGACTACTCTCAGTCTGATAAAACATCAGAAGGAATCTATGAGTATGTATTGAAAGTTCAGTATTTAGGATTCTTTGTCCAGAAATGCATTCAATAGGTCAAATGTGGACTACTCTCAGTCTGATAAAATATCAGAAGGAGTGTAGGAGTATGTATATAAAATTTAAGATCGAGAACTCTTTGTCCATAAATAAGTTCAATAGGTCAAATACGGACCACTGTCTGGCTAATGAAACATCAAAAGGAGAGTATGTATATAAAGTTAAAATTCAAAGACCCTTTGGCCAGAAACAAGTTCAAGAGATCATACTTGAACTACTGATGAAACATCAGAAGAAGTCTATGAGTATGTATAGAAAGTTCAGTGTTGAGGATTCTTTGTCCAGAAATGCGTTCAATAGGTCAAATTTGGACTACTCTCAGTCTAATAAAACATCAGAAGGAGTGTAAGAGTATGTATATAAAATTAAAGTTCAAAGACACTTTGGTCATAAATATGTTAAAAAAGTCATACTTGAACTACTGATGAAACATCAGAAAAAGTCTATGAGAATGTATAGAAAGTTCAATATTGAGGATTCTTTGTCCAGAAATGCATTCAATAGGCCAAATGTGGACTACTCTCAGTCTGATAAAATATCAGAAGGAGTGTAAGAGTATGTATATAAAATTCAAGATCGAGAACTTCTTTGTCCATAAATAAGTTCAATAGGTCAAATACGGACCACTGTCTGGCTAATGAAACATCAAAAGGAGAGTATGTATATAAAGTTAATATTCAAAGACCCTTTGACCAGAAATAAGTTCAAGAGGTCATACTTGAACTACTTTTGAAACATCAGAAGAAGTCTATGAGTATGTAGAGAAAGTTCAATTTTGAGGATTCTTTATCCAGAAATGTGTTCAATAGGCTAAATGTGGACTACTCTCAGTCTGATAATACATCAAAAGGAGTGTATAAGTATGTATATAATATTAAAGTTCAAATACTCTTTGGCCATAAATATGTTCAAAAAGTCATATTTGAACTACTGATGAAACATCAGAAAAAGTCTATGAGAATGTATAGAAAGATCAATATTGAGGATTCTTTGTCCAGAAATGCGTTCAATAGGTCAAATTTGGGCTACTCTCAGTCTGATAAAACATCAGAAGGAATCTATGAGTATGTATTGAATGTTCAATATTTAGGATTCTTTGTCCAGAAATGCATTCAATAGGTCAAATGTGGACTACTCTCAGTCTGATAAAACATCAGAAGGAGTGTAAGCGTATGTATATAAAATTAAAGTTCAAAGACTCTTTGGCCATAAATATTTTCAAAAAGTCATATTTGAACTAATGATGAAACAACCGAAAAAGTCTATGAGAATGTATAAAAAGTTCAATATTGAGGATTCTTTGTCCAGAAATGCATTCAATAGGTCAAATGTGGACTACTTTCAGTCTAATAAAACACGAGGAGTGTTTGAATATGTATACAAATTTCAAGATCAAGAACTCTTTGGCCATAAATAATTTCAAAAAGTCATATTTGAATTACTGATGAAACATCAGAAGAAGAATGTGAGTTTGAATAGAAAGTTCAATATTGAGGATTCTTTGTCCAGAAATGTGTTCAATAAATGTGGACTACTATCAGTCTGATAACACATCTGAAGGAGTGTATGAGTATGTGTATAAAGTTAAAGTTCAAAGACTCCTTGGCCATAAATATGTTCAATAGATCAAATACGGACTACTGTCTGGCTAATGAAACACAAAAAGGCAAGTATGAGTATGTATATAAAATTAAAGTTCAAAGACTCTTTGGCCATAAATATGTTCAATAGATCAAATACGGACTACTGTCTGGCTAATGAAACACAAAAAGGCAAGTATGAGTATGTATATAAAGTTAAAGTTCAAAGACTCTTTGGCCATAAATATGTTCAAAAAGTCATACTTGAACTGTTGATGAAACATCAGAAGAAGAATGTGAGTTTGAATAGAAATTTCAATATTGAGGATTCTTTGTCCAGAAATGCATTCAATAGGTCAAATGTGGACTACTTTCAGTCTAATAAAACACTAGGAGTGTTTGAATATGTATAGAAATTTCAAGATCAAGAACTCTTTGGCCATAAATAATTTCAAAAAGTCATATTTGAATTACTGATGAAACACAAGAAGAAGAATGTGAGTTTGAATAGAAATTTCAATATTGAGGATTCTTTGTCCATAAATGTGTTCAATAGGTCAAATGTGGACTACTATCAGTCTGATAAAACATCTGAAGAAGTATATTAGTATGTATATAAAATTAAAGTTCAAAGACTCTTTGGCCATAAATATGTTCAAAACGTCATAATTGAACTACTGATGAAACATCAGAAAAAGTCTATGAGAATGTATAGAAAGTTCAATATTGAGGATTCTTTGTCCAGAAATGCATTCAATAGGTCAAATGTGGACTACTCTCAGTCTGATAAAATATCAGAAGGAGTGTAAGAGTATGTATATAAAATTCAAGATCGAGAACTCTTTGTCCATAAATAAGTTCAATAGGTCAAATTCGGACCACTCTCTGGCTAATGAAAAATCAAAAGGAGAGTATGTATATAAAGTTAAAATTCAAAGACCCTTTGGCCAGAAATAAGTTCAAGAGGTCATACTTGAACTACTGATGAAACATCAGAAGAAGTCTATGAGTATGTATAGAAAGTTCAATTTTGAGGATTCTTTATCCAGAAATGTGTTCAATAGGCTAAATGTGGACTTCTTTCAGTCTGATAATACATCAAAAGGAGTGTATAAGTATGTATATAATAATAAGGTTCAAATACTCTTTGGCCATAAATATTTTCAATAGATCAAATACGGACTACTGTCTGGCTAATGAAACACAAAGAGGCGTGTATGAGTATTTATATAAAGTTAAAGTTCAAAGACTCTTTGGCCATAAATATGTTCAAAAAGTCATACTTGAACTACTGATGAAACATCAGAAAAAGTCTATGAGAATGTATAGAAAGTTCAATATTGGGATTCTTTGTCCAGAAATGCGTTCAATAGTCAAATTTGGACTACTCTCAGTCTGATAAAACATCAGAAGGAGTGTAAGAGTATGTATATAAAATTAAAGTTCCAAGAAACTTTGACCATAAATATGTTAAAAAGTCATACTTGAACTATTGATGAAACATCAGAAGAAGAATGTGATTTTGAATAGAAAGTTCAATATTGAGGATTCTTTGTCCAGAAATGTGTTCAATAGGTCAAATGTGGACTACTATCAGTCTGATAAAACATCTGAAGGAGTGTATTAGTATGTATGTAAAATTAAAGTTCAAAGACTCTTTGGCCATGAATATGTTCAAAAAGTCATACTTGAACTACTGATGAAATATCAGAAAAAGTCTATGAGAATGTATAGAAAGTTCAATATTGAGGATTCTTTGTCCAGAAATGCATTCAATAGGTCAAATTTGGACTACTCTCAGTCTGATAAAACATCAGAAGGAGTGTAAGAGTATGTATATACAATTAAAGTTCCAAGACACTTTGGCCATAAATATGTTAAAAATGTCATACTTGTACTATTGATGAAACATCAGAAGAAGAATGTGAGTTTGAATAGAAATTTCAATATTGAGGATTCTTTGTCCATAAATGTGTTCAATAGGTCAAATGTGGACTACTCTCAGTCTGATAATACATCAAAAGGAGTGTATAAGTATGTATATAATATTAAAGTTCAAATACTCTTTTGGCCATAAATATGTTAAAAAAAGTCATACTTGAACTACTGATGAAACATCAGAAGAAGAATGTGAGTTTGAATAGAAATTTCAATATTGAGGATTCTTTGTCCAGAAATGCATTCAATAGGTCAAATGTGGACTACTCTCAGTCTGATAAAATATCAGAAGGAGTGTAAGAGTATGTATATAAAATTCAAGATCGAGAACTCTTTGTCCATAAATAAGTTCAATAGGTCAAATTCGGACCACTCTCTGGCTAATGAAAAATCAAAAGGAGAGTATGTATATAAAGTTAAAATTCAAAGACCCTTTGGCCAGAAATAAGTTGAATAGATCAAATACGGACTACTGTCTGGCTAATGAAACACAAAAAGGCGTGTATAAGTATGTATATAAAGTTAAAGTTCAAAGACTCTTTGGCCATAAATATGTTCAAAAAGTCATACTTGAACTATTGTTGAAACATCAGAAGAAGAATGTGAGTTTGAATAGAAATTTCAATATTGAGGATTCTTTGTCCATAAATGTGTTCAATAGGTCAAATGTGGACTACTCTCAGTCTGATAAAACATCTGAAGAAGTATATTAGTATGTATATAAAATTAAAGTTCAAAGACTCTTTGGCCATAAATATGTTCAAAAAGTCATACTTGAACTACTGATGAAACATCAGAAAAAGTCTATGAGAATGTATAGAAAGTTCAATATTGAGGATTCTTTGTCCAGAAATGTGTTCAATAGGTCAAATGTGGACTACTCTCAGTCTGATAATACATCAAAAGGAGTGTATAAGTATGTATATAATATTAAAGTTCAAATACTCTTTTGGCCATAAATATGTTAAAAAAAGTCATACTTGAACTACTGATGAAACATCAGAAGAAGAATGTGAGTTTGAATAGAAATTTCAATATTGAGGATTCTTTGTCCAGAAATGCATTCAATAGGTCAAATGTGGACTACTCTCAGTCTGATAAAATATCAGAAGGAGTGTAAGAGTATGTATATAAAATTCAAGATCGAGAACTCTTTGTCCATAAATAAGTTCAATAGGTCAAATTCGGACCACTCTCTGGCTAATGAAAAATCAAAAGGAGAGTATGTATATAAAGTTAAAATTCAAAGACCCTTTGGCCAGAAATAAGTTCAAGAGGTCATACTTGAACTACTTTTGAAACATCAGAAGAAGTCTATGAGTATGTAGAGAAAGTTCAATTTTGAGGATTCTTTATCCAGAAATGTGTTCAATAGGCTAAATGTGGACTACTCTCAGTCTGATAATACATCAAAAGGAGTGTATAAGTATGTATATAATATTAAAGTTCAAATACTCTTTGGCCATAAATATGTTCAAAAAGTCATATTTGAACTACTGATGAAACATCAGAAAAAGTCTATGAGAATGTATAGAAAGATCAATATTGAGGATTCTTTGTCCAGAAATGCGTTCAATAGGTCAAATTTGGGCTACTCTCAGTCTGATAAAACATCAGAAGGAATCTATGAGTATGTATTGAATGTTCAATATTTAGGATTCTTTGTCCAGAAATGCATTCAATAGGTCAAATGTGGACTACTCTCAGTCTGATAAAACATCAGAAGGAGTGTAAGCGTATGTATATAAAATTAAAGTTCAAAGACTCTTTGGCCATAAATATTTTCAAAAAGTCATATTTGACCTAATGATGAAACAACCGAAAAAGTCTATGAGAATGTATAAAAAGTTCAATATTGAGGATTCTTTGTCCAGAAATGCATTCAATAGGTCAAATGTGGACTACTTTCAGTCTAATAAAACACGAGGAGTGTTTGAATATGTATACAAATTTCAAGATCAAGAACTCTTTGGCCATAAATAATTTCAAAAAGTCATATTTGAATTACTGATGAAACATCAGAAGAAGAATGTGAGTTTGAATAGAAAGTTCAATATTGAGGATTCTTTGTCCAGAAATGTGTTCAATAAATGTGGACTACTATCAGTCTGATAACACATCTGAAGGAGTGTATGAGTATGTGTATAAAGTTAAAGTTCAAAGACTCCTTGGCCATAAATATGTTCAATAGATCAAATACGGACTACTGTCTGGCTAATGAAACACAAAAAGGCAAGTATGAGTATGTATATAAAATTAAAATTCAAAGACTCTTTGGCCATAAATATGTTCAATAGATCAAATACGGACTACTGTCTGGCTAATGAAACACAAAAAGGCGTGTATAAGTATGTATATAAAGTTAAAGTTCAAAGACTCTTTGGCCATAAATATGTTCAAAAAGTCATACTTGAACTATTGATGAAACATCAGAAGAAGAATGTGAGTTTGAATAGAAATTTCAATATTGAGGATTCTTTGTCCATAAATGTGTTCAATAGGTCAAATGTGGACTACTCTCAGTCTGATAAAACATCTGAAGAAGTATATTAGTATGTATATAAAATTAAAGTTCAAAGACTCTTTGGCCATAAATATGTTCAAAAAGTCATACTTGAACTACTGATGAAACATCAGAAAAAGTCTATGAGAATGTATAGAAAGTTCAATATTGAGGATTCTTTGTCCAGAAATGTGTTCAATAGGTCAAATGTGGACTACTCTCAGTCTGATAATACATCAAAAGGAGTGTATAAGTATGTATATAATATTAAAGTTCAAATACTCTTTTGGCCATAAATATGTTAAAAAAAAGTCATACTTGAACTACTGATGAAACATCAGAAGAAGAATGTGAGTTTGAATAGAAATTTCAATATTGAGGATTCTTTGTCCAGAAATGCATTCAATAGGTCAAATGTGGACTACTCTCAGTCTGATAAAATATCAGAAGGAGTGTAAGAGTATGTATATAAAATTCAAGATCGAGAACTCTTTGTCCATAAATAAGTTCAATAGGTCAAATTCGGACCACTCTCTGGCTAATGAAAAATCAAAAGGAGAGTATGTATATAAAGTTAAAATTCAAAGACCCTTTGGCCAGAAATAAGTTCAAGAGGTCATACTTGAACTACTGATGAAACATCAGAAGAAGCCTATGAGTATGTATAGAAAGTTCAATTTTGAGGATTCTTTATCCAGAAATGTGTTCAATAGGCTAAATGTGGACTTCTTTCAGTCTGATAATACATCAAAAGGAGTGTATAAGTATGTATATAATATTAAGGTTCAAATACTCTTTGGCCATAAATATTTTCAATAGATCAAATACGGACTACTGTCTGGCTAATGAAACACAAAGAGGCGTGTATGAGTATTTATATAAAGTTAAAGTTCAAAGACTCTTTGGCCATAAATATGTTCAAAAAGTCATACTTGAACTACTGATGAAACATCAGAAAAAGTCTATGAGAATGTATAGAAAGTTCAATATTGAGGATTCTTTGTCCAGAAATGCATTCAATAGGTCAAATTTGGACTACTCTCAGTCTGATAAAACATCAGAAGGAGTGTAAGAGTATGTATATACAATTAAAGTTCCAAGACACTTTGGCCATAAATATGTTAACAATGTCATACTTGTACTATTGATGAAACATCAGAAGAAGAATGTGTGTTTGAATAGAAATTTCAATATTAAGGATTCTTTGTCCAGAAATGTGTTCAATAGGTCAAATGTGGACTACTATCAGTCTGATAAAACATCTGAAGGAGTGTATTAGTATGTATATAAAATTAAAGTTCAAAGGCTCTTTGGCCATAAATATGTTCAAAAAGTCATACTTGAACTACTGATGAAACATCAGAAAAAGTCTATGAGAATGTATAGAAAGTTCAATTTTCATGATTCTTTGTCCAGAAATTTGTTCATTAGGTCAAATGTGGACTACTCTCAGTCTGATAATACATCAAAAAGAGTGTATAAGTATGTATATAATATTAAAGTTCAAATACTCTTTGGCCATAAATATGTTAAAAAAGTCATACTTGAACTACTGATGAAACATCAGAAGAAGAATGTGAGTTTGAATAGAAAGTTCAGTATTGAGGATTATTTGTCCAGAAATATGTTCAATAGGTCAAATGTGGACTACTGTCAGTCTGATAAAATATCAGAAGGAGTGTAAGAGTATGTATATAAAATTTAAGATCGAGAACTCTTTGTCCATAAATAAGTTCAATAGGTCAAATACGGACCACTGTCTGGCTAATGAAACATCAAAAGGAGAGTATGTATATAAAGTTAAAATTCAAAGACCCTTTGGCCAGAAACAAGTTCAAGAGATCATAATTGAACTACTGATGAAACATCAGAAGAAGTCTATGAGTATGTATAGAAAGTTCAGTGTTGAGGATTCTTTGTCCAGAAATGCGTTCAATAGGTCAAATTTGGACTACTCTCAGTCTAATAAAACATCAGAAGGAGTGTAAGAGTATGTATATAAAATTAAAGTTCCAAGAAACTTTGACCATAAATATGTTAAAAAGTCATACTTGAACTATTGATGAAACATCAGAAGAAGAATGTGATTTTGAATAGAAAGTTCAATATTGAGGATTCTTTGTCCAGAAATGTGTTCAATAGGTCAAATGTGGACTACTATCAGTCTGATAAAACATCTGAAGGAGTGTATTAGTATGTATGTAAAATTAAAGTTCAAAGACTCTTTGGCCATGAATATGTTCAAAAAGTCATACTTGAACTACTGATGAAATATCAGAAAAAGTCTATGAGAATGTATAGAAAGTTCAATATTGAGGATTCTTTGTCCAGAAATGCATTCAATAGGTCAAATTTGGACTACTCTCAGTCTGATAAAACATCAGAAGGAGTGTAAGAGTATGTATATACAATTAAAGTTCCAAGACACTTTGGCCATAAATATGTTAAAAATGTCATACTTGTACTATTGATGAAACATCAGAAGAAGAATGTGAGTTTGAATAGAAATTTCAATATTAAGGATTCTTTGTCCAGAAATGTGTTCAATAGGTCAAATGTGGACTACTATCAGTCTGATAAAACATCTGAAGGAGTATATTAGTATGTATATAAAATTAAAGTTCAAAGGCTCTTTGGCCATAAATATGTTCAAAAAGTCATACTTGAACTACTGATGAAACATCAGAAAAAGTCTATGAGAATGTATAGAAAGTTCAATATTCATGATTCTTTGTCCAGAAATTTGTTCATTAGGTCAAATGTGGACTACTCTCAGTCTGATAATACATCAAAAAGAGTGTATAAGTATGTATATAATATTAAAGTTCAAATACTCTTTGGCCATAAATATGTTAAAAAAGTCATACTTGAACTACTGATGAAACATCAGAAGAAGTCTATGAGTATGTATAGAAAGTTCAGTGTTGAGGATTCTTTGTCCAGAAATGCGTTCAATAGGTCAAATTTGGACTACTCTCAGTCTAATAAAACATCAGAAGGAGTGTAAGAGTATGTATATAAAATTAAAGTTCAAAGACACTTTGGTCATAAATATGTTTAAAAAGTCATACTTGAACTACTGATGAAACATCAGAAAAAGTCTATGAGAATGTATAGAAAGTTCAATATTGAGGATTCTTTGTCCAGAAATGCATTCAATAGGCCAAATGTGGACTACTCTCAGTCTGATAAAACATCAGAAGGAGTGTAAGAGTATGTATATAAAATTCAAGATCGAGAACTTCTTTGTCCATAAATAAGTTCAATAGGTCAAATACGGACCACTGTCTGGCTAATGAAACATCAAAAGGAGAGTATGTATATAAAGTTAATATTCAAAGACCCTTTGACCAGAAATAAGTTCAAGAGGTCATACTTGAACTACTTTTGAAACATCAGAAGAAGTCTATGAGTATGTAGAGAAAGTTCAATTTTGAGGATTCTTTATCCAGAAATGTGTTCAATAGGCTAAATGTGGACTACTGTCAGTCTGATAATACATCAAAAGGAGTGTATAAGTATGTATATAATATTAAAGTTCAAATACTCTTTGGCCATAAATATGTTCAAAAAGTCATATTTGAACTACTGATGAAACATCAGAAAAAGTCTATGAGAATGTATAGAAAGATCAATATTGAGGATTCTTTGTCCAGAAATGCGTTCAATAGGTCAAATTTGTTCTACTCTCAGTCTGATAAAACATCAGAAGGAATCTATGAGTATGTATTGAATGTTCAATATTTAGGATTCTTTGTCCAGAAATGCATTCAATAGGTCAAATGTGGACTACTCTCAGTCTGATAAAACATCAGAAGGAGTGTAAGCGTATGTATATAAAATTAAAGTTCAAAGACTCTTTGGCCATAAATATTTTCAAAAAGTCATATTTGACCTAATGATGAAACAACCGAAAAAGTCTATGAGAATGTATAAAAAGTTCAATATTGAGGATTCTTTGTCCAGAAATGCATTCAATAGGTCAAATGTGGACTACTTTCAGTCTAATAAAACACAAGGAGTGTTTGAATATGTATACAAATTTCAAGATCAAGAACTCTTTGGCCATAAATAATTTCAAAAAGTCATATTTGAATTACTGATGAAACATCAGAAGAAGAATGTGAGTTTGAATAGAAAGTTCAATGTTGAGGATTCTTTGTCCAGAAATGTGTTCAATAAATGTGGACTACTATCAGTCTGATAACACATCTGAAGGAGTGTATGAGTATGTGTATAAAGTTAAAGTTCAAAGACTCCTTGGCCATAAATATGTTCAATAGATCAAATACGGACTACTGTCTGGCTAATGAAACACAAAAAGGCAAGTATTAGTATGTATATAAAATTAAAAATCAAAGACTCTTTGGCCATAAATATGTTCAATAGATCAAATACGGACTACTGTCTGGCTAATGAAACACAAAAAGGCGTGTATAAGTATGTATATAAAGTTAAAGTTCAAAGACTCTTTGGCCATAAATATGTTCAAAAAGTCATACTTGAACTATTGATGTAACATCAGAAGAAGAATGTGAGTTTGAATAGAAATTTCAATATTGAGGATTCTTTGTCCATAAATGTGTTCAATAGGTCAAATGTGGACTACTCTCAGTCTGATAAAACATCTGAAGAAGTATATTAGTATGTATATAAAATTAAAGTTCAAAGACTCTTTGGCCATAAATATGTTCAAAAAGTCATACTTGAACTACTGATGAAACATCAGAAAAAGTCTATGAGAATGTATAGAAAGTTCAATATTGAGGATTCTTTGTCCAGAAATGTGTTCAATAGGTCAAATGTGGACTACTCTCAGTCTGATAATACATCAAAAGGAGTGTATAAGTATGTATATAATATTAAAGTTCAAATACTCTTTTGGCCATAAATATGTTAAAAAAAGTCATACTTGAACTACTGATGAAACATCAGAAGAAGCCTATGAGTATGTATAGAAAGTTCAATTTTGAGGATTCTTTATCCAGAAATGTGTTCAATAGGCTAAATGTGGACTTCTTTCAGTCTGATAATACATCAAAAGGAGTGTATAAGTATGTATATAATATTAAGGTTCAAATACTCTTTGGCCATAAATATTTTCAATAGATCAAATACGGACTACTGTCTGGCTAATGAAACACAAAGAGGCGTGTATGAGTATTTATATAAAGTTAAAGTTCAAAGACTCTTTGGCCATAAATATGTTCAAAAAGTCATACTTGAACTACTGATGAAACATCAGAAAAAGTCTATGAGAATGTATAGAAAGTTCAATATTGGGATTCTTTGTCCAGAAATGCGTTCAATAGTCAAATTTGGACTACTCTCAGTCTGATAAAACATCAGAAGGAGTGTAAGAGTATGTATATAAAATTAAAGTTCCAAGAAACTTTGACCACAAATATGTTAAAAAGTCATACTTGAACTATTGATGAAACATCAGAAGAAGAATGTGATTTTGAATAGAAAGTTCAATATTGAGGATTCTTTGTCCAGAAATGTGTTCAATAGGTCAAATGTGGACTACTATCAGTCTGATAAAACATCTGAAGGAGTGTATTAGTATGTATGTAAAATTAAAGTTCAAAGACTCTTTGGCCATAAATATGTTCAAAAAGTCATACTTGAACTACTGATGAAATATCAGAAAAAGTCTATGAGAATGTATAGAAAGTTCAATACTGAGGATTCTTTGTCCAGAAATGCATTCAATAGGTCAAATTTGGACTACTCTCAGTCTGATAAAACATCAGAAGGAGTGTAAGAGTATGTATATACAATTAAAGTTCCAAGACACTTTGGCCATAGATATGTTAACAATGTCATACTTGTACTATTGATGAAACATCAGAAGAAGAATGTGTGTTTGAATAGAAATTTCAATATTAAGGATTCTTTGTCCAGAAATGTGTTCAATAGGTCAAATGTGGACTACTATCAGTCTGATAAAACATCTGAAGGAGTATATTAGTATGTATATAAAATTAAAGTTCAAAGGCTCTTTGGCCATAAATATGTTCAAAAAGTCATACTTGAACTACTGATGAAACATCAGAAAAAGTCTATGAGAATGTATAGAAAGTTCAATATTCATGATTCTTTGTCCAGAAATTTGTTCATTAGGTCAAATGTGGACTACTCTCAGTCTGATAATACATCAAAAAGAGTGTATAAGTATGTATATAATATTAAAGTTCAAATACTCTTTGGCCATAAATATGTTAAAAAAGTCATACTTGAACTACTGATGAAACATCAGAAGAAGAATGTGAGTTTGAATAGAAAGTTCAATATTGAGGATTCTTTGTCCAAAAATATATTCAATAGGTCAAATGTGGACTACTGTCAGTCTGATAAAATATCAGAAGGAGTGTAAGAGTATGTATATAAAATTTAAGATCGAGAACTCTTTGTCCATAAATAAGTTCAATAGGTCAAATACGGACCACTGTCTGGCTAATGAAACATCAAAAGGAGAGTATGTATATAAAGTTAAAATTCAAAGACCCTTTGGCCAGAAACAAGTTCAAGAGATCATACTTGAACTACTGATGAAACATCAGAAGAAGTCTATGAGTATGTATAGAAAGTTCAATATTGAGGATTCTTTGTCCAGAAATGTGTTCAATAAATGTGGACTACTATCAGTCTGATAACACATCTGAAGGAGTGTATGAGTATGTGTATAAAGTTAAAGTTCAAAGACTCTTTGGCCATAAATATGTTCAATAGATCAAATACGGACTACTGTCTGGCTAATGAAACACAAAAAGGCAAGTATGAGTATGTATATAAAATTAAAGTTCAAAGACTCTTTGGCCATAAATATGTTCAATAGATCAAATACGGACTACTGTCTGGCTAATGAAACACAAAAAGGCAAGTATGAGTATGTATATAAAGTTAAAGTTCAAAGACTCTTTGGCCATAAATATGTTCAAAAAGTCATACTTGAACTACTGATGAAACATCAGAAAAAGTCTATGAGAATGTATAGAAAGTTCAATATTGGGATTCTTTGTCCATAAATGCGTTCAATAGGTCAAATTTGGACTACTCTCAGTCTGATAAAACATCAGAAGGAGTGTAAGAGTATGTATATGAAATTAAAGTTCCAAGACTCTTTGGCCAGAAATAAATTCAAGAGGTCATACTTGAACTACTGATGAAACATCAGAAAAAGTCTATGAGAATGTATAGAAAGTTCTGTATTGAGGATTCTTTGTCCAGAAATGTGTTCAATAGGCTAAATGTGGCCTACTCTCAGTCTGATAAAACATCAGAAGGAGTGTAAGAGTATGTATATAAAATTAACGTTCAAAGACTCTTTGGCCATAAATATGTTCAAAAAGTCATACTTGAACTACTGATGAAACATCAGAAAAAGTCTATGAGAATGTATATAAAGTTCAATATTGAGGATTCTTTGTCCAGAAATGCGTTCAAAAGGTCAAGTTTGGGCTACTCTCAGTCTGATAAAACATCAGAAGGAGTGTAAGAGTATGTATATAAAATTAAAGTTCAAAGACTCTTTGGCCATAAATATGTTCAAAAAGTCATACTTGAACTACTGATGAAACATCAGAAAAGGTTTATGAGAATGTATATAAAATTCAAGATCGAGAACTCTTTGGCCATAAATAAGTTCAACAGGTCAAATACGGACTACTGTCTGCCTAATGAAACATCAAAAGGAGAGTATGTATATAAAGTTAAAATTCAAAGACCCTTTGGCCAGAAATAAGTTCAAAAGGTCATACTTGAACTACTGATGAAACATCAGAAGAAGTCTATGAGTATGTATAGAAAGTTCAATTTTGAGGATTCTTTGTCCAGAAATGTGTTCAATAGGCTAAATGTGGCCTACTCTCAGTCTGATAATACATCAAAAGGAGTGTATAAGTATGTATATAATATTAAAGTTCAATACTCTTTGGCCATAAATATGTTCAAAAAGTCATACTTGAACTATTGATGAAATATCAGAAAAGTCTATGAGAATGTATAGAAAGTTCAGCTTTGAGGATTCCTTGTCCAGAAATGCGTTCATAGGTCAAATTTGGACTACTCTTAGTCTGATAAAACATCAGAAGGAGTGTTTATATGTATATAAAATTAAAGTTAAAAGACTCTTTGGCCATAAATATGTTCAATAGGTCAAATTCTGACTACTCTCTGGCTGATGAAACATCAGGAGTCTATGGCTATGTATGTAAAGTTAAAGTTCAAAGACTCTGGCCAGAAATATATTCAAAAATTTATACTTGAACTACTAATGAAACATCAGGAGTCAATGAGCATGCACAGAAAGTTCATAGAATCTATGGCCAGAAATATGTTCAGTAGTCAAATATGGGCTATTGTCTGGCTAATGTAATATCTGAATGTACAAACCCGATTCCAAAAAAGTTGGGACACTGTACAAATTGTGACTAAAAACAGAATGCAATGATGTGGAAGTTTCAAATTTCAATATTTTATTCAGAAGACAACATAGATGACATATCAAATGTTTAAACTGAGAAAATGTATCATTTTAAGGGAAAAATAAGTTGATTTTAAATTTCATGGCATCAACACATCTCAAAAAAGTTAGGACAAGGCCATGTTTACCACTGTGTGGCATCCCCTCTTCTTTTTATAACAGTCTGCAAACGTCTGGGGACTGAGGAGACAAGTTGCTCAAGTTTAGGAATAGGAATGTTGTCCCATTCTTGTCTAATACAGGCTTCTAGTTGCTCAACTGTCTTAGGTCTTCTTTGTCGCATCTTCCTCTTTATGATGCGCCAAATGTTTTCTATGGGTGAAAGATCTGGACTGCAGGCTGGCCATTTCAGTACCCGGATCCTTCTTCTACGCAGCCATGATGTTGTAATTGATGCAGTATGTGGTCTGGCATTGTCATGTTGGAAAATGCAAGGTCTTCCCTGAAAGAGACGACGTCTGGATGGGAGCATATGTTGTTCTAGAACTTGGATATACCTTTCAGCATTGATGGTGCCTTTCCAGATGTGTAAGCTGCCCATGCCACACGCACTCATGCAATCCCATACCATCAGAGATGCAGGCTTCTGAACGGAGCGCTGATGACAACTTGGGTTGTCCTTGTCCTCTTTAGTCCGGATGACATGGCGTCCCAGTTTTCCAAAAAGAACTTCAAATTTTGATTCGTCTGACCACAGAACAGTTTTCCACTTTGCCACAGTCCATTTTAAATGAGCCTTGGCCCAGAGAAAACGCCTGCGCTTCTGGATCATGTTTAGATATGGCTTCTTTTTTGACCTATAGAGTTTTAGCCGGAAACGGCGAATGGCACGGTGGATTGTGTTCACCGACAATGTTTTCTGGAAGTATTCCTGAGCCCATGTTGTGATTTCCATTACAGTAGCATTCCTGTATGTGATGCAGTGCTGTCTAAGGGCCCGAAGATCACAGGCATCCAGTATGGTTTTCCGGCCTTGACCCTTACGCACAGAGATTGTTCCAGATTCTCTGAATCTTTGGATGATATTATGCACTGTAGATGATGATAACTTCAAACTCTTTGCAATTTTTCTCTGAGAAACTCCTTTCTGATATTGCTCCACTATTTTTCACCGCAGCATTGGGGGAATTGGTGATCCTCTGCCCATCTTGACTTCTGAGAGACACTGCCACTCTGAGAGGCTCTTTTTATACCCAATCATGTTGCCAATTGACCTAATAAGTTGCAAATTGGTCCTCCAGCTGTTCCTTATACGTACATTTAACTTTTCCGGCCTGTTATTGCTACCTGTCCCAACTTTTTTGGAATGTGTAGCTCTCATGAAATCCAAAATGAGCCAATATTTGGCATGACATTTCAAAATGTCTCACTTTCAACATTTGATATGTTATCTATATTCTATTGTGAATAAAATATAAGTTTATGAGATTTGTAAATTATTGCATTCCTTTTTTTATTCACAATTTGTACAGTGTCCCAACTTTTTTGGAATCGGGTTTGTATGTATGTATGGAAAGTTAATGTTGAGAACTCTTTCGCCAAAAATATGTAGGTCAATAATAGGTCAAATACTGACTACAGTCTGGCTAATGTAACATCAAAAGGAGTCTATGAGTACGTATAGAAAGTTCAATTTCATAGAATCTATGGGCAAAAATTTGTTCAGTAGTCAGATATGGAAAATTGTCTGGCTGATGTAATATCTGAAAGAGTCAATGAGTATGTGTAGAAAGTGAAAGTTTGAGAACTCTGATTCTCTGAGAACTCTGATATATAACAAATTCTGACTACTGTCTGACTGATGAAACATCAGAAGCATGAGTATGTATGTATTGAAAGTTCAATATCAAAGTGTTTTTGTCCAGAAATATAATCAATAGATCAAATATTGACTACTTTCAGTCTGAACAATTCATCAGAAGGAGTCTATGAACATGTATATAAAGTTAAGGTTCTAAGAATCTTGGGCCAGAAATGTATTCAAACAGTCATACTTGAACTTGATGGCATCTACGCTAATGTTAGTCTCTGTTTATCCCGAGGTTTACTGCAGTCAGCCGGATCCGGGCCGTATCCAGATCAGATGGTGGACCTGCGCCTAGACATGACCAACGCATCCCTGAAAAGTCTGCAGAGACCGTCTCAATTAAACTCCACCCTGTAAATGCTGCATCGACACGATATCCTCATTAAACCCGTCTCCGGCGTGACGATTCCAATCTTTCGAATAATCTTGCAAATATCTTTCGATCAAATATGACATTAGACCTGTAATGTTGCCAGAATCATAATCATACACTATTTGTTCGTCGGCCAGAGGAGAACTGGCCGAGTATGACTGAGCCTGGTTTCTCCCAAGGTTTTTTTTCTCCATTCGGCATTGTAAAAAGCGCTATATAAATAAAGGTGACTTGACTTGAACTACTGATGAAAGATCAGGAGTCAATAAACATGTACAGAAAATTCAAGTTCATAGAATCTACGGCCCAAAATATGTTCAGTAGTCAAATACGGACAATTGTCTGGCTGATGTAATATCTGAAAGAGTCAATGAGTATGCATAGAAAGTTAAAGTTTGAGAACTCTTTGTCCAAAAATATGTTCACATCAAAAGGAATGTTTGAGTGTGTATATAAACTTAAATTTCAAAGACTCTTTAGTTCGAAACTGCATAATAGAGAAGAATGAAGAATGCACAACGGAATGAGTTAGTTCTCGTATGCAACACATACATGCATTAATCTTCAATGTACAACAGAATAAGTTAGTTCTTGTATTCAGGCCTATTAGCACTATAGTTAGTTGTTGTATGCATTAGAATGCAAAAGCACTCATTGTTGTGTTCTCCGAAGGGATAACAAAACCTGCGTGAAGAATGCACAACGTTAGAATGAAGAGCGCACAAAAGGAATTGTTAGCTCTTATATGCAATGCAGTGAAACAGTGTGTATGTTATTTTTCAATGCACAACAGATTAATTTAGAACGTGCACGCAATGCAATGCATCACACATCTCATGTGGTATATCTTCGATGCACAACGTAATGAGTCAGTTGTTGTACGCACTGGAATGCAACAGCACATATGGGATTCTCTTCAAAGCACAATGGAATAAGTCAGTTCTTGTATGCTGTTCTTACATGCACAATGGTTTAAATTATCTTGCATGCCGTGCAACAGCACGTAATATGTGTTGTTCCTTCAGTGCACAATGTAAAGAATTAATTCTCGTATGCATAGCATGCATTGCATACAGCTCATGTTATGTGCTATCTCTTCATTGTACAAAGGAATGTTATTTCTTGTATGCACCAACGGATTTTTAAAGTGTTTGTTTCCATTAGATGGCAGCAATTTTCCACTAAATCATAGCAATTTTTTATAATATCTGACATATTTGACTACTGAACATATATAACAAGTGCATAGCTTATATGTATTCTTCAATGCACAGCGTTAGATCGTGTGTGCAATGCAGTGTAACAGCATTTATCTCTTCAATGCACAACGGAATGAGTTAGTTCTTCTATGTATTGCAATACAATAAGTGCATAGCTTATATGTATTCTTCAATGCACAGTGTTAGATCGTGTGTGCAGTGCAATGCTACAGCACAAATGTTATCTCTCCAATGCACTTCGGAATGAATTAGTTCTTGTCTGCATTGCCAGTACAAAGTGTTATGCAACAGCACAAATGTTATATCTTCAAATCACAACGGAATGGTTAGTTCTTGTATGCATTGTAAAGGAACAGCTCATGTAATGTTTTCTCGTCTGTACACACATTAATTGTAGTAGTATGCAATACAATGCGAAAACACATTTTGTGTTGTCTTTTCATTGCACAGAGGATCAAATTAGATATTTTATGAAAAGCAATGCAACAGGTATGCAAATGGTATCTCTCTCAATGCAAATGGTATCTCTCAAATGCACATCGGAATGAATTAGTTCTTGTCTGTATTCCAACGCAGCAAGTGCATAGCTTATGTGTTATTCTTCAATGCACAGCGTTAGAACGTGTGTGCAATGCAATGCAACAGCAATGTTATCTCTTCAATGCACATCGGAATGAGTTAGTTCTTGTATGTATTGCAATGCAACAAATACTTAGTGCAATGAAATAGCACAATTGTTATCTCTTCAATGCGTATCGGAATGAGTTAGTTCTTGTATGCATTGCAATGCAACAAGTATATAGCTTATATGTTATTCTTCAATGCACAGCATTAGATCTATGTTCAATGCAATGCAAAAGTAAATATGTTATCTCTTCAATGCACATCGGAATGAGTTAGTTCTTGTACGCATTGCAATGCAACAAGTGCATAGCTTATATGTTATTCTTTAATAACATTTAATAACATCGTGTGTGCAATGCAATGCAAAGGCAAATATGTACATCGAAATGAGTTAGTTCTTGTATTCATTGCAATGCAACAAGTGCTTAGTGCAACGCGACAGCACAAATGTTATCTCTTCAAAACACAAAGGATTGAGTTGTATGCACTGTAAAGCAACATCTCATGTAATGTTTTCTCGTTAGTATACAAATTAATAAGTTGCAGTATGCTATGCAATGTAACAGCATATATGTTATCTCTTCAAAGCACAACGGAATGGTTAGATCTTGTATGCATTGTAAAGCAACAGCTCATGTAATGTTAATTAATAAGTTATATAATTAATAAGGTAGTTGTATTATGCAATCAATTCGAAAACACGTTATGTGTTGTCTTTTCATTGCACAGAGGAATAAATGTTTTATCAGACTGAGAGTAATCCATATTTGACCTATTGAATAAATTTCTGGCCAAAGAGTCCTCGATCTTGAAATTTCTATATATACTCATACACTCCTTTTTGTGTTTCATTACCCAGACAGTAGTCCGTATTTGACCTAATGAACATATTTATGGCCAAAGAGTTCTCAAACTTTAACTTTTTATGCATGCTCATTAACTCTTGATGTTTAGTTCAAGTATGACTTTTTGAACATATTTATGGCCGAAAGGTCTTTGAACTTTAACTTTACATACATACTCATACACACCTTTTTGTGTTTCATTAGCTAGACAGTAGTCCGTATTTGATCTATTGAACATATTTATGGCCAAAGAGTTCTGGATCTTGAAATTTCTATACATACTCATAGATTCCTTCTGATGTTTCATCAGTAGTTCAATTATGACATTTTGAACATATTCCTGGTGTATTTATGGTCTTAAATATTAATATTAATATTTAGTATTAATATTAATATTGAGATTTGGGTCATATGTCACCTAAGGTGAGTGTGAGAGTGTCAGAACACTCAATATTATGGGGCACAAGCCAAGGAATTTCACCTTGACATTAAATCATGAAAGATTGTTGACTGAATTAGAATTATAAATTGTAGGAAGTTTGTCATCTGATCAATCTGAAGGATTTGTGAGATATCGTTAACTTGTAGAGCCTCACTGTATTATCAACACAAAGAAGACACAAGTCTAAAAGGATTTTATTAACAAAAGGATAGACAAGAGTAACTAACAACTACTGAATGGATAAAGTGCAAAAAGAATGATAAATGCAAGAGAATGAGTTGGATGTTACTATGGCAGTTATCTTGTGGAAAGATAAACAGTGATAAGGTAAAACTTATTCTGAATTAAACAAATAAATTGAGAGATTATTTGTTATTAATTGACATCAGCTATGCAGAATCTAATGTAAATTAGATAACCATATACTGACAATATACACTAATGCCAAGGTCTCTGGAAAGAAGTTTGGTGAAGTGATATTTTTGTTCCGCCTGGTGACGTGCTGAGTCCGAGCGGCGACGTCTTCCACTTGCTGAGCTGGGCCACATTGCAGTGGGATGAAAGGAGTTGGATTCCGTTTCACAGCCTTGAACACAAATAACTTGAACGTTGAACTCCTGAAGCACAGAGAAGGTCCTTATTCTGGAACACGCAGATGAAGGAGCCTTGAAGTTGAAGGTTCTAACGTCTGTGCAGATGATCCTTATCCTCTGGAACACGCAGACAGAATGATCTTTAGAATCTGAAGTCAGTGCAAATCCGGGCAGTCTGGAACACGCAGATCTGGAGGATCTCTGATGAAAAGATTCTGAAGTCCGTACAGAAGATTCGGGCAATCTGGAACATGCAGATCTGGAGGATCTCTGAAGAGATTCTGAAGTTAGTGCAGAAGATCTTGAAAATGGGGGGCGCTGAGCTTATGGTCGTTGATCCTGTAGTGAACTCCCCAAATTCACTTCTTGCAGAACTTCTTTGTTTCTCTCTTTCAAGAAGGAGAGAGAAACAGCTTGTTCCTTCATCTTATTGCACCTTGGAACTGGAAACTCTTGGGACTGGAACCAGGAACTGGAGCTGGAACAACCCAGAAACTGGAACCCTGGAACAATCCAGAAAACTAGAACCGGAACTCAGAACTGGAACCACTCTCTGTCTCAGAGAGAACCTTTTAATCTCTCCTGAGAAGGAGGGAATTTGCAAATTGGCACCTTTCAGATCCTGTGTTTTGATTGGCTGATGCTGTCAAAGGTGGCCAAGGTATGGCCCTTCTCTGACATGAGGTTCAGCAAGTTCATGTTTAGAACAATGTCTCTAAGGTTTTTCCTATGCATAATTCACTTTCCAAACCAATTTCAGATTAACCTTGGCATTGTGCTGAAAACATAAAGTCCAAACATCATTGGGTTATGTTGAGCTTTTACCTATGCATTTATGTATGCCTTAATAGATAAGTTGGTATATTTTGCATGTATACAAACAACACTCATTAAGTATATAGAGTTCTCTTTCAAACAAACGCTCGGTATTTCACATATGGGAACGCCCCCAGGCGTGATAGACTATGGAAGCACCAATTACACCACGTCTGTCCGAAGGACGGACCAATCAAGGAGCCCACCCCCTCCCTATAGATATGGCTGTGATCCCCGAAAACGGCATTCTTGTTCTCTTCCCCGTGAAGACTTTCCTCCAGCACCTGTCCTGCTTCAGTTCAGAAACGTACCGTCAAGGTTGACGTTGCCGAACGCAGTGCAGTTTAAATCTGTTGTGGATTCTCTGCTCGTTACTGAGTTTTTCTACTCTGCTTTTGTTAGCAGAGTCTCTTATTCTAGCTTTTCTATTCTAGCAGTTAAAGTGAGCTAAGATTACAGGATATTCTACAAACCCGATTCCAAAAAAGTTGGGACACTGTACAAATTGTGAATAAAAACAGAAATGCAATGATGTGGAAGTTTCAAATTTCAATATTTTATTCAGAATACAACATAGATGACATATCAAATGTTTAAACTGAGAAAATGTATCATTTTAAGGAAAAAATAAGTTGATTTTAAATTTCATGGCATCAGCATCTCAAAAAAGTTGGGACAAGGCCATGTTTACCACTGTGTGGCATCCCCTCTTCTTTTTATAACAGTCTGCAAACGTCTGGGGACTGAGGAGACAAGTTGCTCAAGTTTAGGAATAGGAATGTTGTCCCATTCTTGTCTAATACAGGCTTATAGTTGCTCAATTGTCTTAGGTCTTCTTTGTCGCATCTTCCTCTTTATGATGCGCCAAATGTTTTCTATGGGTGAAAGATCTGGACTGCAGGCTGGCCATTTCAGTACCCGGATCCTTCTACGCAGCCATGATGTTGTAATTGATGCAGTATGTGGTCTGGCATTGTCATGTTGGAAAATGCAAGGTCTTCTCTGAAAGAGACGACGTCTGGATGGGAGCATATGTTGTTCTAGAACTTGGATATACCTTTCAGCATTGATGGTGCCTTTCCAGATGTGTAAGCTGCCCATGCCACACGCATTCATGCAACCCCATACCATCAAAGATGCAGGCTTCTGAACTGAGCGCTGATAACAACTTGGGTTGTCCTTGTCCTCTTTAGTCCGGATGACATGGCGTCCCAGTTTTCCAAAAAGAACTTCAAATTTTGATTCGTCTGACCACAGAACAGTTTTCCACTTTGCCACAGTCCATTTTAAATGAGCCTTGGCCCAGAGAAAACGCCTGCGCTTCTGGATCATGTTTAGATATGGCTTCTTTTTTGACCTATAGAGTTTTAGCCGGAAACGGCGAATGGCACGGTGGATTGTGTTCACCGACAATGTTTTCTGGAAGTATTCCTGAGCCCATGTTGTGATTTCCATTACAGTAGCATTCCTGTATGTGATGCAGTGCTGTCTAAGGGCCCGAAGATCACAGGCATCCAGTATGGTTTTCCGGCCTTGACCCTTACGCACAGAGATTGTTCCAGATTCTCTGAATCTTTGGATGATATTATGCACTGTAGATAATGATAACTTCAAACTCTTTGCAATTTTTCTCTGAGAAACTCCTTTCTGATATTGCTCCACTATTTTTCGCCGCAGCATTGGGGGAATTGGTGATCCTCTGCCCATTTTGACTTCTGAGAGACACTGCCACTCTGAGAGGTTCTTTTTATACCCAATCATGTTGCCAATTGACCTAATAAGTTGCAAATTGGTCCTCCAGCTGTTCCTTATATGTATATTTAACTTTTCCGGCCTCTTATTGCTACCTGTCCCAACTTTTTTGGAATGTGTAGCTCTCATAAAATCCAAAGTGAGCCAATATTTGGCATGACATTTCAAAATGTCTCACTTTCAACATTTGATATGTTATCTATATTCTATTGTGTATTCTAAGTTTATGAGATTTGTAAATTATTGCATTCCTTTTTTATTCACAATTTGTACAGTGTCCCAACTTTTTTGGAATCGGGTTTGTACTCACCATGTCGGTGTGCAAGGCCGCAGCAGAGAAAGGGAACGATGCCTCTTCGCGCTCGTGTCCGGCAGCTTGTGGATTTATGATCTCGGGCAGGGATTCGCATCCGATGTGTATCACGTGCATGGGTGACAAGCGTGCTCAGGCTGTGCTGGCGGATGCGGAGAGTTGCGCGCACTGTCGTGTAATGCCGGCCAGGATCTTAGAAAGAAGGCTTCGGGTGGCTGCATCTTCTAAAGAGGATCTGGTTCTCTCTTCTGTCCCTCTATTGACAAAGGTGATCCAACCCTCTCCCCCGCAGGATCTTTCTTGGTGGGGGGAGATTATGGATGCAGAGTCGCCTGAGTTTACGCCGCTTTTCGACCAGCAGCTACTTGCAGAAGGCGACAAGGTGGAGGGAGACGAGGAGGAGGATGAGGAGATGTTAGCTCGCCTGCTCCGAGATGATGAGGAGGATTACGCTATCCTGTCTGCAGCACAAGCGTCCAGGCCCGTGAGCGCGCTAAGCGGCGACATGGGGTAAGCAGTCATTCGCGGGGTAAGCAGTCATTCGCGGTGGCGGCTGCGAAGTCCAAGTCCGCTAACCCTTCCAACAAGGGATACCTAGGACGCAATTTCTGCATGGGAGGAATGGGCAGCACCTAGGGTTCTCTGTGATGTCCTCTCCCGAGCCCACCACATCTGTTCCACCACCCGCAAAGAAGAGGAGGATGTGGAATTTAGGCGGAAAAATGGTTCTAAGTTGTGTTCAGGCCAGTTCAGCTTCCCCTCAGCACACAATGTTCCGTCAAGTTCGAGTGCAGAATACTGAGCCACCAGAAGAATGTGGTCCGTTGGGTTATAAACCCAAAGTATACTGAAAGTATACTGTCACAAAGCACTTCAGCCCCTGGGTTTAAAGCAAATAAAAAATTCTCTGTCATATCCAGGCTCAATGCCGAGGGCGCAGGGAGACAAAAACAAAATAACAGCAATGAACCAAGAAATAAAGCGGTCTCTGAGTCACACAGATCCCGGCCGTTTTTCTCTCGGTCCACTTGATGGCGCCATTGGCGCTCATCTATGGAATCGGTTCAGCTGAACCCGCTGGCTCTTTATCAGGAGGCTTGGAGGGAGTGTTCCACGCATCCGTGGGTCCTCGCGACGGTAACCAAGGATTACAGGCTTCAGTTCGCTGTAAAACCACCCCCGTTCAACATCTGTAGCAAATGGGGATTCAGCTTGTGTGTTGGAGGCAGAAATATCCTCCCTCTTAGAGAAAAGAGCTATAAGACGAGTTCCAGAGGGGGAAACTCAGAAAGGCTATTACTCCCGTTATTTTCTAATTCCAAAGAAAGCTCTAAACAAGCACTTGAGGAAGTACAAATTCAGGATGCTCACAGTCGCAGCTCTCACGCGCGCTATCCGCAGGGATGATTGGTTCACCACGGTAGATCTCAAGGATGCTTACTATCCTTACTATTATCAGCATCTATCCTGCGCACAGGAAATATCTCAGGTTTTCCTTTCGGAGCGAAGTGTATGAATTTGTTACTCTCCCGTTTGGGCTCAGCCTCGCTCCTCGCGTGTTCAGCAGGTGCAAAGAGACAGCATTATCACAGCTGAGACACAAGGGGCTCAGAATATCTGCTTATCTGGACGATTATCTGATATGCGCTCACTCGCGGGAGACCGTGGAACGGGACACAGAGATGCTCACGTCTCATCTAACGAATCTGGGGTTCAGAATCAACGAGGCCAAAAGCCAGCTGATTCCATCTCAGGAGATAGAGTATCTGGGCTTACAAATAGACTCTGTGGCATACCGCGCTATGCTCTCGGAAAGGAGGATAATGGTGTTTTATCAGTGCCTTGCCCAGTTTCGCAAGGGAAACTTGGTATCGTTCAGAATCTGTCTCCACCTTTTGGGCATGATGGCTTCGTCGCTGTCCGTGGTCCCGCTAGGCTTGCTGAAAATGAGAGACTTCCAGCGATGGGTAGCAGCGAGACGTCTGTGTCCTCATCGGCCCTCGCGCGCAGAGTGAGAATACACGTGGATTGCGTGACGGCTCTTCATCAGTGGCTAGATCCCTGTTTATTCCAGACAGGGGTTCCCTTGGGGAGCGTGTCGCTGAGAAAAATAGTGACGGATGCATCCCTGTCAGGATGGGGAGCTGTTTTTCAGGGCAGATCGGTAAACGGTCGCTGGACTCCCAGTTTCGCGAACGTCACATAAATATGTTGGAGTGGATGGCAGTCTTTCTGGCCCTGAAACATTTTCTCCCATTCTTGGAAGGGTTTCATGTTCTGGTCAGGACAGACAACACAACGGTGGTGGCATATATCAATCGCCAAGGGGGAACGCGTTCGTTGTTTCAGTGGGATGGCACCCTCTTATATGCCGTTTTATGAAGGGAGTGAAGCATCTGAGAGCAGTATCTAAGCGCCTGGTCCCATCATGGGACTTGTCCATGGTTCTGAATGCTTTAACTCGGGCTCCATTTGAACCTCTGGATATGATATTAAGCTCCTATCTCTGAAAACGGTCTTACTACTTGCTTTAGTCTCAGCTAAGCGAGTGTGTGAGTTAAATGCCTTGTCGGTTCATTGGACACGTCTGAATTTTAGTCCGGATGACAGCAAGGTTACGTTGCTGCCTAACCCAGCCTTCGTTCCCAAAGTCAGTGATTCAGCTTATAACTGCTCTGCTTTGGAGTTGCGTGCCTTTTCCCCTCCTCCTTTTTCTTCATCAGAGGAGCGGAAATTGCACACTTTGTGTCCTGTATGAGCGTTACGCTATTATGTAAACAGGACACGATCGTTCAGGAAGTATGATCAGTTATTCGTTTCATGGGCCCACTCAATGTAAGGGTAAGCCGATCTCCTCGCAGCGCCTTTCCCATTGGATGGTGGAGGCGATTGAATTGGCCTATACGTCTATGGGCCTTAATTCCCCAGCGGGCTTAAGGGCTCATTCTACGAGGGGTATGGCTACCTCTTGAGCATTGTTCAAGGGGATTTCGGTAGGAGATATTTGATATTTCATCAAGCTGGGCTTCCCCTCATACATTTATCAGATTTTACCGTCTGGATGTCACTGCGCCTTCTATGGCTCATGCAGTTCTCAATGTTGGCTCTTTGGAGAATTGAAAGGTTATCTTTCGTTCTTGCCAGGTCTGTTCGGCGGCTTCGGAAAGCATGTGTTTCAGGAGTTGGCTATATCATTCCCATATGTGAGATACCAAGCGACTGTTTGAAAGAGAACGTTAGGTTACTTGCGTAACCCCGGTTCTCTGAGAACAGAGCGAGGTATCTCACCAAGCTTCACCATTTACACCTGAGGGACTGGGGTGAATGGTGATGGGATCAGTCTGTGATCAATGACATGCCTTCCCTTCCACAATTGGTACCTGGCAATTGTCTTTGCAAGCTTATCTCCTAGCCCACCTATTTCCTTGATTGTGGAACTGTTTTTGGAGGTGTGAGGGTAGTTCAAGTATGACTTTTTGAACATATTTATGGCCAAAGAGTCTTTGAACTTTAATTTTATATACATACTCATACACTCCTTCTGATGTTTTATCAGACTGAGGGTTCAAAGACTCCTTGGAGAGAAATATATTATTAAAAGTCATACTTGAACTACTGATGAAACATCAGAAAGTACAGAAAGTTTAAGATCGAGGACCCTTTGGCCAGAAATCTGTTCAATAGATCAAATATGGACTAGTGATGAAAACTAGTGATGAAACAGCAGGTGTTTCATGAAAAGCAGGTGAAATATGGAAACTTTTCTGGCTGATATAAAATTAGGAGTCAATGAGCATGTATAGAAAATTCAAGAATGAGGACTCTATGTCCAGAAATATAATCAATAGGTCTAATATGGACTACTCTCAGTCTGATAAAACGTCATAATGAGTCTATGAGTATGTATATAAAGTTAAAAGTAAATAAGTTCAATCGGTCAAATACAGACTACTGTCTGGCTAATGAAACATCAAAAGGAGAGTATGTATATAAAGTTAAAATTCAAAGACCCTTTGGCCAGAAATATGTTCAAAAGTTCATACTTGAACTACTGATGAAACATCAGAGGAAGTCTATGAGTATGTATAGGAAGTTCAATATTGAGGATTCTTTATCCAGAAATGTGTTCAATAGGTTAAATGTGGACTACTCTTAGTCTGATAAAACATCAGGAGTGTATGAGTATGTATATAAAATTAAAGTTCAAAGACTTTGGCAATAAATATGTTCAAAAAGTCATATTTGAACTACTAATGAAACATCAAGAGTCATGCATAAAAAGTTAAAAAGTTGAAAACTCTTTGGTCACAAATATATGCAATAGATCAAATACGGACTTCTGTCTGGCACAAAAAGGAGTGTATGAGTATGTATAGAAATTTCAAGATCGAGGTCTCTTTGGCCAGAAATGTATTCAATAGGTCAAATATGGACTACGCTCAGCCTGATAAAACATTAGAAGAAGTGTATGAGTATGTATATAAAGTTCAAGTTTAAAGTCTTTTGGCCAGAAATATTTTCAAAAAATCATTCTTGAACTACTGATGTAAAATCGGGAGTCAATGAGCATGTACAGAAAATTCTAGTTCATAGAATCTACGGCCAGAAATATGTTCTGTAGTCAAATATGGACAATTGTCTGGCTGATGTAATATCTGAAAGAATCATTGAGATGGGAAGTTACATTTTGTGTATTGGAGAATAACATATAAGCTATGCACTTGCAATACAGACAAGAACTAACTCATTCCGATATGCACTGGAGAGATAACATTGGTTCTGTTTCATTGCTTTGCATAAAATATCTCATTTATTTTTATTAATTATTATATAATAATAATTATTAATTTATTAATTTACACTTGCACGCACAATCAAACGGTGTGTATTGGAAAATAACATGTAAGCTACGCTCTTGTTGCATTGCAATGCATACAAGAACTAACTCATTCCGTTGTGCATTGAAGAGATACAGTATATGCTGTTACATTGCATTGCACACACAAAACGTTGTGTATTGACAATAACATGTAAGCTATGCACTTTCCGATATGCATTGAAGAGATAACATTGGTGCTGATGCATTGCTTTGTATAAAATATCTAATTTATTCCTTTGCGCAATGAAAAGACAACACAAAACGTGTTTTCACATTGATTGCATGCCTAAATCGGTTAATTATATAACTTATTATGCTGTTACATTGCATAGCATACTGCAATTTATTAATTTGTGTACTGACGAGAAAACATTATATGAGCTGTTGCTTTATAATGCATACAAGAACTAACCATTCCGTTGTGATTTGAAGAGATGACATTTGTGCTGTTACATTTCATTGCACACACGATCAAACGTTGTGCATTGAAGCATAACATATAAGCTATGCACTGTGCATTGAAGAGATTACATTTGTGCTGTTGAGTTACACTAAGCTATGCATACAAGAACTAACTCATTCCGATATGCATTGAAGAGATAACATTTGTGCTATTTCATTGTACTAAGTACTTGTCGCATTGCAAAGCACACAAAGAACTAACTCATTCCGATGTGCATTGAAGAGAATAACATTGCCGTTGCATTGAATTGCACACACGTTCTAACACTGTGCATTAAAGAATAACAAATGCACTTGTTGCATTGCAGTGCATAGAAGAACTAACTCATTCCAATGTGCATTGGTGATATAATGTGCTGTTGCATTGCTTGCCATATTTGTGTTGTTGAGTTACACTAAGCACTTGTTGCATAGTTATTGTATTCATTGCAAACTCATTTCGATGTGCATATTTGCTTTTTTGCATTGCATTGCTTTGCACGCATGTTCTAACTGTGCACTATGCACTTGCACACACGATCAAATGTTGTGTATTGGGTGTTGTGTAACATGTAAGCTATGCACTTGTTGCATTGCAGTGCATAGAAGAACTAACTCATTCCGATGTGCATTGGTGATATAACATATGTGCTGTTGCATTGCTTGCCAATGCTGTTGCAATGCACTATGCACTTGCACACACGATCACACGTTGTGTATTGAGAATAACATGTACGCTAATGCACTTTCCGATATGCATTAACCCTTATGCATCAATTAAAAAAAGTTACACATAGGTCCATAGAGGACAAAAATGTCCATGTCAAAAAACTGTCATTAAAAAATGAATATTGAGCACAGAGTTAAGGTTGGTCTCATTTTAAAGAAGACTCTTGGCAGATTATTGGTCAAAAAAGTTTAAAAAGTGAAACCAAAAAAAAGTGATAGAGGTTTAAGTTTATGAAAATTATTTATGAATAATATTTTATAAAAAAAAATATATATATATATTTTATGAAACATGTTGAACTCTAAAACTGCTAGAAAATCAAAGCCATAAATCTAAAAAAGCTGTGTTCCAAATTTGAGGTTGATATCTCAGTAAGATTTTGTTTGGGCGCAGTGCCAAATTTTCCCCATTAGATGCCAGCAAAACTCCACTGGTGCACACAGCGGTTGGATTTGTTATTTGCTGTTGAGTTTTTCTCTCAAATATTACAAGCACACACACGCACACAATTTTTTTATTACATACATACACACCACACTCTAATATCCATACCAACACACCCACACAGTTATAGCTGCATAATTTATCCAATTTTCTTTATAATATGCATAAACAGAAAACAGGAATAAAGTGGGTATTTGCTTTATACGCCAAACCTGAAAAAATGGCACCATCTGGTAAAAAATAGTACAAATTTAAATTTTGAAGCCTTGCCAAGAAAATAAAAGCATATTAACAAAGATTGCAACATTTTATAGTTAAATGGCAATGGGATTAAAAATTGCAGTTTTAATGGGTTTCAATGGGGACATTTTTGTCAAAAAGGCGCTGAGAGGAAGTATTTTGTGTACCTAGTGCAAAATAGTTTTTTTTTAAAGGAAATGGGGTGAACTATTAAAATTCCAATAAATGTACACACCTGTGGCAAATTTTATGCAGATAGCAGATTTTAACACAGGCAAAGTTATCAAAAAAACAAAACTGAAAAAGCCAAAAATGTCCATAAGGATGCACAAGGGTTAAAGATGTTTCGATGTGCATATTTGCTTTTGCTTTGCTTTGCATTGCACACACGTTCTAACGCTGTGCACTGAAGAATAACATATAAGCTATACACTTGCTGCTTTGCAGTGCATAGAAGAACTAACTCATTTCGATAACATATGAAGCATTGCACTTGCACACACGATCAAACGTTGTGTATTGAAGAATAACATGTAAGCTATGCACTTGTTGTATTGCAATGCATAGAAGAACTAACTAATTCCGTTGTATATTAAAGAGATATATGCTTTTGCATTGCATTGCACACACGATCAAACGTTGTGCATTGAAGAATAACATATAAGCTATGCACTTGTTGCATTGCAATGCATACAGGAACTAACTCATTCCGTGTGCATTGAAGAGATAACATTGCTGTTTCATTGCATTGCACACAGGTTCCTGCTGCTGTGCATTGAAGCATAAACATATAAACTATGCATTTTCCGATATGCATTGAAGAGATTACATATGTGTTGTTGAGTTACACTAAGCACTTGTTACATTGCAATGAATACAATAACTAACTCATTTCGATGTGCATATTTGCTTTTGCATTGCATGCACACACGATCTAACGCTGTGCACTTATTGTATTGCAATGCATATAAGAACTAACTCATTCCGTTGTGCATTGAAGAGATATATGCTGTTACATTGCATTGCACACACGATCAAACGTTGTGCATTGAAGCATAACATATAAGCACATATGCACTTTCCGCTATGCACTGACAAGATTACATTTGTGTTGTTGAGTTACACTAACTAAGCACTTGTTGCATTGCAATGAATACAATAACTAACTCATTTCGATGTGCATTGGTGTTGCAATGTTAACAATTGTGTTGCAATGTTAACAATTGTGTTGCAATGTTAACAATGTTAGCAAATGCATCGTGTTAACACACGATCTAACGCTGTGCATTGAAGAATAACATGTAAACTATGCACTTGTTGCATTGCAGTGCATTAAAAACTAACTCATTCCGATATGCATTGAAGAGGTAACATTTGTGCTGTTGCGTTACACTAAGCACTTGCTGCGTTGCAGTGCATAGAAGAACTAACTCATTCCGATATGCACTGAAGAGATAATATTGCATTTCACACACTTTCTGACGCTGTGCGTCGAAGAATAACATATAAGCTATGCACTTTCCGATATGTAGTGAAGAGATTACATTTGTGTTCTTGAGTTACACTGACTAAGCACTTGTTGCATTGCAATGAATACAAGAACAAATTTCGATGTATATTGGTGATATGTGCTGTTGCATTGCTTGCCAATGATGAACATGATGCACACGATCTAACACTGTGCGTTGCAGAATAACATATAAGCTATGCACTTGTTGCATTTCAGTGCATTAAGGAACTAACTCATTCCGATATGCATTGAAGAGGTAACATATTTGCTTTTGCATTGCATTGCACACACGATCTTACGCTGTGCATTGAAGAATAACATATAAGCTATGCACTTGTTGCATTTCAGTGCATTAAAGAACTAACTCATTCCGATATGCATTGAAGAGGTAACATATTTGCTTTTGCATTGCATTGCACACACGATCTTACGCAGTGCATTGAAGAATAACATATAAGCTATGCACTTTTGTTGCACTGCAATGCATACAAGAACTAAGTCTTTCCGATATGCATTGAGCGATAACAATTGTGCTATTTCATTGCACTATGTACAATGCAATTGCAATGAATACAAGAACTAACTCGTTTCGATGTGCATTGAAGAGATAACATTACTGTTGCATTGCAATGCCTAGAGAACTTAACTCATTACGATGTGCATTGGTGATATAACATATGTGCTGTTTGCATTGCTTGTTAATGCTTTTGCATTGCACTATGCACTTGCACACACGATCTAACGATGTGTGTTGAAGAATAACATATAAGCATCCGATGTGCATTGAAGAGATAACATATTTGCTTTTGCATTGAATTGCACACACGATCTAACGCTATGCATTGAAGAATAACAATAAGCTATGCACTTGTTGCATTGCAATGCATACAAGAACTAACTCATTCCGATGTGCATTGAAGAGATAACATTGCTGTTGCATTGCATTGCACACACGTTCTAACGCTGTGCATTGAAGAATAATATATAAGCTACGCACTTGTTGCATTGCTGTGCATAGAAGAGCTAACGCATTCCGATGTGCATTGGTGAATAACATATGTGCTGTTTGCATTACTTGTTAATGCTTTTGCATTGCACTATGCACTTGCACACACGATCAAACGTTGTGTATTGGAGAATAACATGTAAGCTATGCATTTGTTGTATTGCAATGCATACAAGAACTAACTCATTCCGTTGTACATTAAAGAGATAATTTAATTTGCATTGCATTGCACACACGATCAAACGTTGTGCAGTTAAGCATAACATGTAAGCTATGCACTTTCCGATATGCATAAAAGAGATTTGTACCGTGGCGTTACACTAAGCACTTGTTGCATTGCACTATGCACTTGCACACACGATCAAACGTTGTGTATTGGAGACTAACATGTAAGCTATGCTCTTGTTGTATTGCAATGAATACAATAACTAACTCATTTCGATGTGCATATTTGCATTGCATTGCATTGCACACACGATCTAACGCTGTGCATTGAAGAATAACATATAAGCTATGCACTTTCCGATATGCATTGAAGAGATTACATTTGTGTTGCACTAACTAAGCACTTGTATTGCAATACATACAAGAACTAACTCATTTCGATGTGCATTGGTGTTGCATTGTTAACCATTGCACACACGATGCACTTGCACACACGATCTAACGCTGTGCATTGAAGAATAACATGTAAGCTATGCACTTGTTGCATTGCAGTGCATTAAAGAAGTAACTCATTCCGATATGCACTGAAGAGGTAACATTTGTGCAGTTGCGTTACACAGCACTTGTTGCGTTGCAATGCATAAAATAACTAACTAATTCCGATGTGCATTGAAGAGATATTATATTTGCTTTTGCATTGCATTGCACATACGTTCTGACGCTGTGCATTGAAGATTAACATATAAGCTATGCACTTGTTGCATTGCAGTGCATAGAAGAACTAACGCATTCCGATGTGCATTGGTGATATAACATATGTGCTGTTGCATTGCTTGCCAATGCTGTTGCATTGCACCATGCACTTGCACACACGATCAAACGTCGTGTAGTGGAGAATAACATGTACGTTATGCACTTGTTGCATTGCAATGAATACAATAACTAACTAATTTCGATGTGCATATTTTCTTTTGCATTGCATGCACACACGATCTAACGCTGTGTATTTGTTGCATTGCAATGCATGCAAGAACTAACTCATTCCGTTGTGCATTGAAGAGATATATGCTGTTACATTGCATTGCACATACGTTCTGACGCTGTGCATTGAAGAATAACATGTAAGCTATGCACTTGTTGCGTTGCAATGCATAAAATATCTAACTAATTCCGATGTGCATTGAAGAGATATTATATTTGCTTTTGCATTGCATTGCACATACGTTCTGACGCTGTGCATTGAAGAATAACATATAAGCTATGCACTTGTTGCATTGCAGTGCATAGAAGAACTATCTCATTACGATGTGCATTGGTGATATAACATATGTGCTGTTGCATTGCTTGCCAGTGCTTTTGCGTTGCACCATGCACTTGCACACACGATCAAACGTATTGGAGAATAACATGTAAGCTATGCACTTGTTACATATGTTCAGTAGTCAAATATGTCAGATATTATAAAAAATATGTCATGATTTAGTGGAAAATTTCTGCCATCTAATGGAAACAAATACTTTAAGAATTCGTTGAAGAATAACACATGAAACTATGCTCTGTTTAATTGCAGTGCATACAACAACTGACTCATCACGGTGTGCATTGAAGAGATTACATATGTGCTGTTGCATTGCATTACAAGAATTAACTAATCCCGTTGTGCATTGAAAATAATAATACATAACATATGCAATGTTTAATTGAACTGTATACAATAACTAATTAATTCCGTTGTGCATCGAAGAGCTAGCACGATATACTGCATGCACGAACTGACACGTTGTGCATTAAAGATATAGCACATGAGATGTGTGCTGCATTGCATTGCGTGCACGTTCTAAATTAACCTTTTGTGCGCTCTTCATTCTGACGTTGTGTATTCTTCACGCAGGTTTTGTTATCCCTTCGGATAACACAACAATGCGTGCTTTTGCATTCCAATGCATACAAAAACTAATTATAGTGCAAATTGGCCTGTATATACAATAACTTTGTTCTGTTGTACATTGAAGAATAACGCATGTATGTGTTGCATACGAAAATTAATTCATTCTGATGTGCATTCTTCATTCTTCTGTTGTACTGTTATGTTGTTCTGTTAAAGAGTCTTTGGAATGTAAGTTTATATACGCACTCAAACATTTCTTTGATGTGAACATCCACAATATTGTCCACAATATTGAATTAGTCATAGACTCCTTTTTATGTTTTATTAGCCAGACAGTAGTCCGTATTTGACCTAATGAACGTTTTTTGGCCAAAGAGTTCTCAAACTTTAACTTTCTAAACATACATACATTCAGATATTACATTAGCCAGATAATTGTCCATATTTGATTGACTACTGAACATATTTCTGGACGTAGATTCTATGAACTTTCTATGCATGCTCATTGACTCCTGATGTTTCATCAATAGTTCAAGTATGACTTTTGAAATTCATTTCTGGCCAGAGTCTTTGAACTTTAACATTATATAAATAATGACTCCTGATGTTTTATCAGACTGAGAGTATTTTGACTTATTGAACATATTTTTGGACAAATAAAAATATTGACCTTTTTATACATACATAATTCTTCTGATGTTTCATCAGTAGTTCAAGTATGACTTTTTAAATATATTTCACACCAAGGAGTCTTTGAACTTTATCTTTTATATACATACTCATACACTACTTCTGATGTTTCATCAGCCAGACAGTAGTCAGAATTACGCATACTCATTGACTCTTTAAGATATCACATCAGCTAAACAATTGTCCATGTCTAACTACTGAACACATTGCTGGCCGTCGATTCTATGAACTTTCTATGCATGCTCATTGACTCCTGATGTTTTATCAATAGTTTAAGTATGACTTTTGGAATACATTTCTGACCAGAGTCTTTGAACTTTAACTTTATATTTACTTTGTATTTACTCAGAGACTCCTTTGACAGACTGAGAGAAGTTATTTTTTTTTACCTATTGAACATATTTTTGGACAAAGAGTTCTCAATACTGAACTTTTTATATACACTTAGTTCAAGTATGACTTTTTAAATATATTTCACACCAAGGAGTCTTTGAACTTAAACTTTTATATACATACTCATACACTGCTTCTGATGTTTCATCAGCCAGACAGTAGTCAGAATTTGACATACTGAACATATTTATGGCAAAAGAGTCTTTGAACTTTAATTTTATATACATACTCATACACTCCTTCTGATATTTTATCAGACTGAGAGTAGTCCACATTTGACATATTGAACACATTTCTGTAAAAAGATTCCTTAATATTGAACTTTCTGTACATACGCATACACTCCTTTTGATGTTTCATCAGCCAGACAGTAGTCAGAATTTAACCTATTGAACATATTTTTGGCCAAAGAGGTCTCAAAACTTTAATTTTCTACACACTCACAGATGTCTTCTGATGTTTCATCAGTAGTTCAAGCATGCGTTTTTGAAAATATTTTTGGCCAAAGAGTCTTTAAACTTTAACTTTCTTTTGACTCTTTCAGATATTATATCAGACAGACAATTATCCATATTTGACTACTGAACATATTTCTGGCCGTAGATTCTATGAACTTGAATTTAATATACATACTCATAGAGTACTTCTAATATTATTTTAGACTGAGAATATATTTCTGGACAAAGACACCCTGATATTGAACTTTATATATATACTCCTAGATGTCTTCTGATGTTTCATCAGTAGTTCAAGCATGCATTTTTGAAAATATTTTTGGCCAAAGAGTCTTTAAACTTTAACTTTCTTTTGACGCTTTCAGATATTATATCAGCCAGACAATTATCCATATTTGACTACTGAACATATTTCTGGCCATATATTCTATGAACTTGAATTTAATATACATACTCATAGAGTACTTCTAATATTATTTTAGACTGAGAATATATTTCTGGACAAAGACACCCTGATATTGAACTTTCTATATATACTCATAGACTCCTGATGTTTCATCAGTAGTTCAAGTATGACAATTTGAATATATTTTTGGCCAAAGATTCTTTGGACTTTAACTTTATATACATACTCATAGACTCTTTATGATGTTTTATCAGACTGAGAGTAGTCCATATTAGACCTATTGATTATTATTCTGGACATAGACGCCTCGTTCTTGAATTCTCTATACATACTCACTGCCAATTTTATATCAGCTAGAAAACTTTTCATATTTCACCAGCTTTTCATGAAAGACCTGCATCAACCTTACATCACTTACATCAGCCATATACTAGTCCATATTTGACGTACTGAACACATTCCTGGCCAAAGAGTCCTCGATCTTAAACTTTCTGTACATACTCATAGACTTCTTCTGATGTATCATCAGTAGTTAAAGTATGAATTTTTTAACAGAATTTTGAACTACTGATGAAACATCAGAAGGAATCTATGAGTATGTATAGAAATTTCAAGATCGAGAACTATGTGGCCATAAATAAATTCAATAGGTCAAATACAGACTACTGTCTAGCTAATGAAACATCAAAAGGAGAGTATGTATATAGTTAAAGTTCAAAGACCCTTTTGCCAGAAATAAGTTCTAGAGGTCATACTTGAACTACTGATGAAACATCAGAAGGAATCTATGAATATGTATAGAAATTTCAAGACCGAGGATTCTTTGTTCAGAAATGCGTTCAATAGGTCAAATGTGGACTATTCTCAATCTGATAAAACAGCAGAGTGTAGGAGCATGTATATAAATTAAAAGTTCAAAGACTCAGGCCATAAACATGTTCAAAAAGACATCATAATTGAACTACTGATGAAACATCAGAAGGAACCTATGAATTATAGAAATTTCAAGATTGAAAACTCTTTGGCCATAAATAAGTTCAGCAGATCAAATACGGACTACTATCTGGCTAATGAAACACAAAAAGGTGCGTTAGAGTATGTATATAAAGTTAAAATTCAAAGACAATTTAGCCATAAATATGTTCAAAAAGTAATGCTCCACTACTGATGAAACATCAGAAAAAGTCTATGAAAATGTATAGAACGTTCAATATTGAGGATTCTTTGTTCAGAAATGCATTCAATAGGTCAAATGTGGATTACTCTCAGTCTGATAAAACAGCAGAAGGAGAGTAGGAGTATGTGTATAAATTAAAAGTTCAAAGACTCTTTGGCCATAAATAGGTTCAAAAAGTCATACCTGAACTACTGATGAAACTTCAGAAGGAATATGAGTATGTATAGAAATTTCAAGATCGACAACTATTGGCCACAAATAAGTCCAATAGGTAAAATACGGACTACTGTCTGACTAATGAAACATCAAAAGGAAAGTATGTATATAAAGTTAAAGTTCAAAGAACCTTTGGCCAGAAATAAGTTCTAGAGGTCGTACTTGAACTACTGATGAAACATGATTATGTATATAAAGTTCAATATTGAGGATTCTTTGCCCAGAAATGCGTTCAATAGGTCAAATGTGGACTACTCTTAGTTTAAAAAAACTTCAGAAGGAGTGTATGAGTATGTATATAAAATTAAAGTTCAAAGACTCTTGGCCATAAATATGTTCAAAAACTCATGCTCCAACTACTGATGAAACATCAGAGAAAGTCTATGAGAATGTATAAAACGTTCAATATTGAAGTTTCTTTATCCAGAAACACAAAAACGGGCGTATGAGTATCTATACAAAGTTTAAGTTCAAAGACACTTTGGCCATAAACATTTTCAAAAAGTCATTCTTAAACTACTGATGAAACTTCAAAAGGAATCTACGAGTATGTATAGAAATTTCAAGATTGAGAACTCTTTGCCCATAAATAAATTCAATAGGACAAATACAGACTACTGTGAAACACAAAAAGGTGTGTATGAGTATGTATATAAAATGTACGTTTAAAAGACTCTTTTAAAGACTCTTTGACCATAAATATGTCCTAAACGTCATACTTGAACTACTGATGAAACATCAGAAGGAATCTATGAGTATGTATAGACATTTCAAGATTGAGATCTGTTTTGCCCTAAATAATTTCAATAGGTCAAATACGGACTACTGTCTGGCTATATGTCTGGAGAGTATGTATAAAAAGTTAAAGTTCAAAGACCATTTGGCCAGAAATAAGTTCTAGAGGTCATACTTGAACTACTGATGAAACATGAGTATGTATATAAAGTTCAATATTGAGGATACTTTGTGCAGAAATGCGTTCAATAGGTAAAATGCGGACTACTCTCATTCTAATAAAACTTCAGAAGGAGTGTATGAGTATGTATATAAAACTAAAATTCAAAGACTCTTGGCCATAAATATATTCAAAAAGTCATGCTCCAACTACTGATGAAACATCAGAAAAACTCTATGAGAATGTATAGAACATTCAATATGGAGGATTCTTTGTCCAGAAATGCGTTCAATAGGTCAAATGTGGACTACTCTCAGACTGGTAAAACATCAAGAAGGAGTGTATGAGTATGTATAGAAATTTCGAGATCGATAACTCTTTGGCCATAAATAAGTTCAATAGGTCAAACACGAACTACTGACTCGCTAATGAAACACAAAATGGTGTGTATGAGCATGTATATAAAATGTACGTTTAAAGACTCTTTGGCCATAAATATGTCCAAAAAGTCATACTTGAACTACTGATGAAACATCAGAAGGTATCTATGAGTATGTATAGAAATTTCAAGATCGAGAACTATGTGGCCATAAATAAATTCAATAGGTCAAATACGGACTACTGTCTGGCTAATGAAACATCAAAAGGAGAGTATGTATAGAAATTTAAAGTCTATAGTTAAAGTTCAAAATCCCTTTGGACAGAAATAAGTTTTAGAGGTAATACTTGAACTACTGATGAAACATCAGAAGTCTATGAGTATGTATAGAGAGTTCCATGTTAAGGATACTTTGTCCAGAAATGCCTTCAATAGGTCAAATGTGGACTATTCTCAGTCTAATAAAACTTCAGAAGGAGTGTATGAGTATGTATATAAAATTAAAGTTCAAAGACTCTTGGCCATAAACATGTTCAAAAAGTCATACTTGAACTACTGATGAAACTTCAGAAGGAATCTTTGAGTATGTATAGTAATTTCAAGATTGAGAACTATTTGGCCATAAATAAGTTCAATAGGTCAATACGGACTACTGTCTGACTAATGAAACATCAAAAGGAGAGTATTTATATTAAGTTAATAGTTTAAGTTCAAAGACCCTTTGGCCAGAAATAAGTTCTAGAGCTCATACTTGAACTACTGATCAAACATCAGAAGGAATCTATGACTATGTAAGAAATTTCAAGATCTAGATCTATTTTGCCCTCAATAATTTCAATAGGTCAAATACGGACTACTGTCTGGCTAATGAAACATCAAAAGTTAAAGTTCAAAGACCATTTAGCCAGAAATAAGTTCTAGAGGTCATACTTGAACTACTGATGAAACATGAGTATGTATATAAAGTTCAATATTGAGGATACTTTTTCCAGAAATGCATTCAATAGGTCAAATGTGGACTATTCTCAGTCTAATAAAACTTCAGAAGGAGTGTATGAGTATGTATATAAAATTCAAGTTCAAAGACTCTTGGCCATAAATATGCTCAAAAAGTCATGCTCCAACTACTGATGAAACATCAGAAAAAGACTATGAGAATGTATAGAACGTTCAATATTGAGGATTCTTTGTCCAGAAATGCGTTCAATAGGTCAAATGTGGACTACTCTCAGACTGGTAAAACATCAAGAAGGAGTATATGAATATGTATAGAAATTTCGAGATCGAGAACTCTTTGGCCATAAATAAGTTCAATAGGTCAAATACGGACTACTGACTCGCTAATGAAACACAAAAAGGCGTGTATGAGTATGTATATGAAATGTACGTTTAAAGACTCTTTGGCCATAAATATTTCCAAAAAGTCATACTTGAACTACTGATGAAAGATCAGAAGGAATCTATGAGTACATTGATATTTCAAGATTGAGAACTCTTTGGCCAAAAATAAATTCAATAGCTCAAATGCGGACTAATGTCCGGCTAATGAACCATCAAAAGGAGAGAATGCATATAAAGTTAAAGTTCAAAGACCCTTTGTCCAGAAATAAGTTCTAGAGGTCATACTTTAAGAACTGATGAAACATCAGAAGGAACCTATGAGTATGTATAGAAATGTCAAGATTGAGAACTCTTTGGCCATAATTAAATTCAATAGATTAAATACGGATTACTGTCTGGCTAATGAAAAATCAAAAGGAGAGTGTGTATATAAAGGTAAAGTTCAAAGACCCTTTGGCCAGAAATAAGTTCTAGAGGTCATACTTGACCTACTGATGAAACATCAGAAGGTCTATGAGTATTATAGAAAGTTCAATATTGAGGATTCTTTGTCCAGAAATGCATTCAATAGGTCAAATGTGGACTACTCTAAATCTTCTAAAACAGCAGAAGGAGTGTATAACTATGTATATAAAATTAAAGTTCAAAGACTCTTTGGCCATAAATATGTTCGTAAAATCATACTTTAACTACTGACGAAACATCAGAAGTCTATGAGTATGTATAGAAAGTTCAAGATTGAGAACTCTTTGGCCATAAATAAGTTCAATAGATCAAATACAGATTACTGTCTGGCTAATGAAATACAAAAAGGCATGTATGAGTATGTATATAAAGTTAAAATTCAAAGACTCTTTGGCCATAAATATGTTCAAAAAGTCATTCCTGAACTACTGATGAAATTTCAGAATGAATATGAGTATGTATAGAAATTTCAAGATTGACAACTATTTGGCCATAAACATGTTCAATAGGTCAAATACGGACTACTGTCTGACTAATGAAACATCAAAAGGAAAGTATGGATATAAAGTTAAAGTATATAGTTAAAGTTCAAAGACCCTTTTGCCAGAAATAAGTTCTAGAGGTCATACTTGAACTACTGATGAAACATCAGAAGGAATCTATAACTATGTACAGAAATTTCAAGATTGAGGATTCTTTGCCCAGAAATGCGTTCCATAGGTCAAATGTGGACTACTCTCAGACTGATAAACAGCAGAAGGAGTGTATAAGTATGTTTATAAAATTAAAGTTCAAAGACTCTTGGCCATAAATATGTTCAAAAAGTCATGCTCCAACTACTGATGAAACATCAGAAAAAGTCTATGAGAATGTATAGAAAGTTCAATATTGAGGATTCTTTGTCCAGAAATGCATTCAATAGGTCAAAAAATGTGGACTACTCTCAGTCTGATAAACAGCAGAAGGAGTGTATAAGTATGTATATAAAATTAAAGTTCAAATACTCTTAGGCCATAAACATGTTCAAAAAGTCATACTTAAACAACTGATGAAACATCAGAAGGAACCTATGAGTATGTATAGAAATTTCAAGATTGAGAACACTTTGGCCATAAATAAATTACTTGAACTATGAGTATTTATAGAATGCAAACATTACATAAGATGTTGCTTTTAAAAATACATACAACTCATTCTGTTGTGTTTTAAAGAGATGACATTTGTGCTGTTGCATTGCACTAACCATCTAACGCTGTACATTGAAGCATAAAATATAAGCCATGCACTGTACATTGAAGAGATTACATTTGTGCTGTTGAGTTAATCAAAGCACTTGTTGCATTGCAATACATACAAGAACTAACTCATTCCGATATGCATTGAAGAGATAACATTTCTGCTATTTCATTGCACTAAATACTTGTTGCATTACAATGTATATTTATGCATTGGAACTTACTCATTCCGATGTGCATTGGTGATATAACATATGTGCTGTTGCATTGCTTGCCATATTTGTGTTGTTGAGTTACTCTAAGCACTTGTTGCATTGCAATGAATACAATAACTAATTTCGATGTACATATTTGCGTTTTTACAATGCATTGCACGCACGATCTAACTGTGCACTATGCACTTGCACACACGATCAAACGTTGTGTATTGGAGAATAACATGTGAGTTATGAACTTGTTGCATTGGTGATATACCATATGTGCATTGGTGATATACCATATGTGCTGTTGCATTGATTGCCAATGCTGTTGCAGTGCACTATGCACTTGCACACACGATCAAACGTTGTGTATTGGAGAATAACATGTAAGCTATGCACTTGTATTGCAATGCATACAAAAACTAACTCATTCCGTTGTACATTAAAGAGATATATGCTTTTGCATTGCATTGCACACATGATCTAACGCTGTGCATTGAATAATAACATAAGCTATGCGCTTGTTGCATTGCAGAGCATACAAGAACAAACTCATTCCGATATGCAATGAAGAGATAACAATTGTTCTATTTCATTGCACTAACTACTTGTTGCATTGCAATGCATAGAATAACTAACTCCTTTCGATGTGCATATTTGCTTTTGCATTGCATTGCACACATGATCTAACGCTGTGCATTGAAGAATAACATAAGCGATGCACTTGTTGCATTGCAGTGCATACAAGAACTAACTCATTCCGATATGCATTGAAGAGATAACATTGCCGTTGCATTGCATTGCACAAACGATCTAACGCTGTGCCACTGAAGAATAACATAAGCTATGCACTTGTTGCATTGCAACGCATAGAAGAACTTACTCATTACGATGTGCATTGGTGATATAACATATGTGCTGTTGCATTGCTTGCCATATTTGTGTTGTTGAGTTACTCTAAGGACTTGTTGCATTGCAATGAATACAATAACTAACTAATTTCGATGTACATATTTGCGTTTTTGCATTGCATTGAACGCACGATCTAACTGTGCACTATGCACTTGCACACACGATCAAACGTTGTGTATTGGAGAATAACGTGAGTTATGCACTTGTTGCATTGGAATGCATAGCAGAACTAACTCATTCCTATGTGCATTAGTGATATACCATATGTGCTGTTGCATTGCACTATGCACTTGCACACACGATCAAACGTTGTGTATTGAGAATGACATGTAAGCTATGCACTTTCCGATATGCATTGAAGAGATAACATTTTTGCTGTTGCGTTACACTAAGCACTTGTTGCATTGCAATGAATACAAGCACTAACTCATTCCGATGTGCATTGAAGATATAACATTGCTGTTGCATTGCATTGCACACACGTTCTGACGTTGTGCATTTGAATCATAACATATAAACTATGCATTTACACTAAACACTTGTTGCATTGCAATGAATACAATAACTAACTCAATTCGATGTGCATATTTGCTTTTGCATTGCATTGCACACACGATCTAACGCTGTGCGTTGAAGAATAACATATAAGCTATGCACTTGTTGTACTGCAATTCATACAAGAACTAACTCATTCCCTTGTGCATTGAAGAGATATATGCTGTTGCATTGCATTGCACACACGTTCTGACGCTGTGCATTTGAAGCATAACATATAAACTATGCATTTTCCGATAAGCATTAAAGAGATTATATATGTGTTGTTGAGTTACACTAAGCACTTGTTGCATTGCAATGAACACAAGAACTAACTCATTTCGATGTGCACTGGTGTTGCATTGTTAACAACTGCACACACGATGCACTTGCACACACGATCTAACGCTGTGCATTGAAGAATAACATGTAAGCTATGCACTTGTATTGCAATGCATACAAAAACTATCTCATTCTGTTGTACATTAAAGAGATATATGCTTTTGCATTGCATTGCCCACACGATCAACATTGAAGCATAACATATAAGCTATGCACTTTCCGATATGCACTGAAGAGATTACATTTTGTGTTGTTGAGTTACACTAAGCACTTGTTGCAATGCAAAGAATACAACAACGACTCCTTCCGATGTGCATATTTGCTTTTGCATTGCATTGCACACACGATCTAACGCTGTGTATTGAAGAATAACATATAAGCTATGCACTTGTTGTATTGCAATGCATACAAGAACTAACTCAATCCGTTGTGCATTGAAGAGATATATGATGTTGCATTGCATTGCACACACGCGTTTTTGCATTGCATTGAACGCACAATCTAACTGTGCACTATGCACTTTCACACACGATCAATACACGTTTTGTATTGAATAACATTTAAGCTATGCACTTTCCGATATGCTTTGAAGAGATAACATTTTTGCCGTTGCGTTACACTAAGCACTTGTTGCATTGCAATGAATACAAGCACTAACTTATTCCGATGTGCATTGAAGAGATAATATTGCTGTCGTATTGCACTACACACACGTTCTGACGTTGTGCATTTGAATCATAACATATAAACTATGCATTTTCCGATATGCTTTGAAGAGATTAAATATGTGTTGTTGAGTTACACTAAGCACTTGTTGCATTGCAATGAATACAATAACTAACTCATTTCGATGTGCATATTTGCTTTTGCATTGCATTGCACACACGATCTAACGCTGAAGAATAACACATAAAGAAGAATAACATATAAGCTATGCACTTGTTGTATTGCAATGCATACAAGAACTAACTCATTCCGTTGTGCATTGAAGAGATATATGCTGTTGCATTGCATTGCACACACGTTCTGACGCTGTGCATTTGAAGCATAACATATAAACTATGCATTTTCCGATATGCATTGAAGAGATTACATATGTGTTGTTGAGTTATACTAAGCACTTGTTGCATTGCAGTGAACACAAGAACTAACTCATTTCGATAACATATGTGCTGTTGCATTGCTTGCTAATGCTTTTGCAATTGCACTATGCATTTGCACACATGATCTAACGCTGTGCATTGAAGCTATATAAGCTATGCACTTTCCGATATGCATTGAAGAGAATATATTTGTGTTGTTGAGTTACACTAAGCACTTGTTGCATTGCAATGAATACAATAATTAACTCATTTCGATGTGCATATTCGCTTTTGCATTGCATTGCACACACGATCTAACTCTGTGCATTGAAGAATAACATATAAGCTATGCACTTGTTGTATTGCAATGCATACAAGAACTAACTCATTCCGTTGTGCATTGAAGAGATATATGATGCTGCATTGCATTGCACACATGATCAAACGTTGTGCATTTAAGCATAACATATAAGCTATGCATTTTCCGATTGCATTAAAGAGATTACATTTGTGTTGGTTACGCTAAGAACTTGTTGCGTTGCAATGAATACAATAACTAAATAATTTCGATGTGCATATTTGCTGTTACAATGCATTGCATACATGATCAAACGTTGTGCATTGAAGCATATAAGCATATAAGCTATGCACTTTCCGATTATGCAGTGAAGAGATTACATTTGTGTTGTTGAGTTACACTAACTAAGTGTTGCACTACAATGAATACAAGAACAAACTCATTTCGATGTGTATTGTTGATATGTGCTGTTGCCTTGCTTGCACACATGATGCACCGGCACACACGGTTTAAGGCCGTGTATTGAAGAATAACATGTAATCTATGCACTTGTTGCATTGCATTGAATACAAGAACTAACTCATTTCGATGTGGATTGAAGAGATAACATTACTGTTGCATTGCAATGCCTAGAAGAACTAACTCATTCCGATGTGCATTGGTAATATAATATATATGCTGTTGCATTGCTTGCCAAATGCTGTTGCATTGCACTATGCACTTGCATACGTTCTAACGCTGTGCATTAAAGCATAACTTATAAGCTATGCACTTTTGTTGCATAGCAATGCATACAAGAACAAACTCATTCTGATATGCACTGAAGAGATAACAATTGTGCTATTTCATTGCACTAAGTACTTGTTGCATTGCAATGCATAAAATTAACTCATTTCGATGTGCATTGAAGAGATAACATTGCTGTTACATTTCATTGCACACACGTTCTGACGCTGTGTATTGGAGAATAACATGTAAGCTATGCACTTGTTGCATTGCAGTGCGTTAAAGTACTAACTCATTCCGATGTGCATTGAAGAGATATATTTACTTTTGCATTGCTTTGCACACACGATCTAACGCTTTGCATTGAAGAATTACATATAAGCTATGCACTTGATGCATTGCAATGCATACAAGAACAAACTCATTCCGATATGCACTTAAAGAGATAACTAACTCATTACGATGTACATTGGTGATATAACTTATGTGTTGTTGCATTGCTTGCCAATGCTTTTGCGTTGCACCATGCACTTGCACACACGATCAAACTTTGTGTATTGAAGAATAACATGAAAGCTATGCACTTGTTACATATGTTCAGTAGTCAGATATGTCAGATATTATAAAAAATGTGTCATGATTTTAGTGGAAAATTTCTGCCATCTAATGGAAACAAACACTTTAAGAATTCATTGAAGAATAACACATGAAACTATGCTCTGTTTAATTGCAGTGCATACAACAACTGACTCATCAAGTTGTGCATTGAAGAGATTACATATGTGCTGTTGCATTGCATTACAAAAATTAACTAATCCCGTTGTGCATTGAAAATAATAATACATAGCATATGCAATGTTTAATTTAACTGTATAAAATAACTAATTTATTCCGTTGTGCATCGAAGAGATAGCACGATATACTGCATGCACGAACTGACTTATTACGTTGTGCATTGAAGATATAGCACATGAGATGTGTGATGCGTTGCATTGCGTGCACGTTCTAAATTAACCTTTTGTGCGCTCTTCATTCTAATGTTGTGTATTCTTCAAGCAGGTTTTATTATCCCTTCGAATAACACAACAATGCGTTCTTTTGCATTCCAATGCATTCAAAAAATAATTATAGTGCTAATTGGCCTGTATATACAATAACTAACTTGTTCTGTTGTACATTGAAGAATAACGCATGTATGTGTTGCATACGAAAACTAATTCATTCCGATGTGCATTCTTCATTCGTCTGTTGTACTGTTATGTTGTTCTGTTAAAGAGTCTTTGAAATGTAAGTTTATATACGCACTCAAACATTTCTTTGATGTGAACATCTTTTTGGACAGAGTCCGCAATATTGAATTACTCATAGACTCCTTTTTATGTTTCATTAGCCAAGACAGTAGTCCGTATTTGACCTAATAAACGTATTTTTGGCCAAAGAGTTCTCAAACTTTAACTTTCTAAACATACATACATTTAGATATTACATTAGCCAGATAATTGTCCATATTAGACTGACTACTGAACATATTTCTGGCCGTAGATTCTATGAACTTTCTATGCAAGCTCATTGACTCCTGATGTTTCATCAATAGTTCAAGTATGACTTTTGAAATTCATTTCTGGCCAGAGTCTTTGAACTTTAACTTTATATAAATACTCATAGACTCCTGATGTTTTATCAGACTGAGAGCAATTTATTTTGACTTATTGAACATATTTTTGGACAAAGAGTCCTCAATATTGATCTTTTTATACATACATAATTCTTCTGATGTTTCATCAGAAGTTCAAGTATGACTTTTTAAATAAATTTCACACTAAGGAGTCTTTGAACTTTAACTTTATTATATACATACTCATACACTACTTCTGATGTTTCATCAGCCAGACAGTAGTCAGAATTACACATACTCATTGACTCTTTAAGATATCACATCAGCCAGACAATTGTCCATATCTGACTACTGAACTACTGACTACTGAACATATTTCTGGCCGTAGATTCTATGAATTTGAACTTTCTATACATACTGATGTCATTAGCCAGAAAGTATTACTTATTTGACCTATTGAACATATTTTTGGCCAAAGTGTTCTCAAACTTTACCTTTCTACACATACTCATTGACTCTTTCAGATATTATATCAGCCAGACAACAGTCCATATTTGACTACTGAACACATTGCTGGCCGTCGATTCTATGAACTTTCTATGCATGCTCATTGACTCCTGATGTTTAATCAATAGTTCAATTATGACTTTTGGAATACATTTCTGGCCAGAGTCTTTGAACTTTAACTTTATATAAATACTCAGAGACTCCTTTGACTCCTCAGACTGAGAGAAGTTAATTTTTTTTACCTATTGAACATATTTTTGGACAAAGAGTTCTCAATATTGAACTTTTTATATACACACAGAATTCTGATGACTCATCAGTAGTTCAAGTATGGCTTTTTAAATATATTTTTTTTTCATCAAGGAGTCTTTAAACTTTAATTTCCTATACATACTCATACACTCCTTCTGATATTTTATCAGACTGAGAGTAGTCCACATATGACCTATTGAACACATTTCTGGAAAAAGACTCCTCAATACTGAACTTTCTGTACATACGCATACACTCCTTTTGATGTTTCATCAGCCAGACAGTAGTCAGAATTTGACCTATTGAACATATTTTTGGCCAAAGAGGTCTCAAAACTTTAACTTTCTACACATATTCATATATTTCGTCTGATGTTTCATCAGCAGTTCAAGCATGTATTTTTTAAATATTTTTGTCAAAAGAGTCTTTAAACTTTAACTTTCTTTTGACTCTTTCAGATATTACATCAGCCAGACAATTATCCATATTTGACTATTGAACATATTTCTGGCCGTAGATTCTATAAACTTGAATTTAATATACATACTCATAGAGTACTTCTAATATTATTTTAGACTGAGAGTAGTCCATATATGACCCATTGAACATATTTCTGGACAAAGACACCCTGATATTGAACTTTCTATATATACTCATAGACTCCTTCTGATGTTTCATCAGTAGTTCAAGTATGACCATTTGAATATTTTCTGGCCAAAGATTCTTTGAACTTTAACTTTATATACATACTCATAGACTCTTTATGATGTTTTATCAGATTGAGAGTCGTCCATATTAGACCTATTGATTATTATTCTGGACATAGAAGCCTTGTTCTTGAATTCTCTATACATAATCATTGACTGCCAATTTTATATCAGCTAGAAAAGTTTTCATATTTCACCTGCTTTTCATGAAACACCTGCATCAGCCTTACATCAGCCATATACTAGTCCATATTTGACGTACTGAACACATTTCTGGCCAAAGAGTCCTCGATCTTAAACTTTCTGTACATACTCATAGACTTCTGATGTTTCATCAGTAGTTAAAGTATGACTTTTTTTAACAGAATTTTGAACTACTGATGAAACATCAGAAGGAATCCATGTGTATGTATAGAAAGTTCAATATTGAGGATTCTTTGTCCAGAAATGCATTCAATAGGTCAAATGTGGACTACTCACACTGGTAAAACATCAAGAACATGTATAGAAATTTCGAGATCAAGAACTCTTTGGCCATAAATAAGTTCAGTATGTATGTATAAATGGAGTATGTATAAATGCGGACTACTGACTCGCTAATGAAACACAAAAAGGCGTGTATGAGTATGTATATAAAATGTACGTTTAAATACTCTTTGGCCATAAATATGTCCAAAAAGTTATACTTGAACTACTGATGAAACATCAGAAGTCTATGAGTATGTATAGAAAGTTCAATATTGAGAATTTTTTGTCCAGAATTGTGTTCAGTAGATTAAATGTGGACTACTCTCAATCTGATAAAACATCAGAAGGAGTGTATAAGTATGTATTAAAAATTAAATTTCAAAGACTCTTTGGCCATAAATATGTTCAAAAAATCATACTTTTACTACTGATGAAACATCAGAAGTCTATGAGTATGTATAGAAAGTTCAATATTGAGAATTTTTTGTCCAGAATTGTGTTCAGTAGATTAAATGTGGACTACTCTCAATCTGATAAAACATCAGAAGGAGTGTATAAGTATGTATTAAAAATTAAATTTCAAAGACTCTTTGGCCATAAATATGTTCAAAAAATCATACTTTTACTACTGATGAAACATCAGAAGTCTATGAGTATGTACAGAAAGTTCAATATTGAGGATTTTTTGTCCAGAATTGTGTTCAATAGATTAAATGTGGACTACTCTCAGTCTGATAAAACATCAGAAGGAGTGTAGGACTATGTATATAAATTAAAAGTTCAAAGACTCTTAGGCCATAAACATGTTCAAAAAATCATACTTGAACTACTGATGAAACATCAGAAGGAACCTATGAGTATGTATAGAAATTTCAAGATTGAGAACTCTTTGGCCATAAATAAGTTCAATAGATCAAATATAGATTACTGTCTTGCTAATGAAACACAAAAAGGTGTGTATGAATATGTATATAAAGTTAAAATTCAAAGACTCTTTGGCCATAAATATGTTCAAAAAGTCATTCCTGAACTACTGATGAAATTTCGGAAGGAATATGAGTATGTATAGAAATTTCAAGATTGAGAACTCTTTGGCCATAAATAAGTTCAATAGGTCAAATACGGACTACTGTCTGACTAATGAAACATAAAAGAAAAGTATGTTTATAAAGTTAAAGTATATAGTTAAAGTTCAAAGACCCTTTGGCCAAAAATAAGTTCAAGAGCTCATACTTGAACTACTGATGAAACATCAGAAGGAATCTATGACTATGTATAGAAATTTCAAGATCACTATCTATTTTGCCCTAAATAATTTCAATAGGTCAAATGTGGAGTAATATCAGTTTAATAAAACTGCAGAAGGAATCTATGACTATGTATAGAAATTGCAAGATCGACAACTATTTGGCCATAAATAAGTTCAATAGATCAAATACGGACTACTGTCTGACTAATGAAACATCAAAAGAAAAGAATGTATATAAAATTAAAGTTCAAAGACTCTTGGCCATAAATATGTTCAAAAAGTCATACTTGAACAACTGATGACATCAGAAGGAACCTATGAGTATGTATAGAAATGTCAAGATTGAGAATTCTTTGGCCATAAATAAATTCAATAGTTCAAATACGGACTACTGTATGACTAATGAAACATCAAAATGAGAGTATGTATATAGTTAAAGTTCAATGACCCTTTGGCCAGAAATAAATTCTAGAGGTCATACTTGAAATACTGATGAAACATCAGAAGAACTCTATGAGTATGTATAGGAAGTTCAATATTGAGGATACTTTGTCCAGAAATGCATTCAATAGGTCAAATGTGGACTATTCTCAGTTTAATAAAACTTCAGAAAGAGTGTATGAGTATGTATAGAAATTTCGAGATCGAGAACTATTTGTCCATAAATAAGTTCAATAGGTCAAATACGGACTACAGACTCGCTAATGAAACACAAAAAGGCGTGTATGAGTATGTATATAAAATGTACGTTTAAAGACTCTTTGGCCATAAATATGTCCAAAAAGTCATACTTGAACTACTGATGAAACATCAGAAGGAATCTATGAGTATGTATAGAAATTTCAAGATTGAGAACTCTTTGGCCATAAATAAGTTCAATAGATCAAATACGGACTACTGTCTGGCTAATGA
>JBAPCB010000105.1:0-33029 GCA_039654105.1 Coreius guichenoti
TAAATTTCATCTTTCTAATACTCTGTATGTCATAAAATTTCATCTTTCTAATACTCAGTATGTCAAATTTCATCTTTCTAATACTCAGTATGTCATAAATTTCATCTTTCTAATACTCAGTATGTCATAAATTTCATCTTTCTAATACCAGTATGTCATAAAAATTCATCTTCTATTACTCAGTATGTCATAAAATTTCATCTTTCTAATACTCAGTATGTCATAAAATTTCATCTTTCTAATACTCATTATGTCATAAAATTTCATCTTTCTATTACTCAGTATGTCATAAAATGTCATCTTTCTAATACTCAGTATGTCAAAATTTAATCTTTCTAATACTCAGTATGTTATTAAATTTAATGTTTCTAATACTCAGTATGTCCTAAATTTCATCTTTCTAATACTCATTGTTATAATATTTAATCTTTCTAATAATCAATATGTCATTAAATTTCATCTTTCTAATACTCAGTATGTCATAAAATTTTATCTTTCTAATACTCAGTATGTCATTAAATTTCATCTTTCTAATACTCAGTATGTCATAAAATTTCATCTTTCTAATACTTAGTATGTCAAAAATTTCATCTTTCTAATACTCAGTATGTCATAAAATTTCATCTTTCTAATACTCAGTATGTCATTAAATTTCATCTTTCTAATACTCAGTATGTCATTAAATTTTCATCTTTCTAATACTAAGTATGTCATAAAATTCATCTTTCTAATACTTAGTATGACATAAAATTTCATCTTTCTAATACTCAGTATGTCATAAAATTTCATCTTTCTAATACTCAGTATGTCATTAAATTTCATCTTTCTAATACTCAGTATGTCATAAAATTTCATCTTTCTTATACTCATTATGTCATAAAATTTCATCTTTCTATTACTCAGTATGTCATAAAATTTCATCTTTCTAATACTCAGTATGTCAAAATTTCATCTTTCTAATACTCAGTATGTCATAAAATTTCATCTTTTTAATACTCAGTATGTCAAATTTCATCTTTCTAATACTCAGTATGTCATTAAATTTCATCTTTCTAATACTAAGTATGTCATAAAATTTCATCTTTCTAATACTCAGTATGTCATAAAATTTCATCTTTCTAATACTCAGTATGTCATAAAATTTTCATCTTCTAATATTCAGTATGTCATTAAATTTCATCTTTCTAATACTCAGTATGTCAAAATTTCATCTTTCTAATACTCAATATGTCATTAAATTTCATCTTTCTAATACTCAGTATGTCATTAAATTTCATCTTTCTAATACTCAGTATGTCAAAATTCATCTTTCTAATACTCAGTATGTCATAAAATTTCATCTTTCAAATACTCAGTATGTCATTAAATTTCATCTTTCTAATACTCAGTATGTCATGAAATTTCGTCTTTCTAATACTCAGTATGTCATTAAATTTCATCTTTCTAATACTCAGTATGTCATAAAATTTCATCTTTCTAATACTCAGTATGTCATTAAATTTAATCTTTCTAATTCTCAGTATGTCATTAAATTTCATCTTTCTAATACTCAGTATGTCAAAATTTCATCTTTCTAATACTCAGTATGTCGTTAAATTTCATCTTTCTAATACTCAGTATGTCATTAAATTTCATCTTTCTAATACTCAGTATGTCATAAAATTTCATCTTTTTATACTCAGTATGTCATAAAATGTCATCTTTCTAATACTCAGTATGTCAAAATGTAATATTTCTAATACTCAGTATGTCATTAAATTTAATGTTTCTAATACTCAGTCAAAATTTCATCTTTCTAATACTCAGTATATCATAAAAATATAATCTTTCTAATACTCAGTATGTCAAAATTTCATCTTTCTAATACTCAGTATGTCAAAATTTATTCTTTCTAATACTCAGTATGTCCTAAAATTTCATTTTTCTAATACTCAGTGTCATAATATTTAATCTTTCTAATACTCAATATGTCATTAAATTTCATCTTTCTAATAATCATTATGTCATTAAATTTCATCTTTCTAATACTCAATATGTCATTAAATTTCATCTTTCTAATACTCAGTATGTCATAAAATTTCATCTTTCTAATACTCAGTATGTCAAAATTTCATCTTTCTAATACTCAGTATGTCATAAAATTTCATCTTTCTAATACTCAGTATGTCAAAATTTCATCTTTCTAATACTCAGTATGTCATTAAATTTCATCTTTCTAATACTCAGTATGTCAAAATTTCATCTTTCTAATACTCAATATGTCATTAAATTTCATCTTTCTAATACTCAGTATGTCATTAAATTTCATCTTTCTAATACTCAGTATGTCAATATTTCATCTTTCTAATACTCAGTATGTCATAAAAATTCATCTTTCTAATACTCAGTATGTCATAAAATTTCATCTTTCTAATACTCAGTATGTCATAATATTTCATCTTTCTAATACTCAGTATGTCATAAAATTTTCATCTTTCTAATACTCAGTATGTCATTAAATTTCATCTTTCTAATACTCAGTATGTCAAAATTTCATCTTTCTAATACTCAATATGTCATTAAATTTCATCTTTCTAATACTCAGTATGTCATTAAATTTCATCTTTCTAATACTCAGTATGTCAAAATTTCATCTTTCTAATACTCAGTATGTCATAAAATTTCATCTTTCTAATACTCAGTATGTCATTAAATTTCATCTTTCTAATACTCAGCATGTCATGAAATTTCATCTTTCTAATACTCATTATGTCATAAAATTTCATCTTTCTATTACTCAGTATGTCATAAAATTTCATCTTTCTAATACTCAGTATGTCATAAAATTTCATCTTTCTAATACTCATTATGTCATAAAATTTCATCTTTCTATTACTCAGTATGTCATAAAATGTCATCTTTCTAATACTCAGTATGTCAAAATTTAATCTTTCTAATACTCAGTATGTTATTAAATTTAATGTTTCTAATACTCAGTATGTCCTAAAATTTCATCTTTCTAATACTCATTGTCATAATATTTAATCTTTCTAATAATCAATATGTCATTAAATTTCATCTTTTTAATACTCAGTATGTCATTAAATTTCATCTTTCTAATACTCAGTATGTCATAAAATTTCATCTTTCTAATAATCAGTATGTCATTAAATTTAATCTTTCTAATACTCAGAATGTCATTAAATTTCATCTTTCTAATACTCAGTATGTCATAAAATTTCATCTTTCTAATACTTAGTATGTCAAAAATTTCATCTTTCTAATACTCAGTATGTCATAAAATTTTATCTTTCTAATACTCAGTATGTCATTAAATTTCATCTTTCTAATACTCAGTATGTCATAAAATTTCAACTTTCTAATACTTAGTATGTCAAAAATTTCATCTTTCTAATACTCAGTATGTCATAAAATTTCATCTTTCTAATACTCAGTATGTCACTAAATTTCATCTTTCTAATACTCAGTATGTCATTAAATTTCATCTTTCTAATACTAAGTATGTCATAAAATTTCATCTTTCTAATACTTAGTATGACATAAATTTCATCTTTCTAATACTCAGTATGTCATAAAATTTCATCTTTCTAATACTCAGTATGTCATTAAATTTCATCTTTCTAATACTCAGTATGTCATAAAATTTCATCTTTCTTATACTCATTATGTCATAAAATTTCATCTTTCTATTACTCAGTATGTCATAAAATTTCATCTTTCTAATACTCAGTATGTCAAAATTTCATCTTTCTAATACTCAGTATGTCATAAAATTTCATCTTTTTAATACTCAGTATGTCAAAATTTCATCTTTCTAATACTCAGTATGTCATTAAATTTCATCTTTCTAATACTAAGTATGTCATAAAATTTCATCTTTCTAATACTCAGTATGTCATAAAATTTCATCTTTCTAATACTCAGTATGTCATAAAATTTTCATCTTTCTAATATTCAGTATGTCATTAAATTTCATCTTTCTAATACTCAGTATGTCAAAATTTCATCTTTCTAATACTCAATATGTCATTAAATTTCATCTTTCTAATACTCAGTATGTCATTAAATTTCATCTTTCTAATACTCAGTATGTCAATATTTCATCTTTCTAATACTCAGTATGTCATAAAATTTCATCTTTCTAATACTCAGTATGTCATAAAATTTCATCTTTCTAATACTCAGTATGTCATAATATTTCATCTTTCTAATACTCAGTATGTCATAAAATTTTCATCTTTCTAATACTCAGTATGTCATTAAATTTCATCTTTCTAATACTCAGTATGTCAAAATTTCATCTTTCTAATACTCAATATGTCATTAAATTTCATCTTTCTAATACTCAGTATGTCATTAAATTTCATCTTTCTAATACTCAGTATGTCAAAATTTCATCTTTCTAATACTCAGTATGTCATAAAATTTCATCTTTCTAATACTCAGTATGTCATTAAATTTCATCTTTCTAATACTCAGCATGTCATGAAATTTCATCTTTCTAATACTCATTATGTCATAAAATTTCATCTTTCTATTACTCAGTATGTCATAAAATTTCATCTTTCTAATACTCAGTATGTCATAAAATTTCATCTTTCTAATACTCATTATGTCATAAAATTTCATCTTTCTATTACTCAGTATGTCATAAAATGTCATCTTTCTAATACTCAGTATGTCAAAATTTAATCTTTCTAATACTCAGTATGTTATTAAATTTAATGTTTCTAATACTCAGTATGTCCTAAAATTTCATCTTTCTAATACTCATTGTCATAATATTTAATCTTTCTAATAATCAATATGTCATTAAATTTCATCTTTCTAATACTCAGTATGTCATAAAATTTTATCTTTCTAATACTCAGTATGTCATTAAATTTCATCTTTCTAATACTCAGTATGTCATAAAATTTCATCTTTCTAATACTTAGTATGTCAAAAATTTCATCTTTCTAATACTCAGTATGTCATAAAATTTCATCTTTCTAATACTCAGTATGTCATTAAATTTCATCTTTCTAATACTCAGTATGTCATTAAATTTCATCTTTCTAATACTAAGTATGTCATAAAATTTCATCTTACTAATACTCAGTATGTCATAAAATTTCATCTTTCTAATACTCAGTATGTCATAAAATTTTCATCTTTCTAATATTCAGTATGTCATTAAATTTCATCTTTCTAATACTCAGTATGTCAAAATTTCATCTTTCTAATACTCAATATGTCATTAAATTTCATCTTTCTAATACTCAGTATGTCATTAAATTCATCTTTCTAATACTCAGTATGTCAAAATTTCATCTTTCTAATACACAGTATGTCATAAAATTTCATCTTTCAAATACTCAGTATGTCATTAAATTTCATCTTTCTAATACTCAGTATGTCATGAAATTTCGTCTTTCTAATACTCAGTATGTCATTAAATTTCATCTTTCTAATACTCAGTATGTCATAAAATTTCATCTTTCTAATACTCAGTATGTCATTAAATTTAATCTTTCTAATTCTCAGTATGTCATTAAATTTCATCTTTCTAATACTCAGTATGTCATTAAATTTCATCTTTCTAATACTCAGTATGTCATAAAATTTCATCTTTTTAATACTCAGTATGTCATAAAATGTCATCTTTCTAAAACTCAGTGTCAAAATTTCATCTTTCTAATACTCAGTATGTCATTAAATTTAATGTTTCTAATACTCAGTGTCAAAATTTCATCTTTCTAATACTCAGTATATCATAAAAATATAATCTTTCTAATACTCAGTATGTCAAAATTTCATCTTTCTAATACTCAGTATGTCAAAATTTATTCTTTCTAATACTCAGTATGTCCTAAAATTTCATTTTTCTAATACTCAGTGTCATAATATTTAATCTTTCTAATACTCAATATGTCATTAAATTTCATCTTTCTAATAATCATTATGTCATTAAATTTCATCTTTCTAATACTCAATATGTCATTAAATTTCATCTTTCTAATACTCAGTATGTCATAAAATTTCATCTTTCTAATACTCAGTATGTCAAAATTTCATCTTTCTAATACTCAGTATGTCATAAAATTTCATCTTTCTAATACTCAGTATGTCAAAATTTCATCTTTCTAATACTCAGTATGTCATTAAATTTCATCTTTCTAATACTCATTATGTCAAAATTTCATCTTTCTAATACTCAATATGTCATTAAATTTCATCTTTCTAATACTCAGTATGTCATTAAATTTCATCTTTCTAATACTCAGTATGTCAATATTTCATCTTTCTAATACTCAGTATGTCATAAAATTTCATCTTTCTAATACTCAGTATGTCATAAAATTTCATCTTTCTAATACTCAGTATGTCATAATATTTCATCTTTCTAATACTCAGTATGTCATAAAATTTTCATCTTTCTAATACTCAGTATGTCATTAAATTTCATCTTTCTAATACTCAGTATGTCAAAATTTCATCTTTCTAATACTCAATATGTCATTAAATTTCATCTTTCTAATACTCAGTATGTCATTAAATTTCATCTTTCTAATACTCAGTATGTCAAAATTTCATCTTTCTAATACTCAGTATGTCATAAAATTTCATCTTTCTAATACTCAGTATGTCATTAAATTTCATCTTTCTAATACTCAGCATGTCATGAAATTTCATCTTTCTAATACTCATTATGTCATAAAATTTCATCTTTCTATTACTCAGTATGTCATAAAATTTAATGTTTCTAATACTCAGTATGTCCTAAAATTTCATCTTTCTAATACTCATTGTCATAATATTTAATCTTTCTAATAATCAATATGTCATTAAATTTCATCTTTTTAATACTCAGTATGTCATTAAATTTCATCTTTCTAATACTCAGTATGTCATAAAATTTCATCTTTCTAATACTCAGTATGTCATTAAATTTAATCTTTCTAATACTCAGAATGTCATTAAATTTCATCTTTCTAATACTCAGTATGTCATAAAATTTCATCTTTCTAATACTTAGTATGTCAAAAATTTCATTTTTCTAATACTCAGTATGTCATAAAATTTTATCTTTCTAATACTCAGTATGTCATTAAATTTCATCTTTCTAATACTCAGTATGTCATAAAATTTCAACTTTCTAATACTTAGTATGTCAAAAATTTCATCTTTCTAATACTCAGTATGTCATAAAATTTCATCTTTCTAATACTCAGTATGTCATTAAATTTCATCTTTCTAATACTCAGTATGTCATTAAATTTCATCTTTCTAATACTAAGTATGTCATAAAATTTCATCTTTCTAATACTTAGTATGACATAAATTTCATCTTTCTAATACTCAGTATGTCATAAAATTTCATCTTTCTAATACTCAGTATGTCATTAAATTTCATCTTTCTAATACTCAGTATGTCATAAAATTTCATCTTTCTTATACTCATTATGTCATAAAATTTCATCTTTCTATTACTCAGTATGTCATAAAATTTCATCTTTCTAATACTCAGTATGTCAAAATTTCATCTTTCTAATACTCAGTATGTCATAAAATTTCATCTTTTTAATACTCAGTATGTCAAAATTTCATCTTTCTAATACTCAGTATGTCATTAAATTTCATCTTTCTAATACTAAGTATGTCATAAAATTTCATCTTTCTAATACTCAGTATGTCATAAAATTTCATCTTTCTAATACTCAGTATGTCATAAAATTTTCATCTTTCTAATATTCAGTATGTCATTAAATTTCATCTTTCTAATACTCAGTATGTCAAAATTTCATCTTTCTAATACTCAATATGTCATTAAATTTCATCTTTCTAATACTCAGTATGTCATTAAATTTCATCTTTCTAATACTCAGTATGTCAAAATTTCATCTTTCTAATACTCAGTATGTCATAAAATTTCATCTTTCAAATACTCAGTATGTCATTAAATTTCATCTTTCTAATACTCAGTATGTCATGAAATTTCGTCTTTCTAATACTCAGTATGTCATTAAATTTCATCTTTCTAATACTCAGTATGTCATAAAATTTCATCTTTCTAATACTCAGTATGTCATTAAATTTAATCTTTCTAATTCTCAGTATGTCATTAAATTTCATCTTTCTAATACTCAGTATGTCAAAATTTCATCTTTCTAATACTTAGTATGTCAAAATTTCATCTTTCTAATACTCAGTATGTCATGAAATTTCATCTTTCTAATACTCAGAATGTCATAAAATTTTATCTTTCTAATACTCAGTATGTCATAAAATTTCATCTTTCTAATACTCAGTATGTCATAAAATTTCATCTTTCTAATACTCAGTATGTCAAAATTTCATCTTTCTAATACTCAGTATGTCAAAATTTCATATTTCTAATACTCAGTATGTCATTAAATTTCATCTTTCTAACACTCAGTATGTCAAAATTTCATCTTTCTAATACTCAGTACGTCATTAAATTTCATCTTTCTAATACTCAGCATGTCAAAATTTCATCTTTCTAATACTCAGTATGTCAAAATTTCATCTTTCTAATACCCAGTATGTCATAAAATTTCATCTTTCTAATACTCAGTATGTCATAAAATTTCATCTTTCTAATACTCAGTATGTCATAAAATGTCATCTTTCTAATACTCAGTATGTCAAAATTTAATCTTTCTAATACTCAGTATGTCATTAAATTTAATGATTCTAATACTCAGTGTCAAAATTTCATCTTTCTAATACTCAGTATATCATAAAAATATAATCTTTCTAATACTCAGTATGTCAAAATTTCATCTTTCTAATACTCAGTATGTCATAAAACTTTTATCTTTCTAATACTCAGTATGTCACAAAATTTCATCTTTCTAATACTCAGTATGTCATTAAATTTCATCTTTCTAATACTCAGTATGTCATAAAATTTCATCTTTCTAATACTCAGTATGTCAAAATTTCATCTTTCTAATACTCAGTATCATAAAATTTTCATATTTCTAATACTCAGTATGTCCTAAAATTTCATCTTTCTAATAATCAGTGTCATAATATTTAATCTTTCTAATACTCAATATGTCATTAAATTTCATCTTTCTAATACTCAGTATGTCATTAAATTTTATCTTTCTAATACTCAGTATGTCATAAAATTTCATCTTTCTAATACTCAGTATGTCAAAATTTCATCTTTCTAATACTCAGTATGTCATAAAATTTTCATGTTTCTAATACTCAGTATGTCATAAAATTTCATCTTTCTAATACTCATTATGTCATAAAATTTAATCTTTCTATTACTCAGTATGTCATAAAATTTCATCTTTCTAATACTCAGTATGTCAAAATTTCATCTTTCTAATACTCAGTATGTCATAAAATTTCATCTTTTTAATACTCAGTATGTCAAAATTTCATCTTTCTAATACTCAGTATGTCATTAAATTTCATCTTTCTAATACTAAGTATGTCATAAAATTTCATCTTACTAATACTCAGTATGTCATAAAATTTCATCTTTCTAATACTCAGTATGTCATAAAATTTTCATCTTTCTAATATTCAGTATGTCATTAAATTTCATCTTTCTAATACTCAGTATGTCATTAAATTTCATCTTTCTAATACTAAGTATGTCATAAAATTTCATCTTACTAATACTCAGTATGTCATAAAATTTCATCTTTCTAATACTCAGTATGTCATAAAATTTTCATCTTTCTAATATTCAGTATGTCATTAAATTTCATCTTTCTAATACTCAGTATGTCAAAATTTCATCTTTCTAATACTCAATATGTCATTAAATTTCATCTTTCTAATACTCAGTATGTCATTAAATTTCATCTTTCTAATACTCAGTATGTCAAAATTTCATCTTTCTAATACACATTATGTCATAAAATTTCATCTTTCAAATACTCAGTATGTCATTAAATTTCATCTTTCTAATACTCAGTATGTCATGAAATTTCGTCTTTCTAATACTCAGTATGTCATTAAATTTCATCTTTCTAATACTCAGTATGTCATAAAATTTCATCTTTCTAATACTCAGTATGTCATTAAATTTAATCTTTCTAATTCTCAGTATGTCATTAAATTTCATCTTTCTAATACTCAGTATGTCAAAATTTAATCTTTCTAATACTCAGTATGTCATTAAATTTCATCTTTCTAATACTCAGTATGTCATAAAATTTCATCTTTCTAATACTCAGTATGTCATAAAATTTCATCTTTTTAATACTCAGTATGTCATAAAATGTCATCTTTCTAAAACTCAGGGACAAAATTTCATCTTTCTAATACTCAGTATGTCATTAAATTTAATGTTTCTAATACTCAGTGTCAAAATTTCATCTTTCTAATACTCAGTATATCATAAAAACATAATCTTTCTAATACTCAGTATGTCAAAATTTCATCTTTCTAATACTCAGTATGTCAAAATTTATTCTTTCTAATACTCAGTATGTCCTAAAATTTCATTTTTCTAATACTCAGTGTCATAATATTTAATCTTTCTAATACTCAATATGTCATTAAATTTCATCTTTTTAATAATCATTATGTCATTAAATTTCATCTTTCTAATACTCTGTATGTCATAAAATTTCATCTTTCTAATACTCAGTATGTCAAAATTTCATCTTTCTAATACTCAGTATGTCATAAAATTTTATCTTTCTAATACTCAGTATGTCATTAAATTTCATCTTTCTAATACTCAGTATGTCAAAATTTCATCTTTCTAATACTCAGTATGTCATAAAATTTCATCTTTCTAATACTCAGTATGTCATTAAATTTCATCTTTCTAATACTCAGCATGTCATGAAATTTCATCTTTCTAATACTCATTATGTCATAAAATTTCATCTTTCTATTACTCAGTATGTCATAAAATTTCATCTTTCTAATACTCAGTATGTCATAAAATTTCATCTTTCTAATACTCATTATGTCATAAAATTTCATCTTTCTATTACTCAGTATGTCATAAAATGTCATCTTTCTAATACTCAGTATGTCAAAATTTAATCTTTCTAATACTCAGTATGTTATTAAATTTAATGTTTCTAATACTCAGTATGTCCTAAAATTTCATCTTTCTAATACTCATTGTCATAATATTTAATCTTTCTATTACTCAGTATGTCATAAAATTTCATCTTTCTAATACTCAGTATGTCATAAAATTTCATCTTTCTAATACTCAGTATGTCAAAATTTCATCTTTCTAATACTCAGTATGTCATAAAATTTCATCTTTTTAATACTCAGTATGTCAAAATTTCATCTTTCTAATACTCAGTATGTCATTAAATTTCATCTTTCTAATACTAAGTATGTCATAAAATTTCATCTTACTAATACTCAGTATGTCATAAAATTTCATCTTTCTAATACTCAGTATGTCATAAAATTTTCATCTTTCTAATATTCAGTATGTCATTAAATTTCATCTTTCTAATACTCAGTATGTCATTAAATTTCATCTTTCTAATACTCAGTATGTCATTAAATTTAATCTTTCTAATTCTCAGTATGTCATTAAATTTCATCTTTCTAATACTCAGTATGTCAAAATTTAATCTTTCTAATACTCAGTATGTCATTAAATTTCATCTTTCTAATACTCAGTATGTCATTAAATTTCATCTTTCTAATACTCAGTATGTCATAAAATTTCATCTTTTTAATACTCAGTATGTCATAAAATGTCATCTTTCTAAAACTCAGTGTCAAAATTTAATCTTTCTAATACTCAGTATGTCATTAAATTTAATGTTTCTAATACTCAGTGTCAAAATTTCATCTTTCTAATACTCAGTATATCATAAAAATATAATCTTTCTAATACTCAGTATGTCAAAATTTCATCTTTCTAATACTCAGTATGTCAAAATTTATTCTTTCTAATACTCAGTATGTCCTAAAATTTCATTTTTCTAATACTCAGTGTCATAATATTTAATCTTTCTAATACTCAATATGTCATTAAATTTCATCTTTCTAATAATCATTATGTCATTAAATTTCATCTTTCTAATACTCAATATGTCATTAAATTTCATCTTTCTAATACTCTGTATGTCATAAAATTTCATCTTTCTAATACTCAGTATGTCAAAATTTCATCTTTCTAATACTCAGTATGTCATAAAATTTCATCTTTCTAATACTCAGTATGTCATTAAATTTCATCTTTCTAATACTCAGTATGTCAAAATTTCATCTTTCTAATACTCAGTATGTCATAAAATTTCATCTTTCTAATACTCAGTATGTCATTAAATTTCATCTTTCTAATACTCAGCATGTCATGAAATTTCATCTTTCTAATACTCATTATGTCATAAAATTTCATCTTTCTATTACTCAGTATGTCATAAAATTTCATCTTTCTAATACTCAGTATGTCATAAAATTTCATCTTTCTAATACTCATTATGTCATAAAATTTCATCTTTCTATTTCTCAGTATGTCATAAAATGTCATCTTTCTAATACTCAGTATGTCAAAATTTAATCTTTCTAATACTCAGTATGTTATTAAATTTTAATGTTTCTAATACTCAGTATGTCCTAAAATTTCATCTTTCTAATACTCATTGTTATAATATTTAATCTTTCTAATAATCAATATGTCATTAAATTTCATCTTTCTAATACTCAGTATGTCATAAAATTTTATCTTTCTAATACTCAGTATGTCATTAAATTTCATCTTTCTAATACTCAGTATGTCATAAAATTTCATCTTTCTAATACTTAGTATGTCAAAAATTTCATCTTTCTAATACTCAGTATGTCATAAAATTTCATCTTTCTAATACTCAGTATGTCATTAAATTTCATCTTTCTAATACTCAGTATGTCATTAAATTTCATCTTTCTAATACTAAGTATGTCATAAAATTTCATCTTTCTAATACTTAGTATGACATAAATTTCATCTTTCTAATACTCAGTATGTCATAAAATTTCATCTTTCTAATACTCAGTATGTCATTAAATTTCATCTTTCTAATACTCAGTATGTCATAAAATTTCATCTTTCTTATACTCATTATGTCATAAAATTTCATCTTTCTATTACTCAGTATGTCATAAAATTTCATCTTTCTAATACTCAGTATGTCAAAATTTCATCTTTCTAATACTCAGTATGTCATAAAATTTCATCTTTTTAATACTCAGTATGTCAAAATTTCATCTTTCTAATACTCAGTATGTCATTAAATTTCATCTTTCTAATACTAAGTATGTCATAAAATTTCATCTTTCTAATACTCAGTATGTCATAAAATTTCATCTTTCTAATACTCAGTATGTCATAAAATTTTCATCTTTCTAATATTCAGTATGTCATTAAATTTCATCTTTCTAATACTCAGTATGTCAAAATTTCATCTTTCTATTACTCAATATGTCATTAAATTTCATCTTTCTAATACTCAGTATGTCATTAAATTTCATCTTTCTAATACTCAGTATGTCAAAATTTCATCTTTCTAATACTCAGTATGTCATAAAATTTCATCTTTCAAATACTCAGTATGTCATTAAATTTCATCTTTCTAATACTCAGTATGTCATGAAATTTCGTCTTTCTAATACTCAGTATGTCATTAAATTTCATCTTTCTAATACTCAGTATGTCATTAAATTTCATCTTTCTAATACTAAGTATGTCATAAAATTTCATCTTTCTAATACTTAGTATGACATAAATTTCATCTTTCTAATACTCAGTATGTCATAAAATTTCATCTTTCTAATACTCAGTATGTCATTAAATTTCATCTTTCTAATACTCAGTATGTCATAAAATTTCATCTTTCTTATACTCATTATGTCATAAAATTTCATCTTTCTATTACTCAGTATGTCATAAAATTTCATCTTTCTAATACTCAGTATGTCAAAATTTCATCTTTCTAATACTCAGTATGTCATAAAATTTCATCTTTTTAATACTCAGTATGTCAAAATTTCATCTTTCTAATACTCAGTATGTCATTAAATTTCATCTTTCTAATACTAAGTATGTCATAAAATTTCATCTTTCTAATACTCAGTATGTCATAAAATTTCATCTTTCTAATACTCAGTATGTCATAAAATTTTCATCTTTCTAATATTCAGTATGTCATTAAATTTCATCTTTCTAATACTCAGTATGTCAAAATTTCATCTTTCTAATACTCAATATGTCATTAAATTTCATCTTTCTAATACTCAGTATGTCATTAAATTTCATCTTTCTAATACTCAGTATGTCAAAATTTCATCTTTCTAATACTCAGTATGTCATAAAATTTCATCTTTCAAATACTCAGTATGTCATTAAATTTCATCTTTCTAATACTCAGTATGTCATGAAATTTCGTCTTTCTAATACTCAGTATGTCATTAAATTTCATCTTTCTAATACTCAGTATGTCATAAAATTTCATCTTTCTAATACTCAGTATGTCATTAAATTTAATCTTTCTAATTCTCAGTATGTCATTAAATTTCATCTTTCTAATACTCAGTATGTCAAAATTTCATCTTTCTAATACTCAGTATGTCGTTAAATTTCATCTTTCTAATACTCAGTATGTCATTAAATTTCATCTTTCTAATACTCAGTATGTCATAAAATTTCATCTTTTTAATACTCAGTATGTCATAAAATGTCATCTTTCTAATACTCAGTATGTCAAAATGTAATCTTTCTAATACTCAGTATGTCATTAAATTTAATGTTTCTAATACTCAGTGTCAAAATTTCATCTTTCTAATACTCAGTATATCATAAAAATATAATCTTTCTAATACTCAGTATGTCAAAATTTCATCTTTCTAATACTCAGTATGTCAAAATTTATTCTTTCTAATACTCAGTATGTCCTAAAATTTCATTTTTCTAATACTCAGTGTCATAATATTTAATCTTTCTAATACTCAATATGTCATTAAATTTCATCTTTCTAATAATCATTATGTCATTAAATTTCATCTTTCTAATACTCAATATGTCATTAAATTTCATCTTTCTAATACTCAGTATGTCATAAAATTTCATCTTTCTAATACTCAGTATGTCATAAAATTTCATCTTTCTAATACTCAGTATGTCAAAATTTCATCTTTCTAATACTCAGTATGTCATTAAATTTCATCTTTCTAATACTCAGTATGTCAAAATTTCATCTTTCTAATACTCAATATGTCATTAAATTTCATCTTTCTAATACTCAGTATGTCATTAAATTTCATCTTTCTAATACTCAGTATGTCAATATTTCATCTTTCTAATACTCAGTATGTCATAAAAATTCATCTTTCTAATACTCAGTATGTCAAAATTTCATCTTTCTAATACTCAGTATGTCAAAATTTATTCTTTCTAATACTCAGTATGTCCTAAAATTTCATTTTTCTAATACTCAGTGTCATAATATTTAATCTTTCTAATACTCAATATGTCATTAAATTTCATCTTTCTAATAATCATTATGTCATTAAATTTCATCTTTCTAATACTCAATATGTCATTAAATTTCATCTTTCTAATACTCAGTATGTCATAAAATTTCATCTTTCTAATACTCAGTATGTCATAAAATTTCATCTTTCTAATACTCAGTATGTCAAAATTTCATCTTTCTAATACTCAGTATGTCATTAAATTTCATCTTTCTAATACTCAGTATGTCAAAATTTCATCTTTCTAATACTCAATATGTCATTAAATTTCATCTTTCTAATACTCAGTATGTCATTAAATTTCATCTTTCTAATACTCAGTATGTCAATATTTCATCTTTCTAATACTCAGTATGTCATAAAAATTCATCTTTCTAATACTCAGTATGTCATAAAATTTCATCTTTCTAATACTCAGTATGTCATAATATTTCATCTTTCTAATACTCAGTATGTCATAAAATTTTCATCTTTCTAATACTCAGTATGTCATTAAATTTCATTTTTCTAATACTCAGTATGTCAAAATTTCATCTTTCTAATACTCAATATGTCATTAAATTTCATCTTTCTAATACTCAGTATGTCATTAAATTTCATCTTTCTAATACTCAGTATGTCAAAATTTCATCTTTCTAATACTCAGTATGTCATAAAATTTCATCTTTCTAATACTCAGTATGTCATTAAATTTCATCTTTCTAATACTCAGCATGTCATGAAATTTCATCTTTCTAATACTCATTATGTCATAAAATTTCATCTTTCTATTACTCAGTATGTCATAAAATTTCATCTTTCTAATACTCAGTATGTCATAAAATTTCATCTTTCTAATACTCATTGTCATAAAATTTCATCTTTCTATTACTCAGTATGTCATAAAATGTCATCTTTCTAATACTCAGTATGTCAAAATTTAATCTTTCTAATACTCAGTATGTTATTAAATTTAATGTTTCTAATACTCAGTGTCATAATATTTAATCTTTCTAATACTCAATATGTCATTAAATTTCATCTTTCTAATAATCATTATGTCATTAAATTTCATCTTTCTAATACTCAATATGTCATTAAATTTCATCTTTCTAATACTCAGTATGTCATAAAATTTCATCTTTCTAATACTCAGTATGTCATAAAATTTCATCTTTCTAATACTCAGTATGTCAAAATTTCATCTTTCTAATACTCAGTATGTCATTAAATTTCATCTTTCTAATACTCAGTATGTCAAAATTTCATCTTTCTAATACTCAATATGTCATTAAATTTCATCTTTCTAATACTCAGTATGTCATTAAATTTCATCTTTCTAATACTCAGTATGTCAATATTTCATCTTTCTAATACTCAGTATGTCATAAAAATTCATCTTTCTAATACTCAGTATGTCATAAAATTTCATCTTTCTAATACTCAGTATGTCATAATATTTCATCTTTCTAATACTCAGTATGTCATAAAATTTTCATCTTTCTAATACTCAGTATGTCATTAAATTTCATTTTTCTAATACTCAGTATGTCAAAATTTCATCTTTCTAATACTCAATATGTCATTAAATTTCATCTTTCTAATACTCAGTATGTCATTAAATTTCATCTTTCTAATACTCAGTATGTCAAAATTTCATCTTTCTAATACTCAGTATGTCATAAAATTTCATCTTTCTAATACTCAGTATGTCATTAAATTTCATCTTTCTAATACTCAGCATGTCATGAAATTTCATCTTTCTAATACTCATTATGTCATAAAATTTCATCTTTCTATTACTCAGTATGTCATAAAATTTCATCTTTCTAATACTCAGTATGTCATAAAATTTCATCTTTCTAATACTCATTGTCATAAAATTTCATCTTTCTATTACTCAGTATGTCATAAAATGTCATCTTTCTAATACTCAGTATGTCAAAATTTAATCTTTCTAATACTCAGTATGTTATTAAATTTAATGTTTCTAATACTCAGTATGTCCTAAAATTTCATCTTTCTAATACTCATTGTCATAATATTTAATCTTTCTAATAATCAATATGTCATTAAATTTCATCTTTTTAATACTCAGTATGTCATTAAATTTCATCTTTCTAATACTCAGTATGTCATAAAATTTCATCTTTCTAATAATCAGTATGTCATTAAATTTAATCTTTCTAATACTCAGAATGTCATTAAATTTCATCTTTCTAATACTCAGTATGTCATAAAATTTCATCTTTCTAATACTTAGTATGTCAAAAATTTCATCTTTCTAATACTCAGTATGTCATAAAATTTTATCTTTCTAATACTCAGTATGTCATTAAATTTCATCTTTCTAATACTCAGTATGTCATAAAATTTCAACTTTCTAATACTTAGTATGTCAAAAATTTCATCTTTCTAATACTCAGTATGTCATAAAATTTCATCTTTCTAATACTCAGTATGTCACTAAATTTCATCTTTCTAATACTCAGTATGTCATTAAATTTCATCTTTCTAATACTAAGTATGTCATAAAATTTCATCTTTCTAATACTTAGTATGACATAAATTTCATCTTTCTAATACTCAGTATGTCATAAAATTTCATCTTTCTAATACTCAGTATGTCATTAAATTTCATCTTTCTAATACTCAGTATGTCATAAAATTTCATCTTTCTTATACTCATTATGTCATAAAATTTCATCTTTCTATTACTCAGTATGTCATAAAATTTCATCTTTCTAATACTCAGTATGTCAAAATTTCATCTTTCTAATACTCAGTATGTCATAAAATTTCATCTTTTTAATACTCAGTATGTCAAAATTTCATCTTTCTAATACTCAGTATGTCATTAAATTTCATCTTTCTAATACTAAGTATGTCATAAAATTTCATCTTTCTAATACTCAGTATGTCATAAAATTTCATCTTTCTAATACTCAGTATGTCATAAAATTTTCATCTTTCTAATATTCAGTATGTCATTAAATTTCATCTTTCTAATACTCAGTATGTCAAAATTTCATCTTTCTAATACTCAATATGTCATTAAATTTCATCTTTCTAATACTCAGTATGTCATTAAATTTCATCTTTCTAATACTCAGTATGTCAATATTTCATCTTTCTAATACTCAGTATGTCATAAAATTTCATCTTTCTAATACTCAGTATGTCATAAAATTTCATCTTTCTAATACTCAGTATGTCATAATATTTCATCTTTCTAATACTCAGTATGTCATAAAATTTTCATCTTTCTAATACTCAGTATGTCATTAAATTTCATCTTTCTAATACTCAGTATGTCAAAAATTTCATCTTTCTAATACTCAATATGTCATTAAATTTCATCTTTCTAATACTCAGTATGTCATTAAATTTATCTTTCTAATACTCAGTATGTCAAAATTTCATCTTTCTAATACTCAGTATGTCATAAAATTTCATCTTTCTAATACTCAGTATGTCATTAAATTTCATCTTTCTAATACTCAGCATGTCATGAAATTTCATCTTTCTAATACTCATTATGTCATAAAATTTCATCTTTCTATTACTCAGTATGTCATAAAATTTCATCTTTCTAATACTCAGTATGTCATAAAATTTCATCTTTCTAATACTCATTATGTCATAAAATTTCATCTTTCTATTACTCAGTATGTCATAAAATGTCATCTTTCTAATACTCAGTATGTCAAAATTTAATCTTTCTAATACTCAGTATGTTATTAAATTTAATGTTTCTAATACTCAGTATGTCCTAAAATTTCATCTTTCTAATACTCATTGTCATAATATTTAATCTTTCTAATAATCAATATGTCATTAAATTTCATCTTTCTAATACTCAGTATGTCATAAAATTTTATCTTTCTAATACTCAGTATGTCATTAAATTTCATCTTTCTAATACTCAGTATGTCATAAAATTTCATCTTTCTAATACTTAGTATGTCAAAAATTTCATCTTTCTAATACTCAGTATGTCATAAAATTTCATCTTTCTAATACTCAGTATGTCATTAAATTTCATCTTTCTAATACTCAGTATGTCATTAAATTTCATCTTTCTAATACTAAGTATGTCATAAAATTTCATCTTACTAATACTCAGTATGTCATAAAATTTCATCTTTCTAATACTCAGTATGTCATAAAATTTTCATCTTTCTAATATTCAGTATGTCATTAAATTTCATCTTTCTAATACTCAGTATGTCAAAATTTCATCTTTCTAATACTCAATATGTCATTAAATTTCATCTTTCTAATACTCAGTATGTCATTAAATTTCATCTTTCTAATACTCAGTATGTCAAAATTTCATCTTTCTAATACACAGTATGTCATAAAATTTCATCTTTCAAATACTCAGTATGTCATTAAATTTCATCTTTCTAATACTCAGTATGTCATGAAATTTCGTCTTTCTAATACTCAGTATGTCATTAAATTTCATCTTTCTAATACTCAGTATGTCATAAAATTTCATCTTTCTAATACTCAGTATGTCATTAAATTTAATCTTTCTAATTCTCAGTATGTCATTAAATTTCATCTTTCTAATACTCAGTATGTCAAAATTTAATCTTTCTAATACTCAGTATGTCATTAAATTTCATCTTTCTAATACTCAGTATGTCATTAAATTTCATCTTTCTAATACTCAGTATGTCATAAAATTTCATCTTTTTAATACTCAGTATGTCATAAAATGTCATCTTTCTAAAACTCAGTGTCAAAATTTCATCTTTCTAATACTCAGTATGTCATTAAATTTAATGTTTCTAATACTCAGAGTCAAAATTTCATCTTTCTAATACTCAGTATATCATAAAAATATAATCTTTCTAATACTCAGTATGTCAAAATTTCATCTTTCTAATACTCAGTATGTCAAAATTTATTCTTTCTAATACTCAGTATGTCCTAAAATTTCATTTTTCTAATACTCAGTGTCATAATATTTAATCTTTCTAATACTCAATATGTCATTAAATTTCATCTTTCTAATAATCATTATGTCATTAAATTTCATCTTTCTAATACTCAATATGTCATTAAATTTCATCTTTCTAATACTCTGTATGTCATAAAATTTCATCTTTCTAATACTCAGTATGTCAAAATTTCATCTTTCTAATACTCAGTATGTCATAAAATTTCATCTTTCTAATACTCAGTATGTCATTAAATTTCATCTTTCTAATACTCAGTATGTCAAAATTTCATCTTTCTAATACTCAGTATGTCATAAAATTTCATCTTTCTAATACTCAGTATGTCATTAAATTTCATCTTTCTAATACTCAGCATGTCATGAAATTTCATCTTTCTAATACTCATTATGTCATAAAATTTCATCTTTCTATTACTCAGTATGTCATAAAATTTCATCTTTCTAATACTCAGTATGTCATAAAATTTCATCTTTCTAATACTCATTATGTCATAAAATTTCATCTTTCTATTACTCAGTATGTCATAAAATGTCATCTTTCTAATACTCAGTATGTCAAAATTTAATCTTTCTAATACTCAGTATGTTATTAAATTTAATGTTTCTAATACTCAGTATGTCCTAAAATTTCATCTTTCTAATACTCATTGTCATAATATTTAATCTTTCTAATAATCAATATGTCATTAAATTTCATCTTTCTAATACTCAGTATGTCATAAAATTTTATCTTTCTAATACTCAGTATGTCATTAAATTTCATCTTTCTAATACTCAGTATGTCATAAAATTTCATCTTTCTAATACTTAGTATGTCAAAAATTTCATCTTTCTAATACTCAGTATGTCATAAAATTTCATCTTTCTAATACTCATTATGTCATAAAATTTAATCTTTCTATTACTCAGTATGTCATAAAATTTCATCTTTCTAATACTCAGTATGTCAAAATTTCATCTTTCTAATACTCAGTATGTCATAAAATTTCATCTTTTTAATACTCAGTATGTCAAAATTTCATCTTTCTAATACTCAGTATGTCATTAAATTTCATCTTTCTAATACTAAGTATGTCATAAAATTTCATCTTACTAATACTCAGTATGTCATAAAATTTCATCTTTCTAATACTCAGTATGTCATAAAATTTTCATCTTTCTAATATTCAGTATGTCATTAAATTTCATCTTTCTAATACTCAGTATGTCATTAAATTTCATCTTTCTAATACTAAGTATGTCATAAAATTTCATCTTACTAATACTCAGTATGTCATAAAATTTCATCTTTCTAATACTCAGTATGTCATAAAATTTTCATCTTTCTAATATTCAGTATGTCATTAAATTTCATCTTTCTAATACTCAGTATGTCAAAATTTCATCTTTCTAATACTCAATATGTCATTAAATTTCATCTTTCTAATACTCAGTATGTCATTAAATTTCATCTTTCTAATACTCAGTATGTCAAAATTTCATCTTTCTAATACACAGTATGTCATAAAATTTCATCTTTCAAATACTCAGTATGTCATTAAATTTCATCTTTCTAATACTCAGTATGTCATGAAATTTCGTCTTTCTAATACTCAGTATGTCATTAAATTTCATCTTTCTAATACTCAGTATGTCATAAAATTTCATCTTTCTAATACTCAGTATGTCATTAAATTTAATCTTTCTAATTCTCAGTATGTCATTAAATTTCATCTTTCTAATACTCAGTATGTCAAAATTTAATCTTTCTAATACTCAGTATGTCATTAAATTTCATCTTTCTAATACTCAGTATGTCATTAAATTTCATCTTTCTAATACTCAGTATGTCATAAAATTTCATCTTTTTAATACTCAGTATGTCATAAAATGTCATCTTTCTAAAACTCAGTGTCAAAATTTAATCTTTCTAATACTCAGTATGTCATTAAATTTAATGTTTCTAATACTCAGTGTCAAAATTTCATCTTTCTAATACTCAGTATATCATAAAAATATAATCTTTCTAATACTCAGTATGTCAAAATTTCATCTTTCTAATACTCAGTATGTCAAAATTTATTCTTTCTAATACTCAGTATGTCCTAAAATTTCATTTTTCTAATACTCAGTGTCATAATATTTAATCTTTCTAATACTCAATATGTCATTAAATTTCATCTTTCTAATAATCATTATGTCATTAAATTTCATCTTTCTAATACTCAATATGTCATTAAATTTCATCTTTCTAATACTCTGTATGTCATAAAATTTCATCTTTCTAATACTCAGTATGTCAAAATTTCATCTTTCTAATACTCAGTATGTCATAAAATTTCATCTTTCTAATACTCAGTATGTCATTAAATTTCATCTTTCTAATACTCAGTATGTCAAAATTTCATCTTTCTAATACTCAGTATGTCATAAAATTTCATCTTTCTAATACTCAGTATGTCATTAAATTTCATCTTTCTAATACTCAGCATGTCATGAAATTTCATCTTTCTAATACTCATTATGTCATAAAATTTCATCTTTCTATTACTCAGTATGTCATAAAATTTCATCTTTCTAATACTCAGTATGTCATAAAATTTCATCTTTCTAATACTCATTATGTCATAAAATTTCATCTTTCTATTACTCAGTATGTCATAAAATGTCATCTTTCTAATACTCAGTATGTCAAAATTTAATCTTTCTAATACTCAGTATGTTATTAAATTTAATGTTTCTAATACTCAGTATGTCCTAAAATTTCATCTTTCTAATACTCATTGTTATAATATTTAATCTTTCTAATAATCAATATGTCATAAAATTTCATCTTTCTAATACTTAGTATGACATAAATTTCATCTTTCTAATACTCAGTATGTCATAAAATTTCATCTTTCTAATACTCAGTATGTCATTAAATTTCATCTTTCTAATACTCAGTATGTCATAAAATTTCATCTTTCTTATACTCATTATGTCATAAAATTTCATCTTTCTAATACTCAGTATGTCAAAATTTCATCTTTCTAATACTCAGTATGTCATAAAATTTCATCTTTCTAATACTCAGTATGTCAAAATTTCATCTTTCTAATACTCAGTATGTCATAAAATTTCATCTTTTTAATACTCAGTATGTCAAAATTTCATCTTTCTAATACTCAGTATGTCATTAAATTTCATCTTTCTAATACTAAGTATGTCATAAAATTTCATCTTTCTAATACTCAGTATGTCATAAAATTTCATCTTTCTAATACTCAGTATGTCATAAAATTTTCATCTTTCTAATATTCAGTATGTCATTAAATTTCATCTTTCTAATACTCAGTATGTCAAAATTTCATCTTTCTAATACTCAATATGTCATTAAATTTCATCTTTCTAATACTCAGTATGTCATTAAATTTCATCTTTCTAATACTCAGTATGTCAAAATTTCATCTTTCTAATACTCAGTATGTCATAAAATTTCATCTTTCAAATACTCAGTATGTCATTAAATTTCATCTTTCTAATACTCAGTATGTCATGAAATTTCGTCTTTCTAATACTCAGTATGTCATTAAATTTCATCTTTCTAATACTCAGTATGTCATAAAATTTCATCTTTCTAATACTCAGTATGTCATTAAATTTAATCTTTCTAATTCTCAGTATGTCATTAAATTTCATCTTTCTAATACTCAGTATGTCAAAATTTCATCTTTCTAATACTCAGTATGTCGTTAAATTTCATCTTTCTAATACTCAGTATGTCATTAAATTTCATCTTTCTAATACTCAGTATGTCATAAAATTTCATCTTTTTAATACTCAGTATGTCATAAAATGTCATCTTTCTAATACTCAGTATGTCAAAATGTAATCTTTCTAATACTCAGTATGTCATTAAATTTAATGTTTCTAATACTCAGTGTCAAAATTTCATCTTTCTAATACTCAGTATATCATAAAAATATAATCTTTCTAATACTCAGTATGTCAAAATTTCATCTTTCTAATACTCAGTATGTCAAAATTTATTCTTTCTAATACTCAGTATGTCCTAAAATTTCATTTTTCTAATAATCATTATGTCATTAAATTTCATCTTTCTAATACTCAATATGTCATTAAATTTCATCTTTCTAATAATCATTATGTCATTAAATTTCATCTTTCTAATACTCAATATGTCATTAAATTTCATCTTTCTAATACTCAGTATGTCATAAAATTTCATCTTTCTAATACTCAGTATGTCAAAATTTCATCTTTCTAATACTCAGTATGTCATAAAATTTCATCTTTCTAATACTCAGTATGTCAAAATTTCATCTTTCTAATACTCAGTATGTCATTAAATTTCATCTTTCTAATACTCAGTATGTCAAAATTTCATCTTTCTAATACTCAATATGTCATTAAATTTCATCTTTCTAATACTCAGTATGTCATTAAATTTCATCTTTCTAATACTCAGTATGTCAATATTTCATCTTTCTAATACTCAGTATGTCATAAAAATTCATCTTTCTAATACTCAGTATGTCATAAAATTTCATCTTTCTAATACTCAGTATGTCATAATATTTCATCTTTCTAATACTCAGTATGTCATAAAATTTTCATCTTTCTAATACTCAGTATGTCATTAAATTTCATCTTTCTAATACTCAGTATGTCAAAATTTCATCTTTCTAATACTCAATATGTCATTAAATTTCATCTTTCTAATACTCAGTATGTCATTAAATTTCATCTTTCTAATACTCAGTATGTCAAAATTTCATCTTTCTAATACTCAGTATGTCATAAAATTTCATCTTTCTAATACTCAGTATGTCATTAAATTTCATCTTTCTAATACTCAGCATGTCATGAAATTTCATCTTTCTAATACTCATTATGTCATAAAATTTCATCTTTCTATTACTCAGTATGTCATAAAATTTCATCTTTCTAATACTCAGTATGTCATAAAATTTCATCTTTCTAATACTCATTATGTCATAAAATTTCATCTTTCTATTACTCAGTATGTCATAAAATGTCATCTTTCTAATACTCAGTATGTCAAAATTTAATCTTTCTAATACTCAGTATGTTATTAAATTTAATGTTTCTAATACTCAGTATGTCCTAAAATTTCATCTTTCTAATACTCATTGTCATAATATTTAATCTTTCTAATAATCAATATGTCATTAAATTTCATCTTTTTAATACTCAGTATGTCATTAAATTTCATCTTTCTAATACTCAGTATGTCATAAAATTTCATCTTTCTAATACTCAGTATGTCATTAAATTTAATCTTTCTAATACTCAGAATGTCATTAAATTTCATCTTTCTAATACTCAGTATGTCATAAAATTTCATCTTTCTAATACTTAGTATGTCAAAAATTTCATCTTTCTAATACTCAGTATGTCATAAAATTTTATCTTTCTAATACTCAGTATGTCATTAAATTTCATCTTTCTAATACTCAGTATGTCATAAAATTTCAACTTTCTAATACTTAGTATGTCAAAAATTTCATCTTTCTAATACTCAGTATGTCATAAAATTTCATCTTTCTAATACTCAGTATGTCACTAAATTTCATCTTTCTAATACTCAGTATGTCATTAAATTTCATCTTTCTAATACTAAGTATGTCATAAAATTTCATCTTTCTAATACTTAGTATGACATAAATTTCATCTTTCTAATACTCAGTATGTCATAAAATTTCATCTTTCTAATACTCAGTATGTCATTAAATTTCATCTTTCTAATACTCAGTATGTCATAAAATTTCATCTTTCTTATACTCATTATGTCATAAAATTTCATCTTTCTATTACTCAGTATGTCATAAAATTTCATCTTTCTAATACTCAGTATGTCAAAATTTCATCTTTCTAATACTCAGTATGTCATAAAATTTCATCTTTTTAATACTCAGTATGTCAAAATTTTATCTTTCTAATACTCAGTATGTCATTAAATTTCATCTTTCTAATACTAAGTATGTCATAAAATTTCATCTTTCTAATACTCAGTATGTCATAAAATTTCATCTTTCTAATACTCAGTATGTCATAAAATTTTCATCTTTCTAATATTCAGTATGTCATTAAATTTCATCTTTCTAATACTCAGTATGTCAAAATTTCATCTTTCTAATACTCAATATGTCAATAAATTTCATCTTTCTAATACTCAGTATGTCATTAAATTTCATCTTTCTAATACTCAGTATGTCAATATTTCATCTTTCTAATACTCAGTATGTCATAAAATTTCATCTTTCTAATACTCAGTATGTCATAAAATTTCATCTTTCTAATACTCAGTATGTCATAATATTTCATCTTTCTAATACTCAGTATGTCATAAAATTTTCATCTTTCTAATACTCAGTATGTCATTAAATTTCATCTTTCTAATACTCAGTATGTCAAAATTTCATCTTTCTAATACTCAATATGTCATTAAATTTCATCTTTCTAATACTCAGTATGTCATTAAATTTCATCTTTCTAATACTCAGTATGTCAAAATTTCATCTTTCTAATACTCAGTATGTCATAAAATTTCATCTTTCTAATACTCAGTATGTCATTAAATTTCATCTTTCTAATACTCAGCATGTCATGAAATTTCATCTTTCTAATACTCATTATGTCATAAAATTTCATCTTTCTATTACTCAGTATGTCATAAAATTTCATCTTTCTAATACTCAGTATGTCATAAAATTTCATCTTTCTAATACTCATTATGTCATAAAATTTCATCTTTCTATTACTCAGTATGTCATAAAATGTCATCTTTCTAATACTCAGTATGTCAAAATTTAATCTTTCTAATACTCAGTATGTTATTAAATTTAATGTTTCTAATACTCAGTATGTCCTAAAATTTCATCTTTCTAATACTCATTGTCATAATATTTAATCTTTCTAATAATCAATATGTCATTAAATTTCATCTTTCTAATACTCAGTATGTCATAAAATTTTATCTTTCTAATACTCAGTATGTCATTAAATTTCATCTTTCTAATACTCAGTATGTCATAAAATTTCATCTTTCTAATACTTAGTATGTCAAAAATTTCATCTTTCTAATACTCAGTATGTCATAAAATTTCATCTTTCTAATACTCAGTATGTCATTAAATTTCATCTTTCTAATACTCAGTATGTCATTAAATTTCATCTTTCTAATACTAAGTATGTCATAAAATTTCATCTTTCTAATACTTAGTATGACATAAATTTCATCTTTCTAATACTCAGTATGTCATAAAATTTCATCTTTCTAATACTCAGTATGTCATTAAATTTCATCTTTCTAATACTCAGTATGTCATAAAATTTCATCTTTCTTATACTCATTATGTCATAAAATTTCATCTTTCTATTACTCAGTATGTCATAAAATTTCATCTTTCTAATACTCAGTATGTCAAAATTTCATCTTTCTAATACTCAGTATGTCATAAAATTTCATCTTTCTTATACTCATTATGTCATAAAATTTCATCTTTCTATTACTCAGTTTGTCATAAAATTTCATCTTTCTAATACTCAGTATGTCAAAATTTCATCTTTCTAATACTCAGTATGTCATAAAATTTCATCTTTCTAATACTCAGTATGTCATAAAATTTCATCTTTTTAATACTCAGTATGTCAAAATTTCATCTTTCTAATACTCAGTATGTCATTAAATTTCATCTTTCTAATACTAAGTATGTCATAAAATTTCATCTTTCTAATACTCAGTATGTCATAAAATTTTCATCTTTCTAATATTCAGTATGTCATTAAATTTCATCTTTCTAATACTCAGTATTTTCTAATACTCAGAAAATTTCATCTTTCTAATACTCAGTATGTCATTAAATTTAATCTTTCTAATTCTCAGTATGTCATTAAATTTCATCTTTCTAATACTCAGTATGTCAAAATTTCATCTTTCTAATACTCAGTATGTCATTAAATTTCATCTTTCTAATACTCAGTATGTCATTAAATTTCATCTTTCTAATACTCAGTATGTCATAAAATTTCATCTTTTTAATACTCAGTATGTCATAAAATGTCATCTTTCTAATACTCAGTATGTCAAAATTTAATCTTTCTAATACTCAGTATGTCATTAAATTTAATGTTTCTAATACTCAGTGTCAAAATTTCATCTTTCTAATACTCAGTATATCATAAAAATATAATCTTTCTAATACTCAGTATGTCAAAATTTCATCTTTCTAATACTCAGTATGTCAAAATTTATTCTTTCTAATACTCAGTATGTCCTAAAATTTCATTTTTCTAATACTCAGTGTCATAATATTTAATCTTTCTAATACTCAATATGTCATTAAATTTCATCTTTCTAATAATCATTATGTCATTAAATTTCATCTTTCTAATACTCAATATGTCATTAAATTTCATCTTTCTAATACTCAGTATGTCATAAAATTTCATCTTTCTAATACTCAGTATGTCAAAATTTCATCTTTCTAATACTCAATATGTCATAAAATTTCATCTTTCTAATACTCAGTATGTCAAAATTTCATCTTTCTAATACTCAGTATGTCATTAAATTTCATCTTTCTAATACTCAGTATGTCAAAATTTCATCTTTCTAATACTCAGTATGTCATTAAATTTCATCTTTCTAATACTCAGTATGTCATTAAATTTCATCTTTCTAATACTCAGTATGTCAATATTTCATCTTTCTAATACTCAGTATGTCATAAAATTTCATCTTTCTAATACTCAGTATGTCATAAAATTTCATCTTTCTAATACTCAGTATGTCATAATATTTCATCTTTCTAATACTCAGTATGTCATAAAATTTTCATCTTTCTAATACTCAGTATGTCATTAAATTTCATCTTTCTAGTACTCAGTATGTCAAAATTTCATCTTTCTAATACTCAATATGTCATTAAATTTCATCTTTCTAATACTCAGTATGTCATTAAATTTCATCTTTCTAATGCTCAGTATGTCAAAATTTCATCTTTCTAATACTCAGTATGTCATAAAATTTCATCTTTCTAATACTCAGTATGTCATTAAATTTCATCTTTCTAATACTCAGCATGTCATGAAATTTCATCTTTCTAATACTCATTATGTCATAAAATTTCATCTTTCTATTACTCAGTATGTCATAAAATTTCATCTTTCTAATACTCATTATGTCATAAAATTTCATCTTTCTATTACTCAGTATGTCATAAAATGTCATCTTTCTAATACTCAGTATGTCAAAATTTAATCTTTCTAATACTCAGTATGTTATTAAATTTAATGTTTCTAATACTCAGTATGTCCTAAAATTTCATCTTTCTAATACTCATTGTCATAATATTTAATCTTTCTAATAATCAATATGTCATTAAATTTCATCTTTTTAATACTCAGTATGTCATTAAATTTCATCTTTCTAATACTCAGTATGTCATAAAATTTCATCTTTCTAATACTCAGTATGTCATTAAATTTAATCTTTCTAATACTCAGAATGTCATTAAATTTCATCTTTCTAATACTCAGTATGTCATAAAATTTCATCTTTCTAATACTTAGTATGTCAAAAATTTCATCTTTCTAATACTCAGTATGTCATAAAATTTTATCTTTCTAATACTCAGTATGTCATTAAATTTCATCTTTCTAATACTCAGTATGTCATAAAATTTCATCTTTCTAATACTTAGTATGTCAAAAATTTCATCTTTCTAATACTCAGTATGTCATAAAATTTCATCTTTCTAATACTCAGTATGTCATTAAATTTCATCTTTCTAATACTCAGTATGTCATTAAATTTCATCTTTCTAATACTAAGTATGTCATAAAATTTCATCTTTCTAATACTTAGTATGACATAAATTTCATCTTTCTAATACTCAGTATGTCATAAAATTTCATCTTTCTAATACTCAGTATGTCATTAAATTTCATCTTTCTAATACTCAGTATGTCATAAAATTTCATCTTTCTTATACTCATTATGTCATAAAATTTAATCTTTCTATTACTCAGTATGTCATACAATTTTCATCTTTCTAATACTCAGTATGTCATTAAATTTCATCTTTCTAATACTCAGTATGTCAAAATTTCATCTTTCTAATACTCAATATGTCATTAAATTTCATCTTTCTAATACTCAGTATGTCATTAAATTTCATCTTTCTAATACTCAGTATGTCAAAATTTCATCTTTCTAATACTCAGTATGTCATAAAATTTAATCTTTCTAATACTCAGTATGTCATTAAATTTCATCTTTCTAATACTCAGCATGTCATGAAATTTCATCTTTCTAATACTCATTATGTCATAAAATTTCATCTTTCTATTACTCAGTATGTCATAAAATTTCATCTTTCTAATACTCAGTATGTCATAAAATTTCATCTTTCTAATACTCATTATGTCATAAAATTTCATCTTTCTATTACTCAGTATGTCATAAAATGTCATCTTTCTAATACTCAGTATGTCAAAATTTAATCTTTCTAATACTCAGTATGTCCTAAAATTTCATCTTTCTAATACTCAGTGTCATAATATTTAATCTTTCTAATAATCAATATGTCATTAAATTTCATCTTTTTAATACTCAGTATGTCATTAAATTTCATCTTTCTAATACTCAGTATGTCATAAAATTTCATCTTTCTAATACTCAGTATGTCATAAAATGTCATCTTTCTAATACTCAGTATGTCAAAATTTAATCTTTCTAATACTCAGTATGTTATTAAATTTAATGTTTCTAATACTCAGTATGTCCTAAAATTTCATCTTTCTAATACTCATTGTCATAATATTTAATCTTTCTAATAATCAATATGTCATTAAATTTCATCTTTTTAATACTCAGTATGTCATTAAATTTCATCCTTCTAATACTCAGTATGTCATAAAATTTCATCTTTCTAATACTCAGTATGTCATTAAATTTAATCTTTCTAATACTCAGAATGTCATTAAATTTCATCTTTCTAATACTCAGTATGTCATAAAATTTCATCTTTCTAATACTTAGTATGTCAAAAATTTCATCTTTCTAATATTCAGTATGTCATAAAATTTTATCTTTCTAATACTCAGTATGTCATTAAATTTCATCTTTCTAATACTCAGTATGTCATAAAATTTCATCTTTCTAATACTTAGTATGTCAAAAATTTCATCTTTCTAATACTCAGTATGTCATAAAATTTCATCTTTCTAATACTCAGTATGTCATTAAATTTCATCTTTCTAATACTCAGTATGTCATTAAATTTCATCTTTCTAATACTAAGTATGTCATAAAATTTCATCTTTCTAATACTTAGTATGACATAAATTTCATCTTTCTAATACTCAGTATGTCATAAAATTTCATCTTTCTAATACTCAGTATGTCATTAAATTTCATCTTTCTAATACTCAGTATATCATAAAATTTCATCTTTCTTATACTCATTATGTCATAAAATTTCATCTTTCTATTACTCAGTATGTCATACAATTTTCATCTTTCTAATACTCAGTATGTCATTAAATTTCATCTTTCTAATACTCAGTATATCAAAATTTCATCTTTCTAATACTCAATATGTCATTAAATTTCATCTTTCTAATACTCAGTATGTCATTAAATTTCATCTTTCTAATACTCAGTATGTCAAAATTTCATCTTTCTAATACTCAGTATGTCATAAAATTTAATCTTTCTAATACTCAGTATGTCATTAAATTTCATCTTTCTAATACTCAGCATGTCATGAAATTTCATCTTTCTAATACTCATTATGTCATAAAATTTCATCTTTCTATTACTCAGTATGTCATAAAATTTCATCTTTCTAATACTCAGTATGTCATAAAATTTCATCTTTCTAATACTCATTATGTCATAAAATTTCATCTTTCTATTACTCAGTATGTCATAAAATGTCATCTTTCTAATACTCAGTATGTCAAAATTTAATCTTTCTAATACTCAGTATGTCCTAAAATTTCATCTTTCTAATACTCAGTGTCATAATATTTAATCTTTCTAATAATCAATATGTCATTAAATTTCATCTTTTTAATACTCAGTATGTCATTAAATTTCATCTTTCTAATACTCAGTATGTCATAAAATTTCATCTTTCTAATACTCAGTATGTCATAAAATGTCATCTTTCTAATATTCAGTATGTCAAAATTTCATCTTTCTAATACTCAGTATGTTATTAAATTTAGTGTTTCTAATACTCAGTATGTCCTAAAATTTCATCTTTCTAATACTCAGTGTCGTAATATTTAATCTTTCTAATACTCAATATGTCATTAAATTTCATCTTTCTAATACTCAGTATGTCATTAAATTTCATCTTTCTAATACTCAGTATGTCATAAAATTTCATCTTTCTAATACTCAGTATGTCAAAATTTCATCTTTCTAATACTCATTATGTCATTAAATTTCATCTTTCTAATACTCAATATGTCATTAAATTTCATCTTTCTAATACTCAGTATGTCATAAAATTTCATCTTTCTAATACTCAGTATGTCATTAAATTTCATCTTTTTAATACTCAGAATGTCATAAAATTTCATCTTT
>JBAPCB010000106.1:0-27255 GCA_039654105.1 Coreius guichenoti
TGACTCCTTCTGATGTCTCATCAACCATACAGAAGTCCATATTTGACATACTGAACATATTTCAAGCCAAGGAGTTCTCAATCTTGAACTTTCTACTTTCTATTACTTCATCATTCTATACAGACTAATTGACACCCTCTGATGTCTCATCACCCATACAGTAGTCCATATTTGACATAAACTTTTTTCAGGTCAAAGTGTACTCAATCTTGAACTTTCTATACAGACTAATTGACTCCCTCTGATGTCTCATCAACCAACACAGTAGTCCATATTTAACATACTGAACACTTTTCAGAGTTCTCGATCTTTAATTTTTCATGCTAATTGACCGTCTGATGTTACATCAGCTATCATTCATCCTTATTTGACCTTTTGAGCATCTTCCTGGCCACAGAGTCTTCAAACTTTATCATTCCATTCCTAATTCTAGACTCCTTCTGATGTTGTCAAACAGATATTGGTCCAATTTTGACCTATTAAACACATTTTAGGCCAAAGAGTTCTTGATCTTGAATTTTCTGTACAGACCAATTGAGGTCTTCTGATGTCTCATCAACCATACGGTAGTCTATATTTTACATACTGAAAATATTTAATGCTAATTGACTCCGTCTGATGATACATCAGCCAGACATTCATCCATATTTGACGTAGTGAACATATTTCAAGCCAAGTTCTCAATTTTGAAACTTTCTATACAGACTCCCTCTGATGTCTCATCAACCAATACAGTAGTCCATATTTAACATACTGAACACTTTTCAGTTCTCGATCTTGTATTTTTCATGCTAATTGACCGTCTGATGTTACATCAGCCAGATATTCATCCTTATTTGACCTTTTGAACGTCTTTCCAAAGGATTCATTCTGATGTCTCATCAACCATACAGTAGTCCATAATTGGCATACTGAACACTTTTCAGGCTACAAAGCTCACAATCTTGAATTTTTCATGCTCATTGACTCCATCTGATGTTATGTCAGACAAACATTCATCCACATTTGACGTACTGAACATATTTCAGGTCAAAGAGACATCAATCTTGAACTTTCTATACATTCTCATAGACTGCTTCTGTTATATCAGTCAGACAGTAGTCCTTATTTGAACTTTTGAACATCTTTCTGGCTACAGAATCTTCAAACTTTATCATTCCATTCCTACTTCTAGAATCCTTCTGATTTTAGAACAGACAGACAGTAGTCCTTATTTGACCTTTTGAACATCTTTCCAAAGGATTCATTCTGATGTCTCATCAATCATACAGTATTCCATGTTTGACATACTGAACACTTTTCAGGCCGAGTTCTCGATCTTGAGTTTTTCATGCTGACTCCGTCTGATGTTACATCAGCCAGACATTCATCTTTATTTGACCTATTGAACATCTGTCTGGCCACAGAGTCTTCAAACTTTATCATTCCATTCCTACTTCAAAACTCCTTCTGATGTTACAGTAGTCCATTTTTGACATTTCTATATTTATCTTTCTTTACAGACTATTTGACTCCTGTTGTCTCATCAATCATAAACCATAAAGATCTCCTTAGCCTGAAATATGTTATGTCAAATATGGACTACTGTATGGCTGATAAGACATCAGAAGGATTTAATTAGGAAAGATGTTCAAAAGGTCAAATAAGGACTACTGTCTGACTGATATAACATCAGAAGGAGTCTAGAAGTAGGTGGAATGATAAAGTTTGTAGACTCTTTCGCCAGAAAGTTGTTCCATAGGTCAAATTTGGACTTCTGTCTGGCTGATGTAACATCAGAAGTATGTATAGAAAATTAAAGATTGAAAACTTCTTGGCTTGAAATATGTACAGTATGTCAAATATAGACTACTGTGTGGTTGATGAGACATCAGAGGGAGTAAATAAGTCAATAGAAAGTTCAAGATTGAGAGCTCCTTGGCTTGAAATATGTTAAGTATGTCAAATATGGACTACTGTGTGGTTGATGAGAAATTAGGAGTACTTAAGGAAATATCTAGACGGATATAACATCAGACGGAGTCTAGAAGTAGGAATGGAATGATAAAGTTTGAAGACTCTGTGGCCAGAAAGATGTTCAGTAGATCAAACATGGACTACTGTCTGGCTGATGTAACATCAGAAGCAGTCTATGAGTATGTATAGAAAATTCAAGACTGAGAACTCATTGGCCTGAAATATGTTCAGTATGTCAAATATGGACTACTGCTTGACTGATATAACATCAGAAGGAGTCTAGAAGAAGGAATGGAATGATAAAGTTTGAAGACTCTGTGGCCAGAAAGATGTTCAATAGGTCAAATAAGAATGAATGTCTGGCTGATGTAACATTAGATGGAGTCAATGAGCATGATAAATTGAAGATTGAGAACATCAAAGTTGTCAATAAGTCTGTATAGAAAGTTCAAGATCTAGAACTCTTTGGTCTGAAAAGTGGTCAGAATGTAAAATATGGACTACCGTACGGTTGATGAGAGATCAGACTTCCTCAATTAGTCTGTATAGAAAATTCAAGATCAAGGCCTCTATGGCCTGAAATATTTTCAATATGTCAAATATGGACTACTGTATGGTTGACGAGACATCAGACGGAGTCAATTAGTCTGTAATGAAAGTTCAAGATTGAGAACTCCTTGGCCTGAAAAATGTTCAGTATGTCAAATATGGACTACTGTATGGTTGATGAGATATCAGACGGAGTCAATTAGTCTGTAATGAAAGTTGAAGATTGAGAACTCCTTGGCCTGAAATATGTTCACTATGTCCAATATGGACGACTGTGTGGTTGATGAGACATCAGAGGGAGTCAATAAGTCTGAATAGAAAGTTCAAGATTGAGAACTCAGCTTGAAATATATTCAGTACGTCAAATGTGGACTACTGTATGGTTGATGAGAAATTAGGAGTACTTTAGAAAATATGTTCAAAAGGTCAAATAAGGACTACTGTCTGACTGATATAACATCAGACGGAGTCTAGAAGTAGGAATGGAATGATAAAGTTTGAAGACTCTGTGGCCAGAAAGATGTTCAGTAGATCAAATATGGACTACTGTATGGTTGATGAGATATGAGAGGGAGTAAATTAATCTGTAATGAAAGTTCAAGATTTAGAACTCCTTAGCCTGAAATATGTTCAGTATGTCAAATATGGATGAATGTCTGGCTGATATAACATCAGACGGACTCAATGAGCATGAAAAATTGAAGATTGAGAACATCAAAGTTGTCAATAAGTCTGTATAGAAAGTTCAAGATCTAGAACTCTTTGGTCTGAAAAGTGATCAGTATGTAAAATATGGACTACCGTACGGTTGATGAGAGATCAGACTTCCTCAATTAGTCTGTATAGAAAATTCAAGATCGAGGTCTCTATGGCCTGAAATATTTTCAATAGGTTAAACATGGACTACACGGGGCTGATATTCAAGATTAAGGTCTCTTTGACGTGAAATATGTTCAGTACATAAAATATGGATGAATGCCTGGCTGACGTAACATCAGACAGAGTCAATTAGCATATAATTATTCAATTAGAAAAAAAAAAGACCGAAAACTCTTTGGCCTGAAAAGTTTTCAGTATGTCAAATATGGACCACTGTATGGTTGATGAGACATCAGACGGAGTCAATTAGTCTGTAATGAAAGTTCAAGATTGAGAACTTGGCCTGAAATTTGTTCAGTATGTCAAATAAGGATGAATGTATAGTCTGATATAACATCAGACGGAGTCAATGAGCATGAAAAATTCAAGATTGAGAACTGTTTGGATTGAACAGTGTTCAGAATGTCAAATGTTGACTATTATATGGTTGATTAGACATCAGAGGGAGTCAATTAGTCTGTATAGAAAGTTCAAGACTGAGAACTCCTTGGCCAGAAAGATGTTCAATATGTCAAATAAGGATAAGGAATATGTCTGGCTGATGTAATATCAGACGGAGTCAATTAGCATGAAAAATTCAAGACCGAGAACTCTTTGGCCTGAAAAGTGTTCAGTATGTCAAATATGGACTACTGTATGGCTTATGTAACATCAGAAGCAGTCTATGAGTATGTATAGAAAGTTCAAGATCGAGGTATCTTTGACCTGAAATATGTTGTATGTCAAATATGGATGAATTTCTGGCTGATGTAACTTTAGACGGAGTCAATGAGCATGAAAAATTCAAGATTGAGAACAGTGTTCAATATGTCAAATATGGACTAATGTATGGTTGATGAGACATCAGACTGCCTCAATTAGTCTGTATAGAAAATTCAAGATCGAGGCCTCTATGGCCTGAAATATTTTCAACAAGTTAAACATGGACTACATCCTGGCTGATATTCAAGATTGAGGTCTCTTTGACCTGAAATATGTTCAGTACATAAAATATGGATGAATGTCTGGCTGTCATAACATCAGACAGAGTCAATGAGCATGAAAAATTCAAGACCGAGAACTCTTTGGCCTGAAAAGTGTTCAGTATGTCAAATATGGACTACTGTATGGTTGATGAGACATTAGAAGTAGTCCTTTAGGAAAGATGTTCAAAAGGTCAAATAAGGACTACTGTCTGACAGAAATAACATCAGACGGAGTCTAGAAGTTGGAATGGAATGATAAAGTTTGAAGACTCTGTGGCCAGAAAGATATTCAGTAGATCAAATATGGACTACTGTCTGGCTGATATAACATCAGACAGAGTCTAGAAGTAGGAATGGAATGATAAAGTTTGAAGACTCTGTGGCCAGAAAGATATTCAGTAGATCAAATATGGACTACTGTCTGGTTGATGAGACATCAGACGGAGTCAATTAGTCTGTAATGAAAGTTCAAGATTGAGAACTTGGCCTGAAATTTGTTCAGTATGTCAAATAAGGATGAATGTATAGTCTGATATAACATCAGACGGAGTCAATGAGCATGAAAAATTCAAGATTGAGAACTGTTTGGATTGAACAGTGCTCAGAATGTCAAATGTTGACTATTGTATGGTTGATTAGACATCAGAGGGAGTCAATTAGTTTGTATAGAAAGTTCAAGACTGAGAACTCCTTGGCCAGAAAGATGTTCAATATGACAAATAAGGATAAGGAATATGTCTGGCTGATGTAATATCAGACGGAGTCAATTAGCATGAAAAATTCAAGACCGAGAACTCTTTGGCCTGAAAAGTGTTCAGTATGTCAAATATGGACTACTGTATGGCTTATGTAACATCAGAAGCAGTCTATGAGTATGTATAGAAAGTTCAAGATCGAGGTATCTTTGACCTGAAATATGTTGTATGTCAAATATGGATGAATTTCTGGCGGATGTAACTTTAGACGGAGTCAATGAGCATGAAAAGTTCAAGATTGAGAACAGTGTTCAATATGTCAAATATGGACTAATGTATGGTTGATGAGACATCAGACTGCCTCAATTAGTCTAATTCTAATTATAGAAAATTCAAGATTGAGGCCTCTATGGCCTGAAATATTTTCAAGTTAAACATGGACTACATCCTGGCTGATATTCAAGATTGAGGTCTCTTTGACCTGAAATATGTTCAGTACATAAAATATGGATGAATGTCTGGCTGTCATAACATCAGACAGAGTCAATGAGCATGAAAAATTCAAGACCGAGAACTCTTTGGCCTGAAAAGTGTTCAGTATGTCAAATATGGACTACTGTATGGTTGATGAGACATTAGAAGTAGTCCTTTAGGAAAGATGTTCAAAAGGTCAAATAAGGACTACTGTCTGACAGATATAACATCAGACGGAGTCTAGAAGTTGGAATGGAATGATAAAGTTTGAAGACTCTGTGGCCAGAAAGATATTCAGTAGATCAAATATGGACTACTGTCTGGCTGATATAACATCAGACAGAGTCTAGAAGTAGGAATGGAATGATAAAGTTTGAAGACTCTGTGGCCAGAAAGATATTCAGTAGATCAAATATGGCCTGAAAAACACTGGCCTGAAAAAAGTTTGTCAAATATGGACTACAGGATGGTTGATGAGACATCAGAGGGAGTCAATTAGTCTGTATCGAAAGTTCAAGATTGAGAACTCCTTTGCTTGAAATATGTTTAGTATGTTAAATATGGACTACTGACGAGACATCAGAAGGAGTCAATTAGGAAATATGTTAAAAAGGTCAAATAAGGACTAATGTCTGAGTGATATAACATCAGAAGGACTCTAGAAGTAGGAATGGAATGATAAAGTTTGAAGACTCTGTGGACAGAAAGATGTTCAATAGGTCAAATATGGATGAATGTCTGGCTGATGTAGACTGAGTCAATTAGCATGAAAAATTCAAGACAGAGAACTCTTTGGCCTGAAATGTGTTCAGTATGTCAAATATGGACTACTGTATGGTTGATGAGACATCAGAGGGAGTAAATTAGTCTGTATAGAAAGGTCAAGATTGAGAACACTGGCCTGAAAAAAGTTTATGTCAAATATGGACTACAGGATGGTTGATGAGACATGAGGAGTCAATTAGTCTGTATAGAAAGTTCAAGACTGAGAACTTCTTGGCCTGATATATGTTCAGTATGTCAAATATGGACTACTGTATGGTTGATGAGACATCAGAAGGAGTCCATTAGGAAAGACGTTCAAAGGTGAAATAAGAACTTCAGTCTTACGTCATGAGTCTAGAAGTAGGAGTGAAATTATAAAATTTGAAGACTCTGTGGCCAGAAAGGTAATATCAGAAGCAGTCTATGAGTATTATAGAAAGTTCATGATCGAGAACTCTTTGGCCTGAAAAGTGTTCAGTTATGTTAAATATGGACTACTGTATGGTTGATGAGAAATCAGAAGGAGTCAATAAGTCTGTATAGAAAGTTCAAGATCGAGAACTCTTTGGTCTGAAAAGTGTTCAGTATATAAAATATGGACTATATGGTTCATGAGACATCAGAAGGCCTCAATTAGTGTGTATAGAATATTCAAGGTCAAGGCCTGTTTGGCCTGAAATATGTTCAATATTTTAAACATGGACTTCTGTATGGTTGATGAGACATTAAAAGGAGTCAAGTAGGCTGTATAGAAAGTTCAAGATTGAGATCTCTCTGTTCCTTTGGCCTGAAAGATGTTCAATAGGTCTAATGTGGACAATAAAAATGTAAATACGTTTATAATATGCAGTGCAAACCGCACAAATGTGATGTTTAGCAGGGGAATAAGATAGTTCTTGTATGCAGTGCTGTTATCTTTTAAACAGTAATGGGTTAGATCATGTATGAAAATAATAATTCATGCAATGTAATAAGTTAGTTCTTATATGCATGCAACGTAAGGGATTAAGTTAGCTATTTATGCAATGCAACTTAATAACGTTCGTGTATAAGTTCGTTCTTGTAAGCATTGAATTGCAACAGAACATGTTATGTATTAAGTTGTGTATACAATGAAACAGTGCATAGCTTATGTTATTCTTCACTGCACAACACACACATGTTAGCTCTTCAAAGCAAAACGGAATGACTTAGTTCTTGTATGCAATGCAGTGCAACAGCTCCAGTGTGTTTTTCAGTTTACAACAACACATAATTTATATGTTATCACTTCAATGCATAATGGCATAAGTTAGTTCTTGTATTCAGTTAATTAAATTATACATTATATTCTTAAACAAGCAACGGATCAAGGTAGATCTTGCTGTAAGGCAATGCAACAACAGTATGTTGTGTGTTAAACTTTAGCTTTTTAAAGTTTTGTTATTCATCACTGCACAACAGAATTAGTTATTGCATGCAATGCAATAAAAAGTTCATTCACAAGTTATCCTTCAATGCAAGTCAGTAATTATATAATATAAATGTATAAATTGCATTGCATACAAAAACTCGTTCTGCATTGAAGAGCTAAGTGCTTTGCATTGTATACAAGACAAAGATCGATGCGCATTGGAGAGATAAATACTTTTGCATAGCATACAAGAACTCGTGCATTGAAGCGATAAGTGATTTTTGCTTTATATACTAGAACACGTGCATTGAAGAATAATAGATTTTGCATTGCATACAAGAACACGTTGTGCATTGAAGAGATAAGTGTTTTTGCATTGCATTGTATACAATATCTACTTGTGCACTGAAGAGATAATTGCTTTTACATTGCAATGCATACAAGAACACGTTGTGCATTGAGACATTAGTGCTTTAGCATTGCATACAAGAACACGTGCTTAAGAAAAGACAAGTGCGTTTGCATTGCATACAAGAACTCGTGCATTGGACGAGATAAGTGTTTTTTGCATTGCATACAAGAACTCGTGCATTAAAGAATAAGTGCTTTTTCACTGAATACAAGAACATATCGTTGTGCATTGAAGAGATAAATGCTTTTGCATTCAATAATTGCTTATGCATTGCATACAAGAACTAGTGCATTGAAGAGATAATTGCTTTTTGCTTTGCATTGCCTACAACATCTCCTTGTGCACTGAAGAGATAATTGCTTTTACATTGCAGTGCATACAAGAACACGTTGTGCATTGAAGAAAGTGCTTTTGCATTGCAATACATACAAGTGCATTGGAAAAGATAAGTGCATTTGCATTGCAAACAAAAACTCGTTATGCATTGAAGAGATAAATGCGTTTGCATGCAGTGCTATTATGGTATGCATATGCATACAAGAACTCATAGTGCATTGAAGACATAATTGCTTTTGCATTGATTACACATAAGAACACGTTGTGCATTGACGAGATAAGTGATTTTGCATAGATTACAAGAACTCTTAGTCCACTGAAGACATAATTGCTTGTGCATTGCATTGCAAACACGTGCATTGGAAAAGATAAGTGCATTTGCATTGCAAACAAAAACTCGTTATGCATTGAAGAGATAAATGCGTTTGCATTGCAATGCATACAAGAACTTGTTGTACATTGAAGAGACAATTGCTTTTGCTTTGCATTGCTTACAAGGTCATGCTTTGAGAGATAAGTGCTTTTGCATTGCATTTCATACACGTGCATTGGAAAAGATATGTGCGTATGTATTGCATAGAAGAACTCGTTATGCATTGAAGACATTAGTGCTTTTCCATTGCATACAAGAACACGTGCATTGAAGATCGTTGTGCAGTGAAGAGATTGCTTTTGCATTGCATTTCATACACGTGCATTTTAAAAGATATGTGCGTTTGCATTGCATACAATAACTCGTTGTGCATTGAAGAGATAAGTACGTTTGCATTGCAATGCATAAAAGATTTCCATTGCATACAAGATTTTTCATTGCATACAAGATTGAAGAGATAAGTATTCTTGCATTGCATCCAAGAACTTGTTGTGCATTGAAGAGGTAAGTGCTTTTGCATTGCAATGCATACAAGAACTCGTAGTGCAATGAAGACATAATGCATAAGAGATTTCATTGCATACAAGATTTCCCATTGCATACAAGAACACGTTCTGCATTGAAGAGATAAATGCTTTTCCATTGAAATGCCTACAAAAACTTGTGCATTGTAGAGATAAGTGCTTTTGCTTTCCACTGCTTACAAGAACTTGCTGTAAATTGAAGAGACAATTGCTTTTGCTTTGCATTGCTTACAAGAACTCGTGCATTGAGAGATAAGTATTCTTGCATTGCATACAAGAAGTCGTGCATTGAAGAGATAAGTGCTTTTGCATTCCATACACGTGCATTGGAAAAGATATTTGCTTTTGCATTGCATACAAGAACTCGTTGTGCATTGAAGAGATAAGTGCGTTTGCATTGCAATGCATACAAGAACTTGTTGTGCATTAAAGAAATAAATGCGTTTGCATAAAAGATTTCCATTCAATACAAGAGTTTCCATTGCATACAAGATCACGTTGTGCATTGAAGAGATAATTGCTTTTGCATTGCATTGCATACACGTTCATTTGAAAAGATAAGTGCGTCTGCATTGCATACAAGAAGTCGTTGTGCATTGAAGAGATAAATGCTTTTGCATTGCATTGCATACAATAACTCCTTGTGCAATGAAGAGATAAATGCTTTTACATTGCAATGCATACAAGAACTCGTAGTGCATTGACGAGATAAGTGATTTTGCATAGCTTAAAGAAATCTTAGTCCGTTGAAGACATAATTGCTTGTGCATTGCATTGCATACACGTGCATTGGAAAAGATAAGTGCATTTGCATTGCAAAAAAAACTCGTTATGCATTGAAGAGATAAATGCGTTTGCATTGCAATGCATACAAGAACTTGTGTATTAAAGAGATAAGTGCGTTTGCATTGCAATGCATAAAAGATTTCCACTGCATACAAGATTTTCCATTGCATACAAGAACACATTGTGCATTGAAGAGATAAGTGAAGAGATAATTGCTTTTGCATTGCAATGCCTACAATAACTTGTTGTGCATTGAAGAGATAAGTGCGTTTGCATTGCAATGCCTACAAGAACTCGTTGTGCATTGAAGAGGTAAGTGCTTTTGCATTGCAATGCATACAAGAACTCGTAGTGCAATGAAGACATAATGCATAAGAGATTTCATTGCATACAAGATTTCCCATTTCATACAAGAACACGTTCTGCATTGAAGAGATAAATGCCTTTCCATTGAAATGTCTACAAAAACTTGTGCATTGAAGAGATAATTGCTTTTGCATTGCATTGTATACACGTGCATTTGAAAAGATAAGTACGTCTGCATTGCATACAAGAACTCGTGCATTGAAGAGATAAGTATTCTTGCATTGCATCCAAGAACTCGTTGTGCATTGAAGAGTTAAGTGCTTTTGCATTGCAATGCATACAAGAACTCGTAGTGCATTGAAGACATAATGCATAAGAGATTTCCATTGCATACAAGATTTTCCATTGCATGCAAGAACTTGTTGTGCATTGAAGAGATGTGTGTTTGCATTGTAATACCAACAAGAACTTGTTGTGCATTGAAGAGATAAGTGCTTCTGCTTTGCACTGCTTACAAGAAGTCGTTGTGCATTGAAGAGATAAGTATTCTTGCATTGCATACAAGAAGTCGTTGTGCATTGAAGAGTAAATGCTTTTGCATTGCATTGCATACAATATCTCCTTGTGCAATGAAGAGATAAATGCTTTTACATTGCAATGCATACAAGAACTCATAGTGCATTGAAGACATAATTGCTTTTGCATTGATTACACACAAGAACACGTTGTGCATTGACGAGATAAGTGATTTTGCATAGCTTACAAGAACTCTTAGTCCACTGAAGACATAATTGCTTGTGCATTGCATTGCAAACACGTGCATTGGAAAAGATAAGTGCATTTGCATTGCAAACAAAAACTCGTTATGCATTGAAGAGATAAATGCGTTTGCATTGCAATGCATACAAGAACTTGTGTATTAAAGAGATAAGTGCGTTTGAATTGCAATGCATAAAAGATTTCCATTGCATACAAGATTTTCCATTGCATACAAGAACACATTGTGCATTGAAGAGATAAGTGAAGAGATAATTGCTTTTGCATTGCAATGCCTACAAGAACTTGTACATTGAAGAGATAAGTGTGTTTGCATTGCAAACAAAAACTCGTTATGCATTGAAGATATAAATGCGTTTGCATTGCAATGCATACAAGAACTTGTGTACTAAAGTGATAAGTGCGTTTGCATTGCAATGCATAAAAGATTTCCATTGCATACAAGATCGCATTGTGCATTGAAGAGATAAGTGAAGCGATAATTGCTTTTGCATTGCAATGCCTACAAGAAGTTGTTGTGCATTGAAGAGATAAGTGCGTTTGCAAAGCTTACAAGAAATCTTAGTGCATTGAAGAGATAATTGCTTTTGCTTTGCATTGCATACAAGAACTCGTGCATTGAAAGACAAGTATTCTTGCATTGCAAAAAAGAAGTCGTTGTGCATTGAAGAGAGAAGGGCTTTTACATTGCAATGCATACAAGAACACGTTGTGCATTGAAGAGATAAGTTCTTTTGCATTGCAATGCATACAAGATCTTATTGTGTATTGAAGAGATAAGTATTCTTGCATTGCAAAAAAAAATCATTGTGCATTGAAGAGAGAAGTGCGTATTCATTGCAATGCATAAAAGATTTCCATTGCATTCAAGATTTTCCATTGCATACAAGAACACGTTTTGCATTGAAGAGATAAGTGCGTTTGCATTGCATACAAGAACATGCGCGTTTGAAAAGATAAGTGCGTTTGCATTGCATACAAGAACTCGTGCATTGAAGAATAAGTTTGTTTTCATTGAATCCAAAAACAGAGCGTTGTGCATTGAAGAGATAAGTGCTTTTGCATTGTATACAAAACAGATCGTTTTGCATTGAGACTAATTGACTCCTGATGTCTCATCAACCATACAGTAGTCCATACTTGACATACTGAACTCTTTTCAGGCCAAAGAGTTCTCGATCCTTGAATTTTTCATACTCATTGACTCCGTCTGATGTTACATAAGCCAGACATTCATCCATATTTGACATTCTGAACATTGTTCAGGCCAAGGAGTTCTCAATCTTGAACTTTCTATACAGACTAATTGACTCCTGATGTCTCATTAACCATACAGTAGTCCATATTTGACATACTGATCTCTTTTCAGGCCAAAGAGTTCTCGATCTTGAATTTTTCATGCTAATTGACCGTCTGAAGATATTTCTGGCCACAGAGTTTTCAAACTTTATCATTACAGACTAATTGACTCCCTCTGATGTCTCATCAACCATACAGTAGTCCATATTTGACATACTGAACACTTTTCAGGCCAAAGAGTTCTCGATCCTTGAATTTTTCATGCTCATTGACTCCGTCTGATGTTACATCAGCCAGACATTCATCCATATTTGACATTCTGAACATATTTCACCGCAAAGAGACTTCGATCTTTAACTCTATACATACTCATAGACTGCTTCTGATGTTACATCAGCCAGACAGTTGTCCAAATTTGAGATACTGAACATATTTCAGGCCAAGGAGTTCTCAGTCTTGAACTTTCTATACAGACTAATAGACTACTGATGTCTCATCAACCATACAGTAGTCCATATTTGACATACTTAACCTTTGTCAGGCCAAGGAATTCTCGATCTTGAATTTTTCATGCTAATTGATCGTCTGATGTTACATCAGCTAGTCATTCATCCTTATTTGACCTTTTGAAAATCTTTCTGGCCACAGAGTCTTCAAACTTTATCATTCCATTCCTATTTCGAGACTCCTTCTGATGTTATATCAGTCAGACAGTAGTCCTTATTTGATCTTTTGATCATCTTTCCTAATTGACTCCTTCTGATGTCTCATCAACCAGACAGTAGACAATATTTTATATACTGAACATATTTCAGGCCAGAGAGTTCTCAATCTTGAACTTTCTATAGAGACTAATTGACTCCTGATGTCTCATCAACCACACAGTAGTCCATAATTGACATCATTGACTCCGTCTATTGTTACATCACCAGACATTCATCCATATTTGACATACTGAACATATTTCAAGCCAAGAGGGTCTCAATCTTGAACTATCTATAGAGACCAATTGAGGCCTTCTGATGTCTCCAACCATATTGTAGTCCATAATTGACATCATTGACTCCGTCTAATGTTACATCACCAGAAATTCATCCATATTTGACGTACTGAACATATTTCAGGTCAAAGAGACCTCGATCTTGAACTTTCTATATATACTCATAGACTGCTTTTGATGTTACATCAGCCAGGCAGTAGTCCAAATTTGACATACTGAACATATTTCAAGCCAAGGAGTTCTCAATCTTGAACTTTCTATACAGACTAATTGACTCCTGATGTCTCATCAACCATACAGTAATCCATATTTGACATACTGATCACTTTTCTGTCCAAAGAGTTCTCGATCTTGAATTTTTCATGCTAATTGACCGTCTGGTGTTACATCAGCCAGTCATTCATCCTTATTTGACCTTTTGAACACCTTTCCTAAATTACTCCTTCTGATGTCTCATCAACATACAGTAGTCCATATTTGACAAACTTTTTTCAGGCCAGTGTTCTCAATCTTGAACTTTCTATACAGACTAATTGACTCCCTCTGATGTCTCATCAACCATACAGTAGTCCATATTTGACATACTGAACACTTTTCAGGCCAAAGAGTTCTCGATCCTTGAATTTTTCATGCTCATTGACTCCGTCTGATGTTACATCAGCCAGACATTCATCCATATTTGACATTTTGAATATATTTCACCTCAAAGAGACTTCGATCTTTAACTCTATACATACTCATAGACTGCTTCTGATGTTACATCAGCCAGACAGTTGTCCAAATTTGAGATACTGAACACTTTTAAGGCCAAAGAGTTCTCGGTCTTGAATTTTTCATGCTAACTGACTACGTCTGATGTTACATCAGCCAGACATATTCCTTATCCTTATTTGACATATTTAACATCTTTCTGGCCACAGAGTCTTCAAACATTATCATTCCATTCCTACTTCTAGACTCCTTCTGCTATTATATCAGTCAGAAAGTAGTCCTTATTTGACCTTTTGAACATCTTTCTGGCCAAAGAGTCTTCAAACATTATCATTCCATTCCTACTTCTACACTCCTTCTGATGTTATATCAGTCAGACAGTAGTCCTTATTTGACATATTGAACATTTTTCCTAATTGACTCCTTCTGATGTCTCGTCGGCCATACAGTAGTCCATATTTGACATACTGAACACTGTTCAATCCAAACAGTTCTCAATCTTGAATTTTTCATGCTCATTGACTCCGTCTGATGTTATATCAGACAAGACATTCATCCTTATTTGACATACTGAACAAATTTTAAGCCAAGAAGTTCTCAATCTTGAACTTTCATTACAGACTTATTGACTCCGTCTGATGTCTCATCAACCATACAGTAGTCCATATTTGACTTACTGAACATTTTTTAGGCCAAGGAGTTCTCAATCTTGAACTTTCTATACATACTCATAGACTGCTTCTGATGTTATATCAGTCAGATAGTAGTCTCTATTTGAGCTTTTGAACATCTTTCCTAAAGGACTCCTTCTAATGTCTCATCAACCATACAGTAGTCCATATTTGACATACTGAAAACTTTTCAGGCCAAAGAGTTTTCGGTCTTTTTTTTTTTGGCTAATTGACTAATTATATGCTAATTGACTCTGTATGATGTTACATCAGCCAGGCATTCATCCATATTTTATGTACTGAACATATTTCAGGTCAAAGAGATCTTAATCTTGAATATCAGCCACGTGTAGTCCATGTTTATCCTATTGAAAATATTTCAGGCCATAGAGGCCTCGATCTTGAATTTTCTATACAGACTAATTGAGGCAGTCTGATGTCTCATCAACCATACGGTAGTCCATATTTTACATACTGATCACTTTTCAGACCAAAGAGTTCTAGATCTTGAACTTTCTATACAGACTTATTGACAACTTTGATGTTCTCAATCTTCAATTTTTCATGCTCATTGAGTCCGTCTGATGTTATATCAGCCAGACATTCATCCATATTTGACATACTGAACATATTTCAGGCTGAGTTCTAAATCTTGAACTTTCATTACAGATTAATTTACTCCCTCTCATATCTCATCAACCATACAGTAGTCCATATTTGATCTACTGAACATCTTTCTGGCCACAGAGTCTTCAAACTTTATCATTCCATTCCTACTTCTAGACTCCGTCTGATGTTATATCAGTCAGACAGTAGTCCTTATTTGACCTTTTGAACATATTTCCTAAAGTACTCCTAATTTCTCATCAACCATACAGTAGTCCACATTTGACATACTGAATATATTTCAAGCTGAGTTCTCAATCTTGAATTTTCTATTCAGACTTATTGACTCCCTCTGATGTCTCATCAACCACACAGTCGTCCACATTTGACATACTGAATATATTTCAAGCTAAGGAGTTCTCAATCTTGAACTTTCATTACAGACTAATTGATTCCTTCTGATGTCTCATCAACCATAAAGTAGTCCATAATTGACATACTGAACAATTATCAGACCTAAAGAGTTCTAGATCTTGAACTTTTTATACAGACTTATTGGCAACGTTGATGTTCTCAATCTTCAATTTTTCATGCTCATTTACTCCGTCTGATGTTATATCAGCCAGACATTCATCCATATTTGACACTGAACATATTTCAGGCTAAGGAGTTCTAAATCTTGAACTTTCATTACAGATTAATTTACTCCCTCTCATGTCTCATCAACCATACAGTAGTCCATATTTGACCTACTGAACATATTTCAGGCCAAGGAGTTCTCGACCCTTGAATTTTTCATGCTCATTGACTGATGTTATATCACCCAGACATTCATCCTTATTTGACAAATTCAACATCTTTCTGGTCACAGAGTCTTCAAACTTTATCATTCCATTCCTACTTCTAGACTCCTTCTGATGTTATATCAGTCAGACAGTAGTCCTTATTTGACCTTTGGAACATCTTTCCTAATTGACTCCTTCTGATGTCTCGTCAGCCATACAGTAGTCCATATTTGACATACTGAAGACTGTTCAATCCAAACAGTTCTCAATCTTGAACTTTTAATGCTTATTGACTCCGTCTGATGTTACATCAACCAGACATTCATCTTTATTTGACATATTCAACATCTTTCTGGCCACAGAGTCTTCAAACTTTATCATTCCATTCCTACTTCTAGACTCCTTCTGATGTTACATCAGCCAGACAGTAGTCCATATTTGATCTACTGAATATCTTTCTGGCCACAGAGTCTTCAAACTTTATCATTCCATTCCTACTTCTAGAGTCTGTCTGATGCTATAGCAGTCAGACAGTAGTCTATTTATTTGACCTTTTTGAACATCTTTCCTAAAGGACTCCTTCTAATGTCTCATCAACCATACAGTAGTCCATATTTGACATACTGAACACTATTCAGGCCAAAGAGTTCTCGGTCTTGAATTTTTCATGCTCATTGACTCCGTCTGATGTTACGTCAGCCAGACATTCATCCATATTTTATGTACTGAACATATTTCAGGCCAAGGAGTTCTCAATCTTGAACTTTCATTACAGACTAATTGACTCCTGATGTCTCATCAACCATAAAGTAGTCCATAGTTGACATACTGAACAATTATCAGACCAAAGATTTCTTGATCTTGAACTTTCTATACAGACTTATTGACTACTTCTGATGTCTCCTCAACCATACACTAGTCAATTTTTACATCATTGACTCCGTCTAATGTTACATCAGCCAGAAATTCATCCATAATTGACATACAACATATTTCAGGTTCAAAGATACCTCGATCTTGAACTTTCTATACATACTCATAGACTGCTTCTGATGTTATATCAGTCAGATAGTAGTCTCTATTTGACCTTTTGAACATCTTTCCTAAAGGACTCCTAATGTCTCATCAACCATACAGTAGTCAATATTTGACATACTGAAAATTTTTCAGGCCAAAGAGTTTTCGGTCTTTTTTTTTTCTAATTGAATAATTATATGCTAATTGACTCCGTCTGATGTTACGTCAGCCAGGCATTCATCCATATTTTATGTACTGAACATATTTCACGTCAAAGAGACCTTAATCTTGAATATCAGCCCCGTGTAGTCCATGTTTAACCTATTGAAAATATTTCAGGCCATAGAGGCCTCGATCTTGAATTTTCTATACGAACTAATTGAGGCAGTCTGATGTCTCATCAACCATACGGTAGTCCATATTTTACATACTGATCACTTTTCAGACCAAAGAGTTCTAGATCTTGAACTTTCTATACAGACTTATTGACAACTTTGATGTTCTCAATCTTCAATTTTTCATGCTCATTGAGTCCGTCTGATGTTATATCAGCCAGACATTCATCCATATTTGACATACTGAACATATTTCAGGCTGAGTTCTAAATCTTGAACTTTCATTACAGATTAATTTACTCCCTCTCATATCTCATCAACCATACAGTAGTCCATATTTGATCTACTGAACATCTTTCTGGCCACAGAGTCTTCAAACTTTATCATTCCATTCCTACTTCTAGACTCCGTCTGATGTTATATCAGTCAGACAGTAGTCCTTATTTGACATATTTCCTAAAGTACTCCTAATTTCTCATCAAATGTAGTCTACATTTGACATACTGAATATATTTCAAGCTAAGGAGTTCTCAATCTTGAATTTTCTATTCAGACTTATTGACTCCCTCTGATGTCTCATCAACCACACAGTCGTCCATATTGGACATAGTGAACATATTTCAGGCCAAGGAGTTCTCAATCTTGAACTTTCATTACAGACTAATTGATTCCTTCTGATGTCTCATCAACCATAAAGTAGTCCATAATTGACATACTGAACAATTATCAGACCTAAAGATTTCTTGATCTTGAACTTTCTATACAGACTTATTGACTACTTCTGATGTCTCATCAACCATACAGTAGTACATATTTTACATCATTGACTCCGTCTAATGTTACATCAGCCAGACATTCATCCATATTTGACATACTGAACATATTTCAGGTCAAAGATACATCGATCTAGAACTTTCTATACATATAGACTGCTTCTGATGTTACATCAGCCATACAGTAGTCCATATTTGACATACTGAACATATTTCAGGTCAAAGATACCTCGATACTGAACTTTCTATACATACTCATAGACTGCTTCTTGTTACATCAGCCAGACAGCAGTCCATATTTGATCTACTGAATATCTTTCTGGCCACAGAGTATTCAAACTTTATCATTCCATTCCTACTTCTAGACTCCGTCTGATGTTATATCTGTCAGACAGTAGTCCATATTTGATCTACTGAATATCTTTCTGGCCACAGAGTCTTCAAACTTTATCATTCCATTCCTACTTCTAGACTCCGTCTGATGTTATATCTGTCAGACAGTAGTCTTTATTTGACATTTTGAACATCTTTCCTAAAGGACTACTTCTAATGTCTCATCAACCATACAGTAGTCCATATTTGACATACTGAACACTTTTCAGGCCAAAGAGTTCTTGGTCTTGAATTTTTCATGCTCATTGACTCTGTCAATCCATATTTTATGTACTGAACATATTTCAGGTCAAAGATACCTCGTTCTTTAATTTCTATACATACTCATAGACTGCTTCTGATGTTACATCAGCCAGACAGTAGTCCATATTTGATCTACTGAACATCTTTCTGGCCACAAAGTCTTCAAACTTTATAATTCCATTCCTACTTCTAGACTCCGTCTGATGTTATATCAGTCAGACAGTAGTCCTTATTTGACCTTTTGAACATCTTTCTGGCCACAGAATCTTCAAACTTTATCATTCCTTTCCTACTTCTAGACTACTTCTGATGTCTCATCAGCCATACAGTAGTCCATAATTGACATACTGAACATATTTCAAGCCAAGTTCTCAATCTTGAACTTTCTATACAGACTAATTTACTCCCTCTGATGTCTCATCAACCATACATTAGTCCATATTTGACATATTGAACACTGTTCTCAATCTTGAATTTTTCATGCTCATTGACTCCGTCAGATGTTATATCAGCCAGACATTCATCCTTATTTGACATACTGAACAAATTTCAGGCCAAGAAGTTCTCAATCTTAAACTTTCATTACAGACTAATTGACTCCGTCTGATGTCTCATCAACCATACAGTAGTCCATATTTGACATACTGAACATTTTTCAGGCCAAGGAGTTCTCAATCTTAAACTTTCATTACAGACTAATTGACTCCGTCTGATGTCTCATCAACCATACAGTAGTCCATATTTGACATACTGAACATATTTCAGGCCAATGAGTTCTCAATCTTGAACTTTCTATACAGACTAATTGACTCCCTCTGATGTCTCATCAACCATACAGTAGTCCATATTTGACATACTGAAAACTTTTTAGGCCAAAGAGTTCTCAGTCTTTTTTTTTTTGCTAATTGACTAATTATATGCTAATTGACCGTCTGATCAGCCAGGCATTCATCCATATTTTATGTACTGAACATATTTCTGGTCAAAGAGACCTTAATCTTGAATATCAGCCCCGTGTAGTCCATGTTTAAGCTATTGAAAATATTTCAGGCCATAGAGGCCTCGATCTTGAATTTTCTATACAGACTAATTGAGGCAGTCTGATCTCTCATCAACCATACGGTAGTCCATATTTTACATTCTGATCACTTTTCAGACCAAAGAGTTCTAGATCATGAACTTTCTATAGACTTATTGACAACTTTGATGTTCTCAGTCTTCAATTTTTCATGCTCATTGACTCCGTCTGATGTTATATCAGCCAGACATTCATCCATATTTGACGTACTGAACATATTTCAGGCTGAGTTCTAAATCTTGAACTTTCATTACAGATTAATGTACTCCCTCTCATGTCTCATCAACCATACGGTAGTCCACATTTTACATTCTGATCCCTTTTCAGACCAAAGAGTTCTAGATCTTGAACTTTCTATACAGACTTATTGACAACTTTGATGTTCTTCAATTTATCATGCTCATTGACTCCATCTGATGTTACATCAGCCAGACATTCATTCTTATTTGACCTATTGAACATCTTTCTGGCCACAGAGTCTTCAAACTTTATCATTCCATTCCTTCTTCTAGACTCCTTCTGATGTTATATCAGTCAAGCAGTAGTCCTTATTTGATCTTTTGAACATCTTTCCTAATTGACTCCTTCTGATGTCTCATCAACCATACAGAAGTCCATATTTGACATACTGAACATATTTCAGGCCAATGAGTTCTCAGTCTTGAATTTTCTATACATACTCATAGACTGCTTCTGATGTTACGTCAGCCAGACAGTAGTCCATATTTGATCTACTGAACATCTTTCTGGCCACAGAGTCTTCAAACTTTATCATTCCATTCCTACTTCTAGACTCCGTCTGATGTTATATCCGTCTAGATATTTCCTTAAGTACTCCTAATTTCTCATCAACCATACAGTAGTCCATATTTGACATACTTAACATATTTCAAGCCAAGGAGTTCTCAATCTTGAACTTTCTACTCACTTATTGACTCCCTCTGATGTCTCATCAACCACACAGTAGTCTATATTTGACATACTAAACATATTTCAAGCCAAGAAGTTTTCAATCTTTAATTTTCTATACATACTTCTGATGTTACATCAGCCAGACAGAAGTCCAAATTTGACCTTTTGAACATCTTTCCTAATTAAATCCTTCTGATGTCTTATCAGCCATACAGTAGTCCATATTTGACATACTTAACATATTTCAGGCTAAGGAGATCTTTATGGTTTATGGTTGATGAGACAACAGGAGTCAAATAGTCTGTAAAGAAAGTTAAATATAGAAATGTCAAAAATGGACTACTGTAACATCAGAAGGAGTCTAGAAGTAGGAATGGAATGATAAAGTTTGAAGACTCTGTGGCCAGAAAGATGTTCAATAGGTCAAATAAAGATGAATGTCTGGCTGATGTAATATCAGACGGAGTCAGCATGAAAAATTCAAGATCGAGAACTCGGCCTGAAAAGTGTTTAGTATGTCAAACATGGAATACTGTATGATTGATGAGACATCAGAATGAATCCTTTGGAAAGATGTTCAAAATGTCAAATGACTACTGTCTGTCTGTTCTAACATCAGAAGGATTCTAGAAGTAGGAATGGAATGATAAAGTTTGAAGATTCTGTAGCCAGAAAAATGTTCAAAAGTTCAAATAAGGACTACTGTCTGACTGATATAACAGAAGCAGTCTATGAGAATGTATAGAAAGTTCAAGATTGAGGTCTCTTTGACCTGAAATATGTTCAGTACGTCAAATATGGATGAATGTTTGTCTGACATAACATCAGATGGAGTCAATGAGCATGAAAAATTCAAGATTGTGAGCTTTGTAGCCTGAAAAAAGTTCAGTATGTCAACTATGGACTACTGTATGGTTGATGAGACATAAGTAGTCAATAAGTCTGTATAGAAAGTTCAAGACTGAGAACTCTTTGGTCTGAAAAGTGTTCAGTATGTCAATTATGGACTACTGTATGGTTGATGAGACATCAGAATGAATCCTTTGGAAAGACGTTCAAAAGGTCAAATAAGGATGAATATCTGGCTGATGTAACATCAGACGGTCAATTAGCATGAAAGATACAAGATCGAGAACTGAAAAGTGTTCAGTATGTTAAATATGGACTACTGTATTGGTTAATGAGACATCAGAGGGAGTCAATTAGTCTGTATAGAAAGATTCAAAATTGAGAACTTGGCTTGAAATATGTTCACTACGTCAAATATGGATGAATGTCTGGCTGATGTATCATCAGACGGAGTCAATTAGCATTAAATATTTTCAGTATGTAAAATATAGACTACCGTATGGTTGATGAGACATCAGAAGACCTCAATTGGTCTGTACAGAAAATTCAAGATCAAGAACTCTTTGGCCTAAAATATGTTCAGTAGGTCAAAATTGGACCAATATCTGTTTGACATAACATCAGAAGGAGTCTAGAATTAGGAATGGAATGATAAAGTTTGAAGACTCTGTGGCCAGAAAGATGCTCAAAAGGTCAAATAAGGATGAATGATAGCTGATGTAACATCAGACGGTCAATTAGCATGAAAAATTCAAGATCGAGAACTCTTTGGCCTGAAAAGTGTTCAGTATGTTAAATATGGACTACTGTATTGGTTGATGAGACATCAGAGGGAGTCAATTAGTCTGTATAGAAAGTTCAAGATTGAGTACACTTTGGCCTGAAAAAAGTTTATGTCAAATATGGACTACTGTAAGGGTGATGAGACATCAGAGGGTGTCAATTAGTCTGTATAGAATGATGAAGTAATAGAAAGTAGAAAGTTCAAGATTGAGAACTCCTTGGCTTGAAATATGTTCAGTATGTCAAATATGGACTTCCGTATGGTTGATGAGACATCAGAAGGAGTCAATTAGGAAAGATGTTCAAAAGGTCAAATAAGGACTACTGTCTGGCTGATGTAACATCAGAAGCAGTCTATGAGTATGTATAGAAAGTTCAAGATCGCGGTCTCTTTGACCTGAAATATGTTCAGTACGTCAAATATGGATGAATGTCTGGCTGATATAACATCAGATGGAGTCAAAGAGCATGAAAAATTCAAGATTGTGAACTCTGTGGCCAGAATAAATTCAGTATGTCAAATATGGACTACTGTATGGTTGATGAGACATCAGCGGGAGTCAATTAGTCCACAGAGAAAGTTCAATATTGAGAACCCCTTTGCTTGAAATATGTTCAGTATGTCAAATATGGATTAATGTCTGGTGATGTAACATTAGACGGAGTCAATGATGTCAATTATGGACTACTGTATGGTTGATGAGACATCAGAAGGCCTCAATTGGTCTGTATAGAAAGTTCAAGATTGAGAACTCCTTGGCTTGAGATATATTCAGTACGTCAAACATGGACTGCTGTATGGTTGATGAGACATCAGAATGAATCCTTTGGAAAGACGTTCAAAAGGTCAAATAAGGACTACTGTCTGTCTGATATAACATCAGAAGTATTCTAGAAGTAGGAATGGAATGATAAAGTTTGAAGATTCTGTGCCCAGAAAGATGTTCAATAGGTCAAATAAGGATGAATATCTGGCTGATGTTACATCAAACGGTCAATTAGCATGAAAAAATAAAGATCGAGAACTCCTTGGCCTGAAATATGTTCAGTATGTCAAATATGGACTACTGTCTGGCTGGTGTAACATCAGAAGCAGTTTATGAAGTATGTATAGGAAGTTCGAGATCGAGGTATCTTTGACCTGAAATATGTTCAGTACGTCAAATATGGATGAATGTCTGGCTGATATAACATCAGACGGAGTAAAAGAGCATGAAAAATTCAAGATTGAGAACTCTGTGGCCAGAATAAACTCAGCATGTCAAATATGGACTACTGTATGGTTGATGAAACATCAGAAGGAGTCAATTAGGAAAGATGTTCAAAAGGTCAAACATGGACTACATCCTGGCTGATATAACATCAGAAGACTATATAAGCAGGAATGGAATGATAATGTTTGAAGAGTCTATGGCCAGAAAGATGTTCAAAAGGTCATAAGGACTACTGGCTGATTGATATAACATCAGAAAGAGTCTAGAAGTAGGTGGAATAAAGTTTGAAGACTCTGTGGCCAGAAGGATGTTTCAATAGGTCAAATAAGGATGAATATCTGTCTGATGTAACATCAGTCGGTCAATTAGCATGAAAAATTCAAGATCGAATTCAAGTTCTTGAACTTTCATTACAGACTAATTGACTCCATCTGATGTCTCATCAACCACACTTTAGTCCATATTTGACATACTGAACATGTTTCAGGCCAAGGAGTTCTCAATCTTGAACGTTCAATACAGACTAATTGACTCCCTCTGATGTCTCATCAACCATACAGTAGTCCATATTTGACATACTGAAAACTTTTCAGGCCAAAGAGTTCTCAGTCTTTTTTTTTTTTGCTAATTGACTAATTATATGCTAATTGACCGTCTGATCAGCCAGGCATTCATCCATATTTTATGTACTGAACATATTTCTGGTCAAAGAGACCTTAATCTTGAATATCAGCCCCGTGTAGTCCATGTTTAACCTATTGAAAATATTTCAGGCCATAGAGGCCTCGAGCTTGAATTTTCTATACAGACTAATTGAGGCAGTCTGATCTCTCATCAACCATACGGTAGTCCATATTTTACATTCTGATCACTTTTCAGACCAAAGAGTTCTAGATCATGAACTTTCTATACAGACTTATTGACAACTTTGATGTTCTCAGTCTTCAATTTTTCATGCTCATTGACTCCGTCTGATGTTATATCAGCCAGACATTCATCCATATTTGACATACTGAACATATTTCAGGCTGAGTTCTAAATCTTGAACTTTCATTACAGATTAATGTACTCCCTCTCATGTCTCATCAACCATACGGTAGTCCATATTTTACATTCTGATCACTTTTCAGGCCAAAGAGTTCTAGATCATGAACTTTCTATACAGACTTATTGACAACTTTGATGTTCTCAGTCTTCAATTTTTCATGCTCATTGACTCCGTCTGATGTTATATCAGCCAGACATTCATCCATATTTGACATACTGAACATATTTCAGGCTGAGTTCTAAATCTTGAACTTTCATTACAGGTTAATGTACTCCCTCTCATGTCTCATCAACCATACGGTAGTCCACATTTTACATTCTGATCCCTTTTCAGACCAAAGAGTTCTAGATCTTGAACTTTCTATACAGACTTATTGACAACTTTGATGTTCTTCAATTTATCATGCTCATTGACTCCATCTGATGTTACATCAGCCAGACATTCATTCTTATTTGACCTATTGAACATCTTTCTGGCCACAGAGTCTTCAAACTTTATCATTCCATTCCTTCTTCTAGACTCCTTCTGATGTTATATCAGTCAAGCAGTAGTCCTTATTTGACCTTTTGAAAATCTTTCCTAATTGACTCCTTCTGATGTCTCATCAACCATACAGAAGTCCATATTTGACATACTGAACATATTTCAGGCCAATGAGTTCTCAGTCTTGAATTTTCTATACATACTCATAGACTGCTTCTGATGTTACATCAGCCAGACAGTAGTCCATATTTGATCTACTGAACATCTTTCTGGCCACAGAGTCTTCAAACTTTATCATTCCATTCCTACTTCTAGACTCCGTCTGATGTTATATCCGTCTAGATATTTCCTTAAGTACTCCTAATTTCTCATCAACCATACAGTAGTCCATATTTGACATAACATATTTCAAGCCAAGGAGTTCTCAATCTTGAACTTTCTATTCACTTATTGACTCCCTCTGATGTCTCATCAACCACACAGTAGTCTATATTTGACATACTGAACATATTTCAAGCCAAGAAGTTTTCAATCTTTAATTTTCTATACATACTTCTGATGTTACATCAGCCAGACAGAAGTCCAAATTTGACCTATGGAACAACTTTCTGGCGAAAGAGTCTACAAGTCTACAAACTTTATCATTCCACCTACTTCTAGACTCCTTCTGATGTTATATCAGTCAGACAGTAGTCCTTATTTGACCTTTTGAACATCTTTCCTAATTAAATCCTTCTGATGTCTTATCAGCCATACAGTAGTCCATATTTGACATACTTAACATATTTCATGCTAAGGAGATCTTTATGGTTTATGGTTGATGAGACAACAGGAGTCAAATAGTCTGTAAAGAAAGTTAAATATAGAAATGTCAAAAATGGACTACTGTAACATCAGAAGGAGTCTAGAAGTAGGAATGGAATGATAAAGTTTGAAGACTCTGTGGCCAGAAAGATGTTCAATAGATCAAATAAAGATGAATGTCTGGCTGATGTAACATCAGACGGAGTCAGCATGAAAAATTCAAGATCGAGAACTCGGCCTGAAAAGTGTTCAGTATGTCAAATATGGACTACTGTATTGGCTGATGAGACATCAGAGGGAGTCATTTAGTCTGTATAGAAAGTTCAAGATTGAGTACACTTTGGCCTGAAAAAAGTTTATTATGTCAAATATGGACTACTGTATGGGTGATGAGACATCAGAGGGTGTCAATTAGTCTGTATAGAATGATGAAGTAATAGAAAGTAGAAAGTTCAAGATTGAGAACTTCTTGGCTTGAAATATGTTCAGTATGTCAAATATGGACTTCTGTATGGTTGATGAGACATCAGAAGGAGTCAATTAGGAAAGATGTTCAAAAGGTCAAATAAGGACTACTGTCTGGCTGATGTAACATCAGAAGCAGTCTATGAGTATGTATAGAAAGTTCAAGATCGCGGTCTCTTTGACCTGAAATATGTTCAGTACGTCAAATATGGATGAATGTCTGGCTGATATAACATCAGATGGAGTCAAAGAGCATGAAAAATTCAAGATTGTGAACTCTGTGGCCAGAATAAATTCAGTATGTCAAATATGGACTACTGTATGGTTGATGAGACATCAGCGGGAGTCAATTAGTCCACAGAGAAAGTTCAATATTGAGAACCCCTTTGCTTGAAATATGTTCAGTATGTCAAATATGGATAAATGTCTGGTGATGTAACATTAGACGGAGTCAATGATGTCAATTATGGACTACTGTATGGTTGATGAGACATCAGAAGGCCTCAAATGGTCTGTATAGAAAGTTCAAGATTGAGAACTCTCTGGCCTGAAATATGTTCAGTATGTAAAATATGGAATACTGTATGATTGATGAG
>JBAPCB010000107.1:0-33268 GCA_039654105.1 Coreius guichenoti
CAGAATTGTGAGAAATAAAGTGAAAATTGCGTGATATAAAGTCAGAATTGCATGATATAAAGTCAGAATTGCGAGTTATAAAGTCAGAATTGCATGATATAAAGTCAGAATTGTGAGATATAAAGTCAGAATTGCATTATATAAAGTCATAATTGCGAGTTATAAAGTCAGAATTGCATGATATAAAGTCAGAATTGTGAGATATAAAGTCAGAATTGCGTGATATAAAGTCAGAATTGCGAGTTATAAAGTCAGAATTGCGAGTTATAAAGTCAGAATTGCATGATAAAAAGTCAGAATTGTGAGATATAAAGTGAAAATTGCGTGATATAAAGTCAGAATTGCATGATATAAAGTCAGAATTGTGAGATATAAAGTCAGAATTGCATGATATAAAGTCAGAATTGTAAGATATAAAGTCAGAATTGCGAGATATAAAGTCAGAATTGTAAGTTATAAAGTCAGAATTACATCATATAAAGTCAGAATTGCGAGATATAAAGTCAGAATTGCGAGTTATAAAGTCAGAATTGCATGATATAAAGTCAGAATTGCGATTTATAAAGTTAGAATTGCATAATATAAAGTCAGAATTGTGAGATATAAAGTCAGAATTGCATGATATAAAGTCAGAATTGCGTGATATAAAGTCAGAATTGCGTGATATAAAGTCAGAATTGCGTGATATAAAGTCAGAATTGTGAGATATAAAGTCAGAATTGCGAGTTATAAAGTCAGAATTGTACTATATAAAGTCAGAATTGCGAGATATAAAGTCAGAATTGCATGATATAAAGTCAGAATTGCGATTTATAAAGTTAGAATTGCATAATATAAAGTCAGAATTGTGAGATATAAAGTCAGAATTGCATGATATAAAGTCAGAAATGCGAGTTATAAAGTTAGAATTGCATAATATAAAGTCAGAATTGTGAGATATAAAGTCAGAATTGCATGATATAAAGTCAGAATTGTGAGATATAAAGTCAGAATTGTGAGATATAAAGTCAGAATTGCGTGATATAAAGTCAGAATTGTAAGATATAAAGTCAGAATTGCATTATATAAAGTCAGAATTGCGAGATTTAAAGTCAGAATTGTGAGATATAAAGTCAGAATTGTGAGATATAAAGTCAGAATTGCGTGATATAAAGTCAGAATTGCATGATATAAAGTCAGAATTGCGAGATATAAAGTCAGAATTGCGTGATATAAAGTCAGAATTGCATGATATAAAGTCAGAATTGTGAGATATAAAGTCAGAATTGCGTGATATAAAGTCAGAATTGTAAGATATAAAGTCAGAATTGTATGATTTAAAGTCAGAATTGCGAGTTATAAAGTTAGAATTGCATGATATAAAGTCAGAATTGTGAAATATAAAGTCAGAATTACGTGATATAAAGTCAGAATTGTAAGATATAAAGTCAGAATTGCATGATATAAAGTCAGAATTGCGAGATATAAAGTCAGAATTGCATTATATAAATTCAGAATTGTGAGATATAAAGTCAGAATTGTGAGATATAAAGTCAGAATTGTGTGATATAAAGTCAGAATTGCGAGTTATAAAGTGAGAATTGCGAGTTATAAAGTCAGAATTGCATGATATAAAGTCAGAATTGTGAGTTATAAAGTCAGAATTGTGAGATATAAAGTCAGAATTGCATGATATAAAGTCAGAATTGCGTGATATAAAGTCAGAATTGTGAGATATAAAGTCAGAATTGCGAGTTATAAAGTGAGAATTGCAAGTTATAAAGTCAGAATTGCGTGATATAAAGTCAGAATTGTAAGATATAAAGTCAGAATTGCGAGATATAAAGTCAGAATTGCGAGTTATAAAGTCAGAATTGCAAGTTATAAAGTCAGAATTGCAAGTTATAAAGTCAGAATTGCGTGATATAAAGTCAGAATTGTAAGATATAAAGTCAGAATTGCGTGATATAAAGTCAGAATTGTAAGATATAAAGTCAGAATTGCGTGATATAAAGTCAGAATTGCGAGTTATAAAGTGAGAATTGCGAGATATAAAGTCAGTAATTGCATGATATAAAGTCAGAATTGCGAGTTATAAAGTCAGAATTGCATGATATAAAGTCAGAATTGTGAGATATAATGTCAGAATTGTGAGATATAAAGTCAGAATTGCATGATATAAAGTCAGAATTGCGTGATATAAAGTCAGAATTGCGAGATATAAAGTCAGAATTGCGAGTTTTAAAGTCAGAATTGCATGATATAAAGTCAGAATTGTGAGATATAGCAGAATTGCGTGATATAAAGTCAGAATTGCGAGTTATAAAGTGAGAATTGCAAGTTATAAAGTCAGAATTTCGTGATATAAAGTCAGAATTGTGAGATATAAAGTCAGAATTGCGAGATATAGTCAGAATTGCGTGATATAAAGTCAGAATTGCGAGATATAAAGTCAGAATTGCGAGATATAAAGTCAGAATAGCAAGTTATAAAGTCAGGAATTGCGTGATATAAAGTCAGAATTGCAAGATATAAAGTCAGAATTGCGTGATATAAAGTCAGAATTGTAAGATATAAGTCAGAATTGTGTGATATAAAGTCAGAATTGCGAGTTATAAAGTCAGAAATGCGTGATATAAATTCAGAATTGTGAGATATAAAGTCAGAATTGCATGATATAAAGTCAGATTTGTAAGATATAAAGTCAGAATTGTGAGATATAAAGTCAGAATTGTAAGCTATAAAGTCAGAATTGCGTGATATAATGTCAGAATTGCGAGTTATAAAGTCAGAATTACATGATATAAAGTCAGAATTGTGAGATATAAAGTCAGAATTGCATGACATAAAATCAGAATTGCGTGATATAAAGTCAGAATTGCGAGATATAAAGTCAGAATTGCGTGATATAAAGTCAGAATTGCGTGATATAAAGTCAGAATTACATGATATAAAGTCAGAATTGCGTGATATAAAGTCAGAATTGCAAGATATAATGTCAGAATTGTGAGATATAAAGTCAGAATTGCATGATATAAAGTCAGAATTGTGAGATATAAAGACAGAACTGCATGATATAAAGTCAGAATTGTAAGATATAAAGTCAGAATTGCGAGATATAAAGTCAGAATTGCGAGTTATAAAGTCAGAATTGCATGATATAAAGTCAGAATTGTAAGATATAAAGTCAGAATTGCGAGATATAAAGTCAGAATTGCATGATATAAAGTCAGAATTGCATGATATAAAGTCAGAATTGTGAGATATCAAGTCAGAATTGCGTGATATAAAGTCAGAATTGCGAGTTATAGTCAGAATTGCGAGTTATAAAGTCAGAATTGCGTGATATAAAGTCAGAATTGTGAGAAATAAAGTGAAAATTGCGTGATATAAAGTCAGAATTGCATGATATAAAGTCAGAATTGCGAGTTATAAAGTCAGAATTGCATGATATAAAGTCAGAATTGTGAGATATAAAGTCAGAATTGCATTATATAAAGTCATAATTGCGAGTTATAAAGTCAGAATTGCATGATATAAAGTCAGAATTGTGAGATATAAAGTCAGAATTGCGTGATATAAAGTCAGAATTGCGAGTTATAAAGTCAGAATTGCGAGTTATAAAGTCAGAATTGCATGATAAAAAGTCAGAATTGTGAGATATAAAGTGAAAATTGCGTGATATAAAGTCAGAATTGCATGATATAAAGTCAGAATTGTGAGATATAAAGTCAGAATTGCATGATATAAAGTCAGAATTGTAAGATATAAAGTCAGAATTGCGAGATATAAAGTCAGAATTGTAAGTTATAAAGTCAGAATTACATCATATAAAGTCAGAATTGCGAGATATAAAGTCAGAATTGCGAGTTATAAAGTCAGAATTGCATGATATAAAGTCAGAATTGCGATTTATAAAGTTAGAATTGCATAATATAAAGTCAGAATTGTGAGATATAAAGTCAGAATTGCATGATATAAAGTCAGAATTGCGTGATATAAAGTCAGAATTGCGTGATATAAAGTCAGAATTGCGTGATATAAAGTCAGAATTGTGAGATATAAAGTCAGAATTGCGAGTTATAAAGTCAGAATTGTACTATATAAAGTCAGAATTGCGAGATATAAAGTCAGAATTGCATGATATAAAGTCAGAATTGCGATTTATAAAGTTAGAATTGCATAATATAAAGTCAGAATTGTGAGATATAAAGTCAGAATTGCATGATATAAAGTCAGAAATGCGAGTTATAAAGTTAGAATTGCATAATATAAAGTCAGAATTGTGAGATATAAAGTCAGAATTGCATGATATAAAGTCAGAATTGTGAGATATAAAGTCAGAATTGTGAGATATAAAGTCAGAATTGCGTGATATAAAGTCAGAATTGTAAGATATAAAGTCAGAATTGCATTATATAAAGTCAGAATTGCGAGATTAAAGTCAGAATTGTGAGATATAAAGTCAGAATTGTGAGATATAAAGTCAGAATTGCGTGATATAAAGTCAGAATTGCATGATATAAAGTCAGAATTGCGAGATATAAAGTCAGAATTGCGTGATATAAAGTCAGAATTGCATGATATAAAGTCAGAATTGTGAGATATAAAGTCAGAATTGCGTGATATAAAGTCAGAATTGTAAGATATAAAGTCAGAATTGTATGATTTAAAGTCAGAATTGCGAGTTATAAAGTTAGAATTGCATGATATAAAGTCAGAATTGTGAAATATAAAGTCAGAATTACGTGATATAAAGTCAGAATTGTAAGATATAAAGTCAGAATTGCATGATATAAAGTCAGAATTGCGAGATATAAAGTCAGAATTGCATTATATAAATTCAGAATTGTGAGATATAAAGTCAGAATTGTGAGATATAAAGTCAGAATTGTGTGATATAAAGTCAGAATTGCGAGTTATAAAGTGAGAATTGCGAGTTATAAAGTCAGAATTGCATGATATAAAGTCAGAATTGTGAGTTATAAAGTCAGAATTGTGAGATATAAAGTCAGAATTGCATGATATAAAGTCAGAATTGCGAGATATAAAGTCAGAATTGCGAGTTATAAAGTCAGAATTGCATGATATAAAGTCAGAATTGTGAGATATAGCAGAATTGCGTGATATAAAGTCAGAATTGCGAGTTATAAAGTGAGAATTGCAAGTTATAAAGTCAGAATTGCGTGATATAAAGTCAGAATTGTAAGATATAAATTCAGAATTGTGAGTTGTAAAGTGAGAATTGCAAGTTATAAAGTCAGAATTGCGTGAAATAAAGTCAGAATTGTAAGATATAAAGTCAGAATTGCGAGATATAAAGTCAGAATTGTAAGATATAAAGTCAGAATTGCGAGTTATAAAGTCAGAATTGCAAGTTATAAAGTCAGAATTGCGTGATATAAAGTCAGAATTGTAAGATATAAAGTCAGAATTGCGTGATATAAAGTCAGAATTGTAAGATATAAAGTCAGAATTGCGTGATATAAAGTCAGAATTGCGTGATATAAAGTCAGAATTGCGAGATATAATGTCAGAATTGCAAGTTATAAAGTCAGAATTGCATGATATAAAGTCAGAATTGTGAGATATAGCAGAATTGCGTGATATAAAGTCAGAATTGCGAGTTATAAAGTGAGAATTGCTAGTTATAAAGTCAGAATTGCATGATATAAAGTCAGAATTGTGAGATATAAAGTCAGAATTGCGAGATATAAAGTCAGAATTGCGTGAAATAAAGTCAGAATTGTAAGATATAAAGTCAGAATTGCGAGTTATAAAGTGAGAATTGCAAGTTATAAAGTCAGAATTGCGTGATATAAAGTCAGAATTGTAAGATATAAAGTCAGAATTGCATGATATAAAGTCAGAATTGCGAGATATAAAGTCAGAATTGCATTATATAAAGTCAGAATTGTGAGATATAAAGTCAGAATTGTGAGATATAAAGTCAGAATTGTGTGATATAAAGTCAGAATTGCGAGTTATAAAGTGAGAATTGCGAGATATAAAGTCAGAATTGCATGATATAAAGTCAGAATTGCGTGATATAAAGTCAGAATTGCGAGATATAAAGTCAGAATTGCGAGATATAAAGTCAGAATTGCGAGTTATAAAGTCAGAATTGCATGATATAAAGTCAGAATTGCGAGTTATAAAGTGAGAATTGCAAGTTATAAAGTCAGAATTGCGTGATATAAAGTCAGAATTGTGAGATATAAAGTCAGAATGCATGATATAAAGTCAGAATTGTGAGATATAAAGTCAGAATTGCGAGATATAAAGTCAGAATTGCGTGATATAAAGTCAGAATTGAAAGATATAAAGTCAGAATTGCGAGTTATAAAGTGAGAATTGCAAGTTATAAAGTCAGAATTGCAAGTTATAAAGTCAGAATTGCAAGTTATAAAGTCAGAATTGCGTGATATAAAGTCAGAATTGTAAGATATAAAGTCAGAATTGCGTGATATAAAGTCAGAATTGTAAGATATAAAGTCAGAATTGCGTGATATAAAGTCAGAATTGCGAGTTATAAAGTGAGAATTGCGAGATATAAAGTCAGTAATTGCATGATATAAAGTCAGTAATTGCATGATATAAAGTCAGAATTGCGAGTTATAAAGTCAGAATTGCATGATATAAAGTCAGAATTGTGAGATATAAAGTCAGAATTGTGAGATATAAAGTCAGAATTGCATGATATAAAGTCAGAATTGCGTGATATAAAGTCAGAATTGCGAGATATAAAGTCAGAATTGCGAGATATAAAGTCAGAATTGCGAGTTTTAAAGTCAGAATTGCATGATATAAAGTCAGAATTGTGAGATATAGCAGAATTGCGTGATATAAAGTCAGAATTGCGAGTTATAAAGTGAGAATTGCAAGTTATAAAGTCAGAATTGCGTGATATAAAGTCAGAATTGTGAGATATAAAGTCAGAATTGCGAGATATAAAGTCAGAATTGCGTGATATAAAGTCAGAATTGTAAGATATAAAGTCAGAATTGCGAGTTATAAAGTGAGAATTGCAAGTTATAAAGTCAGAATTGCGTGATATAAAGTCAGAATTGTAAGATATAAAGTCAGAATTGTGAGATATAAAGTCAGAATTGCGAGTTATAAAGTCAGAATTGCATGATATAAAGTCAGAATTGCGAGTTATAAAGTCAGAACTGCGTGATATAAATTCAGAATTGTGAGATATAAAGTCAGAATTGCATGATATAAAGTCAGATTTGTAAGATATAAAGTCAGAATTGTGAGATATAAAGTCAGAATTGTAAGCTATAAAGTCAGAATTGCGTGATATAAAGTCAGAATTGCGAGTTATAAAGTCAGAATTACATGATATAAAGTCAGAATTGTGAGATATAAAGTCAGAATTGCATGACATAAAATCAGAATTGCGTGATATAAAGTCAGAATTGTAAGATATAAAGTCAGAATTGCGTGATATAAAGTCAGAATTGTGAGATATAAAGTCAGAATTGTGAGATATAAAGTGAAAATTGCGTGATATAAAGTCAGAATTGCATGATATAAAGTCAGAATTGCGAGTTATAAAGTCAGAATTGCATGATATAAAGTCAGAATTGTGAGATATAAAGTCAGAATTGCGTGATATACAGTCAGAATTGCATGATATAAAGTCAGAATTGCGATTTATAAAGTCAGAATTGCGTGATATAAAGTCAGAATTGTGAGATATAAAGTCAGAATTGCGTGATATAAAATCAGAATTACATGATATAAAGTCAGAATTGTGAGATATGAAGTCAGAATTGCGTTATGTAAAGTCAGAATTGCGAGTTATAAAGTCAGAATTGCGAGTTATAAAGTCAGAATTGCATGATAAAAAGTCAGAATTTTATGATATAAAGTGAAAATTGCGTGATATAAAGTCAGAATTGCATGATATAAAGTCGGAATTGCGAGTTATAAAGTCAGAATTGCATGATATAAAGTCAGAATTGTGAGATATAAAGTCAGAATTGCGTGACATAAAGTCAGAATTACATGATATAAAGTCAGAAATGTGAGATATAAAGTCAGAATTGCATGATATAAAGTCAGAATTGTAAGATATAAAGTCAGAATTGTGAGATATAAAGTCAGAATTGCATGATATAAAGTCAGAATTGTAAGATATAAAGTCAGAATTGCGAGATATAAAGTCAGATTTGTAAGTTATAAAGTCAGAATTACATGATATAAAGTCAGAATTGCGAGATATAAAGTCAGAATTGCGTGACAAAGTCAGAATTGCGTGATATAAAGTCAGAATTGCGAGATATAAAGTCAGAATTGCGTGATATAAAGTCAGAATTGCGTGATATAAAGTCAGAATTGTGAGATATAAAGTCAGAATTGCGAGTTATAAAGTCAGAATTGCGAGTTATAAAGTCAGAATTGCGTGATATAAAGTCAGAATTGTGAGATATAAAGTGAAAATTGCGTGATATAAAGTCAGAATTACATGATATAAAGTCAGAATTGTGAGATATAAAGTCAGAATTGCGTGATATAAAGTCAGAATTGTGAGATATAAAGTGAAAATTGCGTGATATAAAGTCAGAATTGCATGATATAAAGTCAGAATTGCGAGTTATAAAGTCAGAATTGCATGATATAAAGTCAGAATTGTGAGATATAAAGTCAGAATTGCGAGTTATAAAGTCAGAATTGTAAGATATAAAGTCAGAATTGCGTGATATAAAGTCAGAATTGCATGATATAAAGTCAGAATTGCGAGTTATAAAGTCAGAATTGCGTGATATAAAGTCAGAATTTCGTGATATAAAGTCAGAATTACATGATATAAAGTCAGAATTGTGAGATATAAAGTCAGAATTGCGAGTTATAAAGTCAGAATTGCGTGATATAAAGTCAGAATTACATGATATAAAGTCAGAATTGTGAGATATAAAGTCAGAATTGCGAGTTATAAAGTCAGAATTGCATGATATAAAGTCAGAATTGCGTGATATAAAGTCAGAACTGTAAGATATAAAGTCAGAATTGCGAGTTATAAAGTCAGAATCGTAAAATATAAAGTTAGAATTGCGAGTTATAAAGTCAGAATTGTAAGATATAAAGTCAGAATTGCGTGATATAAAGTCAGAATTGTAAGATATAAAGTCAGAATTGCGTGATATAAAGTCAGAATTTTGTGATATAAAGTCAGAATTGCGAGTTATTAAGTCAGAATTGTAAGATATAAAGTCAGAATTGCGTGATATAAAGTCAGAATTGCGAGTTATAAAATCAGAATTGCATGATATAAAGTCAGAATTATGAGATATAAAGTCAGAATTTCGTGATATAAAGTCAGAATTACATGATATAAAGTCAGAATTGTGAAATATAAAGTCAGAATTGCGAGTTATAAAGTCAGAATTGCATGATAAAAAGTCAGAATTGTGAGATATACAGTGAAAATTGCGTGATATAAAGTCAGAATTGCATGATATAAAGTCAGAATTGTGAGATATAAAGTCAGAATTGCGTGATATAAAGTCAGAATTACATGATATAAAGTCAGAATTGCGAGATATAAAGTCAGAATTGCATGATATAAAGTCAGAATTGTAAGATATAAAGTCAGAATTGCGAGATATAAAGTCAGAATTGTAAGTTATAAAGTCAGAATTACATGATATAAAGTCAGAATTGCGAGATATAAAGTCAGAATTGCGTGACATAAAGTCAGAATTGCGTAATATAAAGTCAGAATTGCGAGATATAAAGTCAGAATTGCGTGATATAAAGTCAGAATTGCGTGATATAAAGTCAGAATTACATGATATAAAGTCAGAATTGCGAGATATAAAGTCAGAATTGCGTGATATAAAGATAGAATTGCATGATATAAAGTCAGAATTGTGAGATATAAAGTCAGAATTGCGTGATATAAAGTCAGAATTACATGATATAAAGTCAGAATTGTGAGATATGAAGTCAGAATTGCATGATATAAAGTCAGAATTGTAAGATATAAAGTCAGAATTGCGAGATATAAAGTCAGAATTGTAAGTTATAAAGTCAGAATTACATGATATAAAGTCAGAATTGCGAGATATAAAGTCAGAATTGCGTGACATAAAGTCAGAATTGCGTAATATAAAGTCAGAATTGCGAGATATAAAGTCAGAATTGCGTGATATAAAGTCAGAATTGCGTGATATAAAGTCAGAATTACATGATATAAAGTCAGAATTGCGTGATATAAAGTCAGAATTACATGATATAAAGTCAGAATTACATGATATAAAGTCAGAATTGTGAAATATAAAGTCAGAATTGCGAGTTATAAAGTCAGAATTGCGTGATGTAAAGTCAGAATTACATGATATAAAGTCAGAATTGCGAGATATAAAGTCAGAATTGTAAGATATAAAGTCAGAATTGTAAGATATAAAGTCAGAATTGCGAGATATAAAGTCAGAATTGTAAGATATAAAGTCAGAATTGCATGATATAAAGTCAGAATTGCATGATATAAAGTCAGAATTGCATGATATAAAGTCAGAATTGTGAGATATAAAGTCAGAATTGCGTGATATAAAGTCAGAATTGTAAGATATAAAGTCAGAATTGTATGATTTAAAGTCAGAATTGCGAGTTATAAAGTTAGAATTGCATGATATAAAGTCAGAATTGTGAAATATAAAGTCAGAATTACGTGATATAAAGTCAGAATTGTAAGATATAAAGTCAGAATTGCATGATATAAAGTCAGAATTGCGAGATATAAAGTCAGAATTGTAAGATATAAAGTCAGAATTGCATGATATAAAGTCAGAATTGCGAGATATAAAGTCAGAATTGCATTATATAAAGTCAGAATTGTGAGATATAAAGTCAGAATTGTGAGATATAAAGTCAGAATTGTGTGATATAAAGTCAGAATTGCGAGTTATAAAGTGAGAATTGCGAGATATAAAGTCAGAATTGCATGATATAAAGTCAGAATTGCATGATATAAAGTCAGAATTGCGAGATATAAAGTCAGAATTGCGAGATATAAAGTCAGAATTGCGAGTTATAAAGTCAGAATTGCATGATATAAAGTCAGAATTGTGAGATATAGCAGAATTGCGTGATATAAAGTCAGAATTGCGAGTTATAAAGTGAGAATTGCAAGTTATAAAGTCAGAATTGCGTGATATAAAGTCAGAATTGTGAGATATAAAGTCAGAATTGCGAGATATAAAGTCAGAATTGCGTGATATAAAGTCAGAATTGTAAGATATAAAGTCAGAATTGCGAGTTATAAAGTGAGAATTGCAAGTTATAAAGTCAGAATTGCGTGATATAAAGTCAGAATTGTAAGATATAAAGTCAGAATTGCGAGATATAAAGTCAGAATTGCGAGTTATAAAGTCAGAATTGCAAGTTATAAAGTCAGAATTGCAAGTTATAAAGTCAGAATTGCGTGATATAAAGTCAGAATTGTAAGATATAAAGTCAGAATTGCGTGATATAAAGTCAGAATTGTGAGATATAAAGTCAGAATTGCGAGTTATAAAGTGAGAATTGCAAGTTATAAAGTCAGAATTGCGTGATATAAAGTCAGAATTGTAAGATATAAAGTCAGAATTGCGAGATATAAAGTCAGAATTGCGAGTTATAAAGTCAGAATTGCAAGTTATAAAGTCAGAATTGCAAGTTATAAAGTCAGAATTGCGTGATATAAAGTCAGAATTGTAAGATATAAAGTCAGAATTGCGTGATATAAAGTCAGAATTGTAAGATATAAAGTCAGAATTGCGTGATATAAAGTCAGAATTGCGAGTTATAAAGTGAGAATTGCGAGATATAAAGTCAGTAATTGCATGATATAAAATCAGTAATTGCATGATATAAAGTCAGAATTGCGAGTTATAAAGTCAGAATTGCATGATATAAAGTCAGAATTGTGAGATATAATGTCAGAATTGTGAGATATAAAGTCAGAATTGCATGATATAAAGTCAGAATTGCGTGATATAAAGTCAGAATTGCGAGATATAAAGTCAGAATTGCGAGATATAAAGTCAGAATTGCGAGTTTTAAAGTCAGAATTGCATGATATAAAGTCAGAATTGTGAGATATAGCAGAATTGCGTGATATAAAGTCAGAATTGCGAGTTATAAAGTGAGAATTGCAAGTTATAAAGTCAGAATTGCGTGATATAAAGTCAGAATTGTGAGATATAAAGTCAGAATTGCGAGATATAGTCAGAATTGCGTGATATAAAGTCAGAATTGCGAGATATAAAGTCAGAATTGCGAGATATAAAGTCAGAATAGCAAGTTATAAAGTCAGAATTGCGTGATATAAAGTCAGAATTGTAAGATATAAAGTCAGAATTGCGTGATATAAAGTCAGAATTGTAAGATATAAAGTCAGAATTGTGTGATATAAAGTCAGAATTGCGAGTTATAAAGTCAGAAATGCGTGATATAAATTCAGAATTGTGAGATATAAAGTCAGAATTGCATGATATAAAGTCAGATTTGTAAGATATAAAGTCAGAATTGTGAGATATAAAGTCAGAATTGCATGACATAAAATCAGAATTGCGTGATATAAAGTCAGAATTGCGAGATATAAAGTCAGAATTGCGTGATATAAAGTCAGAATTGCGTGATATAAAGTCAGAATTACATGATATAAAGTCAGAATTGCGTGATATAAAGTCAGAATTGCAAGATATAAAGTCAGAATTGTGAGATATAAAGTCAGAATTGCATGATATAAAGTCAGAATTGTGAGATATAAAGACAGAACTGCATGATATAAAGTCAGAATTGTAAGATATAAAGTCAGAATTGCGAGATATAAAGTCAGAATTGCGAGTTATAAAGTCAGAATTGCATGATATAAAGTCAGAATTGTAAGATATAAAGTCAGAATTGCGAGATATAAAGTCAGAATTGCATGATATAAAGTCAGAATTGCATGATATAAAGTCAGAATTGTGAGATATCAAGTCAGAATTGCGTGATATAAAGTCAGAATTGCGAGTTATAGTCAGAATTGCGAGTTATAAAGTCAGAATTGCGTGATATAAAGTCAGAATTGTGAGAAATAAAGTGAAAATTGCGTGATATAAAGTCAGAATTGCATGATATAAAGTCAGAATTGCGAGTTATAAAGTCAGAATTGCATGATATAAAGTCAGAATTGTGAGATATAAAGTCAGAATTGCGTGATATAAAGTCAGAATTGCGAGTTATAAAGTCAGAATTGCGAGTTATAAAGTCAGAATTGCATGATAAAAAGTCAGAATTGTGAGATATAAAGTGAAAATTGCGTGATATAAAGTCAGAATTGCATGATATAAAGTCAGAATTGTGAGATATAAAGTCAGAATTGCATGATATAAAGTCAGAATTGTAAGATATAAAGTCAGAATTGCGAGATATAAAGTCAGAATTGTAAGTTATAAAGTCAGAATTACATCATATAAAGTCAGAATTGCGAGATATAAAGTCAGAATTGCGAGTTATAAAGTCAGAATTGCATGATATAAAGTCAGAATTGCGATTTATAAAGTTAGAATTGCATAATATAAAGTCAGAATTGTGAGATATAAAGTCAGAATTGCATGATATAAAGTCAGAATTGCGTGATATAAAGTCAGAATTGCGTGATATAAAGTCAGAATTGCGTGATATAAAGTCAGAATTGTGAGATATAAAGTCAGAATTGCGAGTTATAAAGTCAGAATTGTACTATATAAAGTCAGAATTGCGAGATATAAAGTCAGAATTGCATGATATAAAGTCAGAATTGCGATTTATAAAGTTAGAATTGCATAATATAAAGTCAGAATTGTGAGATATAAAGTCAGAATTGCATGATATAAAGTCAGAAATGCGAGTTATAAAGTTAGAATTGCATAATATAAAGTCAGAATTGTGAGATATAAAGTCAGAATTGCATGATATAAAGTCAGAATTGTGAGATATAAAGTCAGAATTGTGAGATATAAAGTCAGAATTGCGTGATATAAAGTCAGAATTGTAAGATATAAAGTCAGAATTGCATTATATAAAGTCAGAATTGCGAGATTTAAAGTCAGAATTGTGAGATATAAAGTCAGAATTGTGAGATATAAAGTCAGAATTGCGTGATATAAAGTCAGAATTGCATGATATAAAGTCAGAATTGCGAGATATAAAGTCAGAATTGCGTGATATAAAGTCAGAATTGCATGATATAAAGTCAGAATTGTGAGATATAAAGTCAGAATTGCGTGATATAAAGTCAGAATTGTAAGATATAAAGTCAGAATTGTATGATTTAAAGTCAGAATTGCGAGTTATAAAGTTAGAATTGCATGATATAAAGTCAGAATTGTGAAATATAAAGTCAGAATTACGTGATATAAAGTCAGAATTGTAAGATATAAAGTCAGAATTGCATGATATAAAGTCAGAATTGCGAGATATAAAGTCAGAATTGCATTATATAAATTCAGAATTGTGAGATATAAAGTCAGAATTGTGAGATATAAAGTCAGAATTGTGTGATATAAAGTCAGAATTGCGAGTTATAAAGTGAGAATTGCGAGTTATAAAGTCAGAATTGCATGATATAAAGTCAGAATTGTGAGTTATAAAGTCAGAATTGTGAGATATAAAGTCAGAATTGCATGATATAAAGTCAGAATTGCGTGATATAAAGTCAGAATTGTGAGATATAAAGTCAGAATTGCGAGTTATAAAGTGAGAATTGCAAGTTATAAAGTCAGAATTGCGTGATATAAAGTCAGAATTGTAAGATATAAAGTCAGAATTGCGAGATATAAAGTCAGAATTGCGAGTTATAAAGTCAGAATTGCAAGTTATAAAGTCAGAATTGCAAGTTATAAAGTCAGAATTGCGTGATATAAAGTCAGAATTGTAAGATATAAAGTCAGAATTGCGTGATATAAAGTCAGAATTGTAAGATATAAAGTCAGAATTGCGTGATATAAAGTCAGAATTGCGAGTTATAAAGTGAGAATTGCGAGATATAAAGTCAGTAATTGCATGATATAAAGTCAGAATTGCGAGTTATAAAGTCAGAATTGCATGATATAAAGTCAGAATTGCGTGATATAAAGTCAGAATTGCGAGATATAAAGTCAGAATTGCGAGTTTTAAAGTCAGAATTGCATGATATAAAGTCAGAATTGTGAGATATAGCAGAATTGCGTGATATAAAGTCAGAATTGCGAGTTATAAAGTGAGAATTGCAAGTTATAAAGTCAGAATTTCGTGATATAAAGTCAGAATTGTGAGATATAAAGTCAGAATTGCGAGATATAGTCAGAATTGCGTGATATAAAGTCAGAATTGCGAGATATAAAGTCAGAATTGCGAGATATAAAGTCAGAATAGCAAGTTATAAAGTCAGAATTGCGTGATATAAAGTCAGAATTGTAAGATATAAAGTCAGAATTGCGTGATATAAAGTCAGAATTGTAAGATATAAAGTCAGAATTGTGTGATATAAAGTCAGAATTGCGAGTTATAAAGTCAGAAATGCGTGATATAAATTCAGAATTGTGAGATATAAAGTCAGAATTGCATGATATAAAGTCAGATTTGTAAGATATAAAGTCAGAATTGTGAGATATAAAGTCAGAATTGTAAGCTATAAAGTCAGAATTGCGTGATATAATGTCAGAATTGCGAGTTATAAAGTCAGAATTACATGATATAAAGTCAGAATTGTGAGATATAAAGTCAGAATTGCATGACATAAAATCAGAATTGCGTGATATAAAGTCAGAATTGCGAGATATAAAGTCAGAATTGCGTGATATAAAGTCAGAATTGCGTGATATAAAGTCAGAATTACATGATATAAAGTCAGAATTGCGTGATATAAAGTCAGAATTGCAAGATATAAAGTCAGAATTGTGAGATATAAAGTCAGAATTGCATGATATAAAGTCAGAATTGTGAGATATAAAGACAGAACTGCATGATATAAAGTCAGAATTGTAAGATATAAAGTCAGAATTGCGAGATATAAAGTCAGAATTGCGAGTTATAAAGTCAGAATTGCATGATATAAAGTCAGAATTGTAAGATATAAAGTCAGAATTGCGAGATATAAAGTCAGAATTGCATGATATAAAGTCAGAATTGCATGATATAAAGTCAGAATTGTGAGATATCAAGTCAGAATTGCGTGATATAAAGTCAGAATTGCGAGTTATAGTCAGAATTGCGAGTTATAAAGTCAGAATTGCGTGATATAAAGTCAGAATTGTGAGAAATAAAGTGAAAATTGCGTGATATAAAGTCAGAATTGCATGATATAAAGTCAGAATTGTGAGATATAAAGTCAGAATTGCATTATATAAAGTCATAATTGCGAGTTATAAAGTCAGAATTGCATGATATAAAGTCAGAATTGTGAGATATAAAGTCAGAATTGCGTGATATAAAGTCAGAATTGCGAGTTATAAAGTCAGAATTGCGAGTTATAAAGTCAGAATTGCATGATAAAAAGTCAGAATTGTGAGATATAAAGTGAAAATTGCGTGATATAAAGTCAGAATTGCATGATATAAAGTCAGAATTGTGAGATATAAAGTCAGAATTGCATGATATAAAGTCAGAATTGTAAGATATAAAGTCAGAATTGCGAGATATAAAGTCAGAATTGTAAGTTATAAAGTCAGAATTACATCATATAAAGTCAGAATTGCGAGATATAAAGTCAGAATTGCGAGTTATAAAGTCAGAATTGCATGATATAAAGTCAGAATTGCGATTTATAAAGTTAGAATTGCATAATATAAAGTCAGAATTGTGAGATATAAAGTCAGAATTGCATGATATAAAGTCAGAATTGCGTGATATAAAGTCAGAATTGCGTGATATAAAGTCAGAATTGCGTGATATAAAGTCAGAATTGTGAGATATAAAGTCAGAATTGCGAGTTATAAAGTCAGAATTGTACTATATAAAGTCAGAATTGCGAGATATAAAGTCAGAATTGCATGATATAAAGTCAGAATTGCGATTTATAAAGTTAGAATTGCATAATATAAAGTCAGAATTGTGAGATATAAAGTCAGAATTGCATGATATAAAGTCAGAAATGCGAGTTATAAAGTTAGAATTGCATAATATAAAGTCAGAATTGTGAGATATAAAGTCAGAATTGCATGATATAAAGTCAGAATTGTGAGATATAAAGTCAGAATTGTGAGATATAAAGTCAGAATTGCGTGATATAAAGTCAGAATTGTAAGATATAAAGTCAGAATTGCATTATATAAAGTCAGAATTGCGAGATTTAAAGTCAGAATTGTGAGATATAAAGTCAGAATTGTGAGATATAAAGTCAGAATTGCGTGATATAAAGTCAGAATTGCATGATATAAAGTCAGAATTGCGAGATATAAAGTCAGAATTGCGTGATATAAAGTCAGAATTGCATGATATAAAGTCAGAATTGTGAGATATAAAGTCAGAATTGCGTGATATAAAGTCAGAATTGTAAGATATAAAGTCAGAATTGTATGATTTAAAGTCAGAATTGCGAGTTATAAAGTTAGAATTGCATGATATAAAGTCAGAATTGTGAAATATAAAGTCAGAATTACGTGATATAAAGTCAGAATTGTAAGATATAAAGTCAGAATTGCATGATATAAAGTCAGAATTGCGAGATATAAAGTCAGAATTGCATTATATAAATTCAGAATTGTGAGATATAAAGTCAGAATTGTGAGATATAAAGTCAGAATTGTGTGATATAAAGTCAGAATTGCGAGTTATAAAGTGAGAATTGCGAGTTATAAAGTCAGAATTGCATGATATAAAGTCAGAATTGTGAGTTATAAAGTCAGAATTGTGAGATATAAAGTCAGAATTGCATGATATAAAGTCAGAATTGCGAGATATAAAGTCAGAATTGCGAGTTATAAAGTCAGAATTGCATGATATAAAGTCAGAATTGTGAGATATAGCAGAATTGCGTGATATAAAGTCAGAATTGCGAGTTATAAAGTGAGAATTGCAAGTTATAAAGTCAGAATTGCGTGATATAAAGTCAGAATTGTAAGATATAAATTCAGAATTGTGAGTTGTAAAGTGAGAATTGCAAGTTATAAAGTCAGAATTGCGTGAAATAAAGTCAGAATTGTAAGATATAAAGTCAGAATTGCGAGATATAAAGTCAGAATTGTAAGATATAAAGTCAGAATTGCGAGTTATAAAGTCAGAATTGCAAGTTATAAAGTCAGAATTGCGTGATATAAAGTCAGAATTGTAAGATATAAAGTCAGAATTGCGTGATATAAAGTCAGAATTGTAAGATATAAAGTCAGAATTGCGTGATATAAAGTCAGAATTGCGTGATATAAAGTCAGAATTGCGAGATATAATGTCAGAATTGCAAGTTATAAAGTCAGAATTGCATGATATAAAGTCAGAATTGTGAGATATAGCAGAATTGCGTGATATAAAGTCAGAATTGCGAGTTATAAAGTGAGAATTGCTAGTTATAAAGTCAGAATTGCATGATATAAAGTCAGAATTGTGAGATATAAAGTCAGAATTGCGAGATATAAAGTCAGAATTGCGTGAAATAAAGTCAGAATTGTAAGATATAAAGTCAGAATTGCGAGTTATAAAGTGAGAATTGCAAGTTATAAAGTCAGAATTGCGTGATATAAAGTCAGAATTGTAAGATATAAAGTCAGAATTGCATGATATAAAGTCAGAATTGCGAGATATAAAGTCAGAATTGCATTATATAAAGTCAGAATTGTGAGATATAAAGTCAGAATTGTGAGATATAAAGTCAGAATTGTGTGATATAAAGTCAGAATTGCGAGTTATAAAGTGAGAATTGCGAGATATAAAGTCAGAATTGCATGATATAAAGTCAGAATTGCGTGATATAAAGTCAGAATTGCGAGATATAAAGTCAGAATTGCGAGATATAAAGTCAGAATTGCGAGTTATAAAGTCAGAATTGCATGATATAAAGTCAGAATTGCGAGTTATAAAGTGAGAATTGCAAGTTATAAAGTCAGAATTGCGTGATATAAAGTCAGAATTGTGAGATATAAAGTCAGAATTGCATGATATAAAGTCAGAATTGTGAGATATAAAGTCAGAATTGCGAGATATAAAGTCAGAATTGCGTGATATAAAGTCAGAATTGAAAGATATAAAGTCAGAATTGCGAGTTATAAAGTGAGAATTGCAAGTTATAAAGTCAGAATTGCAAGTTATAAAGTCAGAATTGCAAGTTATAAAGTCAGAATTGCGTGATATAAAGTCAGAATTGTAAGATATAAAGTCAGAATTGCGTGATATAAAGTCAGAATTGTAAGATATAAAGTCAGAATTGCGTGATATAAAGTCAGAATTGCGAGTTATAAAGTGAGAATTGCGAGATATAAAGTCAGTAATTGCATGATATAAAGTCAGTAATTGCATGATATAAAGTCAGAATTGCGAGTTATAAAGTCAGAATTGCATGATATAAAGTCAGAATTGTGAGATATAAAGTCAGAATTGTGAGATATAAAGTCAGAATTGCATGATATAAAGTCAGAATTGCGTGATATAAAGTCAGAATTGCGAGATATAAAGTCAGAATTGCGAGATATAAAGTCAGAATTGCGAGTTTTAAAGTCAGAATTGCATGATATAAAGTCAGAATTGTGAGATATAGCAGAATTGCGTGATATAAAGTCAGAATTGCGAGTTATAAAGTGAGAATTGCAAGTTATAAAGTCAGAATTGCGTGATATAAAGTCAGAATTGTGAGATATAAAGTCAGAATTGCGAGATATAAAGTCAGAATTGCGTGATATAAAGTCAGAATTGTAAGATATAAAGTCAGAATTGCGAGTTATAAAGTGAGAATTGCAAGTTATAAAGTCAGAATTGCGTGATATAAAGTCAGAATTGTAAGATATAAAGTCAGAATTGTGAGATATAAAGTCAGAATTGCGAGTTATAAAGTCAGAATTGCATGATATAAAGTCAGAATTGCGAGTTATAAAGTCAGAACTGCGTGATATAAATTCAGAATTGTGAGATATAAAGTCAGAATTGCATGATATAAAGTCAGATTTGTAAGATATAAAGTCAGAATTGTGAGATATAAAGTCAGAATTGTAAGCTATAAAGTCAGAATTGCGTGATATAAAGTCAGAATTGCGAGTTATAAAGTCAGAATTACATGATATAAAGTCAGAATTGTGAGATATAAAGTCAGAATTGCATGACATAAAATCAGAATTGCGTGATATAAAGTCAGAATTGCGAGATGTAAAGTCAGAATTGCGTGATATAAAGTCAGAATTGCGTGATATAAAGTCAGAATTACATGATATAAAGTCAGAATTGCGTGATATAAAGTCAGAATTGCAAGATATAAAGTCAGAATTGTGAGATATAAAGTCAGAATTGCATGATATAAAGTCAGAATTGTGAGATATAAAGACAGAACTGCATGATATAAAGTCAGAATTGTAAGATATAAAGTCAGAATTGCGAGATATAAAGTCAGAATTGCGAGTTATAAAGTCAGAATTGCATGGTATAAAGTCAGAATTGTAAGATATAAAGTCAGAATTGCGAGATATAAAGTCAGAATTGCATGATATAAAGTCAGAATTGCATGATATTAAGTCAGAATTGTGAGATATAAAGTCAGAATTGTGTGATATAAAGTCAGAATTGTGTGATATAAAGTCAGAATTGTGAGATATAAAGTCAGAATTGCGAGTTATAAAGTCAGAATTGTAAGATATAAAGTCAGAATTGCGTTATATAAAGTCAGAATTGCATGATATAAAGTCATAATTGCGAGTTATAAAGTCAGAATTGCATGATATAAAGTCAGAATTGTGAGATATAAAGTCAGAATTGCGTGATATAAAGTCAGAATTGCATGATATAAAGTCAGAATTGCGAGTTATAAAGTCAGAATTGCATGATATAAAGTCAGAATTGTGAGATATAAAGTCAGAATTGCGTGATATAAAGTCAGAATTTCGTGATATAAAGTCAGAATTACATGATATAAAGTCAGAATTGTGAGATATAAAGTCAGAATTGCGTGATATAAAGTCAGAATTGCGAGTTATAAAGTCAGAATTGCGAGTTATAAAGTCAGAATTGCATGATAAAAAGTCAGAATTGTGAGATATAAAGTGAAAATTGCGTGATATAAAGTCAGAATTGCATGATATAAAGTCAGAATTGTGAGATATAAAGTCAGAATTGCATGATATAAAGTCAGAATTGTAAGATATAAAGTCAGAATTGCGAGATATAAAGTCAGAATTGTAAGTTATAAAGTCAGAATTACATCATATAAAGTCAGAATTGCGAGATATAAAGTCAGAATTGCGTGACATAAAGTCAGAATTGCGTAATATAAAGTCAGAATTGCGAGATATAAAGTCAGAATTGCGTGATATAAAGTTAGAATTGCGTGATATAAAGTCAGAATTGTGAGATATAAAGTCAGAATTGCGAGTTATAAAGTCAGAATTGCATGATATAAAGTCAGAATTGCGATTTATAAAGTTAGAATTGCATAATATAAAGTCAGAATTGTGAGATATAAAGTCAGAATTGCATGATATAAAGTCAGAATTGCGTGATATAAAGTCAGAATTGCGTGATATAAAGTCAGAATTGCGTGATATAAAGTCAGAATTGTGAGATATAAAGTCAGAATTGCGAGTTATAAAGTCAGAATTGTACGATATAAAGTCAGAATTGCGAGATATAAAGTCAGAATTGTAAGATATAAAGTCAGAATTGCATTATATAAAGTCAGAATTGCGAGATTTAAAGTCAGAATTGTGAGATATAAAGTCAGAATTGTGAGATATAAAGTCAGAATTGCGTGATATAAGTCAGAATTGCGAGATATAAAGTCAGAATTGCATGATATAAAGTCAGAATTGCGAGATATAAAGTCAGAATTGCATGATATAAAGTCAGAATTGCGAGATATAAAGTCAGAATTGCAAGATATAAAGTCAGAATTGCGAGATATAAAGTCAGAATTGTAAGATATAAAGTCAGAATTGCGAGATATAAAGTCAGAATTGCATAATATAAAGTCAGAATTGCATGATATAAAGTCAGAATTGTGAGATATAAAGTCAGAATTGCGTGATATAAAGTCAGAATTGTAAGATATAAAGTCAGAATTGTATGATTTAAAGTCAGAATTGCGAGTTATAAAGTTAGAATTGCATGATATAAAGTCAGAATTGTGAAATATAAAGTCAGAATTACGTGATATAAAGTCAGAATTGTAAGATATAAAGTCAGAATTGCATGATATAAAGTCAGAATTGCGAGATATAAAGTCAGAATTGCATTATATAAAGTCAGAATTGCATGATATAAAGTCAGAATTGCGAGTTATAAAGTCAGAATTGCGTGATATAAAGTCAGAATTGTGAGTTATAAAGTCAGAATTGTGAGATATAAAGTCAGAATTGCATGATATAAAGTCAGAATTGCGTGATATAAAGTCAGAATTGCGAGATATAAAGTCAGAATTGCGAGATATAAAGTCAGAATTGCGAGTTATAAAGTCAGAATTGCATGATATAAAGTCAGAATTGTGAGATATAGCAGAATTGCGTGATATAAAGTCAGAATTGCGATTTATAAAGTGAGAATTGCAAGTTATAAAGTCAGAATTGCGTGATATAAAGTCAGAATTGTGAGATATAAAGTCAGAATTGCGAGATATAAAGTCAGAATTGCGTAATATAAAGTCAGAATTGTAAGATATAAAGTCAGAATTGTGAGTTATAAAGTGAGAATTGCAAGTTATAAAGTCAGAATTGCGTGAAATAAAGTCAGAATTGTAAGATATAAAGTCAGAATTGCGAGATATAAAGTCAGAATTGTAAGATATAAAGTCAGAATTGCAAGTTATAAAGTCAGAATTGCAAGTTATAAAGTCAGAATTGCGTGATATAAAGTCAGAATTGTAAGATATAAAGTCAGAATTGCGTGATATAAAGTCAGAATTGTAAGATATAAAGTCAGAATTGCGTGATATAAAGTCAGAATTGCGTGATATAAAGTCAGAATTGCGAGATATAAAGTCAGAATTGCAAGTTATAAAGTCAGAATTGCATGATATAAAGTCAGAATTGTGAGATATAGCAGAATTGCGTGATATAAAGTCAGAATTGCGAGTTATAAAGTGAGAATTGCTAGTTATAAAGTCAGAATTGCGTGATATAAAGTCAGAATTGTGAGATATAAAGTCAGAATTGCGTGATATAAAGTCAGAATTGCGTGATATAAAGTCAGAATTGCGAGATATAAAGTCAGAATTGTGAGATATAGCAGAATTGCGTGATATAAAGTCAGAATTGCGAGTTATAAAGTGAGAATTGCTAGTTATAAAGTCAGAATTGCGTGATATAAAGTCAGAATTGTGAGATATAAAGTCAGAATTGCGAGTTATAAAGTCAGAATTGCGTGATATAAAGTCAGAATTGTGAGTTATAAAGTCAGAATTGTGAGATATAAAGTCAGAATTGCATGATATAAAGTCAGAATTGCGTGATATAAAGTCAGAATTGCGAGATATAAAGTCAGAATTGCGAGATATAAAGTCAGAATTGCGAGTTATAAAGTCAGAATTGCATGATATAAAGTCAGAATTGTGAGATATAGCAGAATTGCGTGATATAAAGTCAGAATTGCGATTTATAAAGTGAGAATTGCAAGTTATAAAGTCAGATTTGCTTAATATAAAGTCAGAATTGCGAGATATAAAGTCAGAATTGCGTGATATAAAGTTAGAATTGCGTGATATAAAGTCAGAATTGTGAGATATAAAGTCAGAATTGCGAGTTATAAAGTCAGAATTGCATGATATAAAGTCAGAATTGCGATTTATAAAGTTAGAATTGCATAATATAAAGTCAGAATTGTGAGATATAAAGTCAGAATTGCATGATATAAAGTCAGAATTGCGTGATATAAAGTCAGAATTGCGTGATATAAAGTCAGAATTGCGTGATATAAAGTCAGAATTGTGAGATATAAAGTCAGAATTGCGAGTTATAAAGTCAGAATTGTACGATATAAAGTCAGAATTGCGAGATATAAAGTCAGAATTGTAAGATATAAAGTCAGAATTGCATTATATAAAGTCAGAATTGCGAGATTTAAAGTCAGAATTGTGAGATATAAAGTCAGAATTGTGAGATATAAAGTCAGAATTGCGTGATATAAAGTCAGAATTGCGAGATATAAAGTCAGAATTGCATGATATAAAGTCAGAATTGCGAGATATAAAGTCAGAATTGCATGATATAAAGTCAGAATTGCGAGATATAAAGTCAGAATTGCAAGATATAAAGTCAGAATTGCGAGATATAAAGTCAGAATTGTAAGATATAAAGTCAGAATTGCGAGATATAAAGTCAGAATTGCATAATATAAAGTCAGAATTGCATGATATAAAGTCAGAATTGTGAGATATAAAGTCAGAATTGCGTGATATAAAGTCAGAATTGTAAGATATAAAGTCAGAATTGTATGATTTAAAGTCAGAATTGCGAGTTATAAAGTTAGAATTGCATGATATAAAGTCAGAATTGTGAAATATAAAGTCAGAATTACGTGATATAAAGTCAGAATTGTAAGATATAAAGTCAGAATTGCATGATATAAAGTCAGAATTGCGAGATATAAAGTCAGAATTGCATTATATAAAGTCAGAATTGCATGATATAAAGTCAGAATTGCGAGTTATAAAGTCAGAATTGCGTGATATAAAGTCAGAATTGTGAGTTATAAAGTCAGAATTGTGAGATATAAAGTCAGAATTGCATGATATAAAGTCAGAATTGCGTAATATAAAGTCAGAATTGCGAGATATAAAGTCAGAATTGCGAGATATAAAGTCAGAATTGCGAGTTATAAAGTCAGAATTGCATGATATAAAGTCAGAATTGTGAGTTATAAAGTGAGAATTGCAAGTTATAAAGTCAGAATTGCGTGAAATAAAGTCAGAATTGTAAGATATAAAGTCAGAATTGCGAGATATAAAGTCAGAATTGTAAGATATAAAGTCAGAATTGCAAGTTATAAAGTCAGAATTGCAAGTTATAAAGTCAGAATTGCGTGATATAAAGTCAGAATTGTAAGATATAAAGTCAGAATTGCGTGATATAAAGTCAGAATTGTAAGGTATAAAGTCAGAATTGCGTGATATAAAGTCAGAATTGCGTGATATAAAGTCAGAATTGCGAGATATAAAGTCAGAATTGCAAGTTATAAAGTCAGAATTGCATGATATAAAGTCAGAATTGTGAGATATAGCAGAATTGCGTGATATAAAGTCAGAATTGCGAGTTATAAAGTGAGAATTGCTAGTTATAAAGTCAGAATTGCGTGATATAAAGTCAGAATTGTGAGATATAAAGTCAGAATTGCGTGATATAAAGTCAGAATTGCGTGATATAAAGTCAGAATTGCGAGATATAAAGTCAGAATTGCAAGTTATAAAGTCAGAATTGCATGATATAAAGTCAGAATTGTGAGATATAGCAGAATTGCGTGATATAAAGTCAGAATTGCGATTATAAAGTGAGAATTGCTAGTTATAAAGTCAGAATTGCGTGATATAAAGTCAGAATTGTGAGATATAAAGTCAGAATTGCGAGTTATAAAGTCAGAATTGCGTGATATAAAGTCAGAATTGTGAGTTATAAAGTCAGAATTGTGAGATATAAAGTCAGAATTGCATGATATAAAGTCAGAATTGCGTGATATAAAGTCAGAATTGCGAGATATAAAGTCAGAATTGCGAGATATAAAGTCAGAATTGCGAGTTATAAAGTCAGAATTGCATGATATAAAGTCAGAATTGTGAGATATAGCAGAATTGCGTGATATAAAGTCAGAATTGCGATTTATAAAGTGAGAATTGCAAGTTATAAAGTCAGAATTGCGTGATATAAAGTCAGAATTGCATGATATAAAGTCAGAATTGTGAGATATAGCAGAATTGCGTGATATAAAGTCAGAATTGCGAGTTATAAAGTGAGAATTGCTAGTTATAAAGTCAGAATTGCGTGATATAAAGTCAGAATTGTGAGATATAAAGTCAGAATTGCGAGTTATAAAGTCAGAATTGCGTGATATAAAGTCAGAATTGTGAGTTATAAAGTCAGAATTGTGAGATATAAAGTCAGAATTGCATGATATAAAGTCAGAATTGCGTGATATAAAGTCAGAATTGCGAGATATAAAGTCAGAATTGCGAGATATAAAGTCAGAATTGCGAGTTATAAAGTCAGAATTGCATGATATAAAGTCAGAATTGTGAGATATAGCAGAATTGCGTGATATAAAGTCAGAATTGCGATTTATAAAGTGAGAATTGCAAGTTATAAAGTCAGAATTGCGTGATATAAAGTCAGAATTGTGAGATATAAAGTCAGAATTGCGAGATATAAAGTCAGAATTGCGTAATATAAAGTCAGAATTGTAAGATATAAAGTCAGAATTGTGAGTTATAAAGTGAGAATTGCAAGTTATAAAGTCAGAATTGCGTGAAATAAAGTCAGAATTGTAAGATATAAAGTCAGAATTGCGAGATATAAAGTCAGAATTGTAAGATATAAAGTCAGAATTGCAAGTTATAAAGTCAGAATTGCAAGTTATAAAGTCAGAATTGCGTGATATAAAGTCAGAATTGTAAGATATAAAGTCAGAATTGCGTGATATAAAGTCAGAATTGTAAGATATAAAGTCAGAATTGCGTGATATAAAGTCAGAATTGCGTGATATAAAGTCAGAATTGCGAGATATAAAGTCAGAATTGCAAGTTATAAAGTCAGAATTGCATGATATAAAGTCAGAATTGTGAGATATAGCAGAATTGCGTGATATAAAGTCAGAATTGCGAGTTATAAAGTGAGAATTGCTAGTTATAAAGTCAGAATTGCGTGATATAAAGTCAGAATTGTGAGATATAAAGTCAGAATTGCGAGATATAAAGTCAGAATTGCGTGAAATAAAGTCAGAATTGTAATATATAAAGTCAGAATTGCGAGTTATAAAGTGAGAATTGCAAGTTATAAAGTCAGAATTGCGTGATATAAAGTCAGAATTGTAAGATATAAAGTCAGAATTGCGTGATATAAAGTCAGAATTGCGAGATATAAAGTCAGAATTGCGAGATATAAAGTCAGAATTGCGTGATATAAAGTCAGAATTGTAAGTTATAAAGTCAGAATTGCGTGATATAAAGTCAGAATTGTAAGATATAAAGTCAGAATTGCGTGATATAAAGTCAGAATTGTAAGATATAAAGTCAGAATTGCGTGATATAAAGTCAGAATTGCGTGATATAAAGTCAGAATTGCGAGATATAAATTCAGAATTGCAAGTTATAAAGTCAGAATTGCAAGTTATAAAGTCAGAATTGCGTGATATAAAGTCAGAATTGTGAGATATAAAGTCAGCATTGCGAGATATAAAGTCAGAATTGCGTGATATAAAGTCAGAATTGTGAGATATAAAGTCAGAATTGCGAGATATAAAGTCAGAATTGTGAGATATAAAGTCAGAATTGTAAGATATAAAGTCAGAATTGTGTGATATAAAGTCAGAATTGTAAGATATAAAGTCAGAATTGCGAGTTATAAAGTGAGAATTGCAAGCTATAAAGTCAGATTGCGTGATATAAAGTCAGAATTGTAAGATATAAAGTCAGAATCGCGTGATATAAAGTCAGAATTGCGAGATATAAAGTCAGAATTGTGTGATATAAAGTCAGAATTGCGAGATATAAAGTCAGAATTGCATGATATAAAGTCAGAATTGCGAGTTATAAAGTCAGAATTGCGTGATATAAAGTCAGAATTGCATGATATAAAGTCAGAATTGTGAGATATAAAGTCAGAATTGTGAGATATAAAGTCAGAATTGCATGATATAAAGTCAGAATTGCGAGATATAAAGTCAGAATTGTGAGATATAAAGTCAGAATTGCGAGATATAAAGTCAGAATTGCGTGATATAAAGTCAGAATTGTGAGATATAAAGTCAGAATTGCGAGATATAAAGTCAGAATTGCGTGAAATAAAGTCAGAATTGTAAGATATAAAGTCAGAATTTCGTGATATAAAGTCAGAATTGTAAGATATAAAGTCAGAATTGCGAGTTATAAAGTGAGAATTGCAAGTTATAAAGTCAGAATTGCGTGATATAAAGTCAGAATTTTGTGATATAAAGTCAGAATTGCGAGATATAAAGTCAGAATTGCATGATATAAAGTCAGAATTGCGAGATATAAAGTCAGAATTGCGTGATATAATGTCAGAATTGCGAGTTATAAAGTCAGAATTGCATGATACAAAGTCAGAATTGCATGATATAAAGTCAGAATTGCGAGTTATAAAGTCAGAATTGCATGATATAAAGTCAGAATTGCGAGTTATAAAGTCAGAATTGCATGATATAAAGTCAGAATTGCATGATATAAAGTCAGAATTGTGAGATATAAAGTCAGAATTGCGAGATATAAAGTCAGAATTGCGTGAAATAAAGTCAGAATTGTAAGATATAAAGTCAGAATTGCGAGTTATAAAGTGAGAATTGCAAGTTATAAAGTCAGAATTGCGTGATATAAAGTCAGAATTGTAAGATATAAGGTCAGAATTGCGTGATATAAAGTCAGAATTGCGAGATATAAAGTCAGAATTGCGAGATATAAAGTCAGAATTGCGTGATATAAAGTCAGAATTGTAAGTTATAAAGTCAGAATTGCGTGATATAAAGTCAGAATTGTCAGATATAAAGTCAGAATTGCGTGATATAAAGTCAGAATTGTAAGATATAAAGTCAGAATTGCGTGATATAAAGTCAGAATTGCGTGATATAAAGTCAGAATTGCGAGATATAAATTCAGAATTGCAAGTTATAAAGTCAGAATTGCAAGTTATAAAGTCAGAATTGCGTGATATAAAGTCAGAATTGTGAGATATAAAGTCAGAATTGCGAGATATAAAGTCAGAATTGCGTGATATAAAGTCAGAATTGTGAGATATAAAGTCAGAATTGCGAGATATAAAGTCAGAATTGCGTGAAATAAAGTCAGAATTGTAAGATATAAAGTCAGAATTGTGTGATATAAAGTCAGAATTGTAAGATATAAAGTCAGAATTGCGAGTTATAAAGTCAGAATTGCGAGATATAAAGTCAGAATTGCGTGATATAAAGTCAGAATTGCGAGTTATAAAGTCAGAATTGCATGATATAAAGTCAGAATTGCGTGATATAAAGTCAGAATTGCGAGTTATAAAGTCAGAATTGCATGATATAAAGTCAGAATTGCGAGTTATAAAGTCAGAATTGCGTGATATAAAGTCAGAATTGCATGATATAAAGTCAGAATTGTGAGATATAAAGTCAGAATTGTGAGATATAAAGTCAGAATTGCATGATATAAAGTCAGAATTGCGAGATATAAAGTCAGAATTGTGAGACATAAAGTCAGAATTGCGAGATATAAAGTCAGAATTGCGTGATATAAAGTCAGAATTGTGAGATATAAAGTCAGAATTGCGAGATATAAAGTCAGAATTGCGTGAAATAAAGTCAGAATTGTAAGATATAAAGTCAGAATTTCGTGATATAAAGTCAGAATTGTAAGATATAAAGTCAGAATTGCGAGTTATAAAGTGAGAATTGCGTGATATAAAGTCAGAATTGTAAGATATAAAGTCAGAATCGCGTGATATAAAGTCAGAATTGCGAGATATAAAGTCAGAATTGTGTGATATAAAGTCAGAATTGCGAGATATAAAGTCAGAATTGCATGATATAAAGTCAGAATTGCGAGATATAAGTCAGAATTGCGTGATATAATGTCAGAATTGCGAGTTATAAAGTCAGAATTGCATGATACAAAGTCAGAATTGCATGATATAAAGTCAGAATTGCGAGTTATAAAGTCAGAATTGCATGATATAAAGTCAGAATTGCGAGTTATAAAGTCAGAATTGCATGATATAAAGTCAGAATTGCATGATATAAAGTCAGAATTGTGAGATATAAAGTCAGAATTGCGAGATATAAAGTCAGAATTGCGTGAAATAAAGTCAGAATTGTAAGATATAAAGTCAGAATTGCGAGTTATAAAGTGAGAATGCAAGTTATAAAGTCAGAATTGCGTGATATAAAGTCAGAATTGTAAGATATGAAGTCAGAATTGCGTGATATAAAGTCAGAATTGCGAGATATAAAGTCAGAATTGCGAGATATAAAGTCAGAATTGCGTGATATAAAGTCAGAATTGTAAGTTATAAAGTCAGAATTGCATGATATAAAGTCAGAATTGTAAGATATAAAGTCAGAATTGCGTGATATAAAGTCAGAATTGCGTGATATAAAGTCAGAATTGCGAGATATAAAGTCAGAATTGCAAGTTATAAAGTCAGAATTGCAAGTTATAAAGTCAGAATTGCGTGATATAAAGTCAGAATTGTGAGATATAAAGTCAGAATTGCGAGATATAAAGTCAGAATTGCGTGATATAAAGTCAGAATTGTGAGATATAAAGTCAGAATTGCGAGATATAAAGTCAGAATTGCGTGAAATAAAGTCAGAATTGTAAGATATAAAGTCAGAATTGTGTGATATAAAGTCAGAATTGTAAGATATAAAGTCAGAATTGCGAGTTATAAAGTGAGAATTGCAAGTTATAAAGTCAGAATTGCGTGATATAAAGTCAGAATTGTAAGATATAAAGTCAGAATCGCGTGATATAAAGTCAGAATTGTGAGATATAAAGTCAGAATTGTGTGATATAAAGTCAGAATTGCGAGATATAAAGTCAGAATTGCATGATATAAAGTCAGAACTGCGAGATATAAAGTCAGAATTGCGTGATATAAAGTCAGAATTGCGAGTTATAAAGTCAGAATTGCATGATATAAAGTCAGAATTGCGTGATATAAAGTCAGAATTGTGAGTTATAAAGTCAGAATTGCGTGATATAAAGTCAGAATTGTAAGATATAAAGTCAGAATCGCGTGATATAAAGTCAGAATTGTGAGATATAAAGTCAGAATTGTGTGATATAAAGTCAGAATTGCGAGATATAAAGTCAGAATTGCATGATATAAAGTCAGAACTGCGAGATATAAAGTCAGAATTGCGTGATATAAAGTCAGAATTGCGAGTTATAAAGTCAGAATTGCATGATATAAAGTCAGAATTGCGTGATATAAAGTCAGAATTGCGAGTTATAAAGTCAGAATTGCATGATATAAAGTCAGAATTGTGAGATATAAAGTCAGAATTGTGAGATATAAAGTCAGAATTGCATGATATAAAGTCAGAATTGCGAGATATAAAGTCAGAATTGCGAGATATAAAGTCAGAATTGCGTGATATAAAGTCAGAATTGTGAGATATAAAGTCAGAATTGCGAGATATAAAGTCAGAATTGCGTGAAATAAAGTCAGAATTGTAAGATATAAAGTCAGAATTTCGTGATATAAAGTCAGAATTGCGAGATATAAAGTCAGAATTGCGAGATATAAAGTCAGAATTGCGTGATATAAAGTCAGAATTGTGAGATATAAAGTCAGAATTGCGAGATATAAAGTCAGAATTGCGTGAAATAAAGTCAGAATTGTAAGATATAAAGTCAGAATTGCGTGATATAAAGTCAGAATTGTAAGTTATAAAGTCAGAATTGCGTGATATAAAGTCAGAATTGTCAGATATAAAGTCAGAATTGCGAGATATAAAGTCAGAATTGCGAGATATAAAGTCAGAATTGCGTGATATAAAGTCAGAATTGTGAGATATAAAGTCAGAATTGTAAGTTATAAAGTCAGAATTGCGTGATATAAAGTCAGAATTGTGAGATATAAAGTCAGAATTGCATGATATAAAGTCAGAATTGCGAGATATAAAGTCAGAATTGCGAGATATAAAGTCAGAATTGCGTGATATAAAGTCAGAATTGTGAGATATAAAGTCAGAATTGCGAGATATAAAGTCAGAATTGCGTGAAATAAAGTCAGAATTGTAAGATATAAAGTCAGAATTGCGAGTTATAAAGTGAGAATTGCAAGTTATAAAGTCAGAATTGCGTGATATAAAGTCAGAATTGTAAGATATAAGGTCAGAATTGCGTGATATAAAGTCAGAATTGCGAGATATAAAGTCAGAATTGCGAGATATAAAGTCAGAATTGCGTGATATAAAGTCAGAATTGTAAGTTATAAAGTCAGAATTGCGTGATATAAAGTCAGAATTGTCAGATATAAAGTCAGAATTGCGTGATATAAAGTCAGAATTGTAAGATATAAAGTCAGAATTGCGTGATATAAAGTCAGAATTGCGTGATATAAAGTCAGAATTGCGAGATATAAATTCAGAATTGCAAGTTATAAAGTCAGAATTGCAAGTTATAAAGTCAGAATTGCGTGATATAAAGTCAGAATTGTGAGATATAAAGTCAGAATTGCGAGATATAAAGTCAGAATTGCGTGATATAAAGTCAGAATTGTGAGATATAAAGTCAGAATTGCGAGATATAAAGTCAGAATTGCGTGAAATAAAGTCAGAATTGTAAGATATAAAGTCAGAATTGTGTGATATAAAGTCAGAATTGTAAGATATAAAGTCAGAATTGCGAGTTATAAAGTGAGAATTGCAAGTTATAAAGTCAGAATTGCGTGATATAAAGTCAGAATTGTAAGATATAAAGTCAGAATCGCGTGATATAAAGTCAGAATTGCGAGATATAAAGTCAGAATTGCATGATATAAAGTCAGAATTGCGTGATATAAAGTCAGAATTGCGAGTTATAAAGTCAGAATTGCATGATATAAAGTCAGAATTGCGAGTTATAAAGTCAGAATTGCGTGATATAAAGTCAGAATTGCATGATATAAAGTCAGAATTGTGAGATATAAAGTCAGAATTGTGAGATATAAAGTCAGAATTGCATGATATAAAGTCAGAATTGCGAGATATAAAGTCAGAATTGTGAGACATAAAGTCAGAATTGCGAGATATAAAGTCAGAATTGCGTGATATAAAGTCAGAATTGTGAGATATAAAGTCAGAATTGCGAGATATAAAGTCAGAATTGCGTGAAATAAAGTCAGAATTGTAAGATATAAATTCAGAATTTCGTGATATAAAGTCAGAATTGTAAGATATAAAGTCAGAATTGCGAGTTATAAGTCAGAATTGCATGATATAAAGTCAGAATTGCATGATATAAAGTCAGAATTGTGAGATA
>JBAPCB010000108.1:0-50231 GCA_039654105.1 Coreius guichenoti
CGTCTGCATAACAGTGATATGAAATGTTGTATTTCTGAAAAATGAGGGCCAAGGGAAGCATATAAAGGGAAAACAATAAAGGTCCCAAAATGGATCCCTGGGGCACACCACACAAAACAGGTGCAGATGATGAGGAAAAGTTCCCTAAATTTACAGAAAAAGTCCTATTCGTGAGGTACGAAGCAAACCATTGTAATACAGTGCCTTTGATACCTACCATACATTCTAGACTTTCAAGAAGAATGTTATGGTCAGTGGTATCAAATGCTGCACTCAGGTCCAACAAAACCAGCACTACACAAGAGCCTGAATCCAGAGCAAGCAAGATATCATTTGTAACCCTCAACAGAGCTGACTCCGTGCTATGTAATGATCTAAACCCAGATTGGAACATGTCCAAAATATTAAAAGAATCCAAAAAATTCTGAAGCTGTGAAAACACTACTTTCTCCAAGAGCTTAGAGATGAAAGGCAGTTTAGAGATTGGCCGATAGTTACTGCACATTTCCGGATCAAATTGAGGTTTTTTCAAGGTTGCACATTTGCATGTTTCAAACTAGCTGGAACAACACATTTGGCTAGAGAGCTGTTAACTATAGCTGTTACCATAGGACTAATGGTAGAAAAAACATCCTTAAACAGACGAGCTGGGATAATATCTAACTTAGAACCAGAACACTTCATAGTAGATGTTATATCTGCTAACTGAATTGAAGAAACATGTTGAAAGTTAGACAGACAACTCATAGGGCAAGGCAGTTGCAATTGACACGGTTCAGAATAAACAATGAAGCATCTAATATCATACATTTTCTGAGTGAAATGTTTTAAAAAATCTTCACAAAGCTCTGCAGAGGCTTCAGATAAAATATTCACAGTCGGGTTTAGAAGAGAATCAATCGTGTCAAACAGTACTTTCGGTCTCTTCGCGTTGTCAGTAATTAATTGAGAAAAGAAATTATTAGACTTTGCCTTCTTTACTGCCGTTTGATAGTTGAACAGAATTTTAAAATATCAAATGAAACCTGGAGCCTATCTTTTTTCCACTTTCGCTCCGCTTTTCGACACTCTTGTCTGAGAGCGCGGGTGGCATTATTGAACCATGGCTGGCCGGCAGCTTTCATTCTTTTAGCTTAAGCGGAGCAACAGAGGATACTTTATAAAATGCCTCAACCAAGCATTCAGTATCCATTTCGTTAAGAAAATTATTATTAAAATGTGAAAAGTAATATTCAGAAAACAAATTTGCAGTGTTAGAATGAATAGATCGCGAGAGACATGAAGGCTGGGAACAAATAGCTGACGGAAGAAAGCACTCAGCTTCAAACTAAATTGGGTAATGGTCAGACATACATGCATCAATAACATCCGGATTTGAGATCAAAAAACCTCGAGACAGCACAAGATCGAGTGTGTGACCCAGATTGTGAGTTGGACCACATACAGATTGTACGAGGTTTAGAGACTCTAAAAGAGTTACAAATTCTTTGACCAGTGGTTTCGAAGGGCAGCAGAGGTGCATGTTAAAATCCCCAAGAATCAATAGTCTATCAGCTCGAGTCACCAGATCAGAGAGAAAATCAGAAAATTGATTAATAAAATCCTTATTGCATTTAGGGGGTCTGTAAATCAGAGCGCATAGCGCAGGACCCTTTAAATCAACCTTCAATACCTGGACCTCAAAACTGGAAAAGGTGTCCGTAGGCACAGTCTTCCATTTAAAACAGTTTTTATAAATTGTTGCAACTCCACCACCATGTCCAGAGGCCCGTGGAGAACTGAAAAAAGCACAGTCATGGGGAGCAATCTCATCAAGAGGCATTAAGTCACCCTGTTTTAACCAGGTCTCAGTGACGAATAAAATGTCTAAGGAGTGAGATATAAAGAAGTCATTTAAAATAAAAGATTTATTCGTTATTGACCTTGCATTCACTAAGGCCATCTTAACTGTAGTAGGGCAGGCGGACTGCCGAGCGCTGAGAGGTGCGTGTTTGAGCAAACGAATGTTTCCAAGATTGACACTCCTACTCTTACCATTTGACCCAACGGTAGAGCGGCGATGTGGTGACCAAATGACCGGGATGTGATCATTATCCTGAGACACAGTCGAAGTCCTCACAAACGGGTCACGACGAGATCCACGGTGGCTGTACCTGTTACGGCGCGCAATTCCCAATGCGGCGCAGCGGTTGTATATTCCACCGGAGAGACGGCAGAATGATTTTAGTCTCTGTAAATCCGCTGAAGAGTATTTAAGCATCATATTTGGATAATTGTTCACACCGGGATGAGGAAACAGACCCCACTTCGAAGAACAAACTGTAGCACTCCAACACACCAGTGCGCAGATAATATAACACCACATTTCAATCTGGATTCACTCCTCCACATTCAAGTTCACCAAGCAATGCTCAATAGATCCAAGCATTCAGATCCGACTCGGTCCACCATAGCAAGTGATGAAAGAAATCTGGCAATAATCAGTGAGATCTCCTCGATCGAAGGTCATAAAATATTCTCAAACGGGTAAAAACAAAATTAAGAGAAATAAAACCGGAGAGCAGCGGCAGCCAAACGCCTCAGCGTTCGCTCGAACCGGAACCGGAAAAAGTGGAAGGAAAGAGAAACACAAGAGCTACAACTGACTTCAGCCACAGCCTTAGATGAAATCAACAGAAGATAAAAGAAGACATTAAATCTCTGAAGATCTCAGCAGAGGAGGATTAAACAACTCCACAAACAGCATTACCAGCTTCACACATTACTAACCAGACTGACTTTATTTTTTTGGCTCCTGTAACTGTGTGTATGTAAAATACATTTGTTATGGGACAAAAGCCACGAGAAAATATAGTCACATGTTGATGGTTATTATTTAGTGCCCTGATACACTGATCTCATTCAGAGTCTAATATATGATGAAATGGGTTGACTGGATCTCACAACTCCAAAAACATCAGAAGGACTAGCTGAGGAAAGGCTGCTCTCGGCAGGGTTAACCCTCTGAACCCTGAGCTGTTTTCTGGGTCCTGGAGGTGTTTTGACATGTCCTGACATTTGTGCTTGTTTCTGTTACTTGTAACATTTTCATGGCTAAAGTCTGATTACTCTGTATTCAGCACAAACTCTGCTACAATATGTGAGCAGCATGTGTGTAAAAGTTTGTAGTTTTGAGAAAATTACGTTTTTAAGTCACTGTTATAAGGCTATAAAACCTATACTGAATATTTGTTCACAAGACTTTTGAAAACTGGATCACGTAGGCTAGAATTTTTGCTTCAAGACGATGTAAAAATCACTCTGGCCACTCATTCAATTAAAATATATTGATTTAAAATTTGTAAGACATGTTTTGTGTCAGGAAGGCTTAGGCGGGGATGGCATGAATCATCATGAATATTGATGTGTTTCACACCTGAGAAAGACAAAGACCCTCCCCTAATCCTAATGGCCCTATAAGCTTGGTTGGGCACTTTCATTTATATTATTGTAATTCTCCTCCTATTGATGCAGTGATGCAACAAGAAATCACAGTTATTTGGTTTCAAAGGAAGAGAATTAATAAATAGGTTGCTTTTAAAAGTTGACCTAGCTTCTGACTGAATAATTAACTATAGTTATTGATTTAGTCAGAAATTAAGTCACCTTTTAAAAGTAACCTATGTAATACTTCCCTTTATGTCGTATTATGATCTTTTACTCTTTTATTGCTAACACGTCATAAACACCTTGTGAAACGTTTAACTGGGTTGATATAATCTCTCTATATTTGTGACAATCTTGCAGTTGACCATGCTTGTCACACACACACTTCAACATTCAGCATCAAAACAAAACAATGGTAACAACAATGGTAGCTAAACTAAGTCAAGAGTAAATCTAAAGTAAAATATCAAGCACTCTCTACAGTTCTTTTTTAGTTACTAGAACTCTTGTGTAAGTGAACTATACTATACTAGCATTTGTTAGCACAACATACTATTCCTATTTCACTTTACTTGTTTTTTTTTTTTTTAAGGTAATCGGTTTGCATGTTTTTTTTAAGTAAGTGTAACTAATTCGATTTTACAGTGTAGCCGCTCAAGTCTCCTCTCGACGCATCCTCAATAAAAGGGGCTGATCAAGGACACATCCGGGGATTTGAACTGTACTTGACTAGATGTGAACTTTGAATTGGAAAAGTACTTGGGCAGCGACTGATGATGATTCACAAGAACACAAGTACAGACAAGAACGCATACTAAGAAACGGCCACTGTCTCCGTCGGCTTCTTCCCATAGTGCCATGCTTCCCATCCTGGTGCCATGTGTTCCCCAGATAAGCCACGCACACACACTCGGCCATCCATGTGATGTAAAAGAAAACATGATTCATCAGACCAGGCCACCTTCTTCCATCTTAAACTTCAGACTGTTTTTCCAACCATACCACCCTGTCTGAGATCCTGGTTCTTTTAGACAAGGATGCTTGGTGACAAGTGCTTCTGCTAGCATTGAAACTTCTTTATCATTCGGGTATGCTTTGAAACTATGCATTTTGGCTGCAAGTGTCTCAAGAATGTCATGCTTTTGTCCCCTGGATAACTTGAGAGTCTTCCCTGTTTTCTCATATGTTGCATTTCCCTCACCAAGTATCAGTTCTACTTCATAAGAAAAAGTGGGCACTGGAAAAACATAAGGCCATCTCTAAGTCCTTTCTGGAGTCACAGCATGGGGCAATGTTCGTGTGTCATCTGATGCTACTGAACTTGCATCAATCTCAGATCGTACAGATTTTAGTACAGCCTTTTGTGGAAGTTCCTCAATGTCTACAAGGGAGCATAGCTGTCCGTCAAAATCTGGATCTTCGTAAGATAGGTTAAAGTCAAAGTCTAGCTTTATTGTTTTTAACTCGTTCACAGATTCTGGACAAGACAGAGTCATCTTCCTCACAATGTCTGATGAGATATGGACATGAAGCAGGAAGTTCTGAGCTCCATTCTTACTGTTTAAAAGAAAAAAAAAGAATGCATTAATGAGTTTGTTATTTGTGAATAGAAAAAAAAAGAAATGGAAAGTTCACCAAAAATATGAAAACTCTCATTTACTCTCATTCCATACCAGATGTATATGACTTTCTTTCTTTCTTTAGACTTAAGATTTTTAGAAAAATAATCCATTTCTGTGAGTCCATATAATACAAATGAAACTGTTTTAAAAAGTTAACATTTCAAACAGCACATACAGCAATAATTACACTATCCGTACAATAACAGTAGATAAATCATTGTCTTCTGGAGTAAAATTTTAACTGTTTTTTTTTTGCTTTGAAGCATCGCTTTCAGTCAACCATCATACGCATGTTTGTACATGGTGTGAAGCATGATGTAACGCATAGAGAAGCTTGCACAAAAATTGATATCCTTGTGCACTTCTCACAACATGCTTAAATTTACATCAAGCATGAACTTGACCCACTCATGAACATAATTATAGATAAAAAAAGATTAAAATATTAGAATGTTCCTGACACACACCTATTGTTTCGCTCCAGAAGACATTTATTCATCCACTGAGGTTTTATTGATTAAGGTCATTATTGCTATATGTGCTTTTTGAACTTTCAACTTTTTGAAACTCATTCACTTGTGTTTTATGGACTCGCAGAGACGGTATATTTTTCTAAAAGTCATCTGTTTTGTTCATTTGAAGAAATAAAGTCATATACATGTGGGATAGCATGAGGTGAGTAAAAAAGTATGTTCATTTTTGGTAAACTATCCCTTTAACACTATTCTAACAACAAACTGTTCTAGGTGACTGACTGTAGAGTTTCCCATTCATTAATGTGTTTAATCCTCCAAATCACTGATCAAAATAGATCTTTTCTGTGTTAACAGCAAATGGCTGTGAGCCTTACTGTGTCATTTAGTTCCGACAGTTGATGCACAGAGAAGATGTCCGATGATGTCAGCTCAAATGATCTTAAATGCTCACTGTACCAGGACCCGTAGTTCCTGCAAAGAAAGGAAGCAGAGTTGTTCACAAGCAGTATATTTTCAATCCTGCTGAATTTTGGAAGTCCTCCTGCCTGCCCTGCAGAAACAAACATTTCATTTGCATACTCTGTGCCATCAATGGAGACTATTGATGTACTGTATATGTTTTGGCTGTCTGTCTTGGTCTCTATGAAGTCTCTTGCCACTTGTGGCAGAGTAGTGACTTGGACAGTAGTAACACTTAAGACCTGTATGTGGGGTCTGAAAAACAATGGTGCATTCAGGTGATACACCATCATGTTCTGATGCCTGGTAGCCAGGGTTTTCAAGACATTCTGTGTGTCATGTATCACCCTTTTGAAAAAGCGGTGTTTTCCCTCAAATCTCATGGTCCACAGTCATGTTCGATATAATGACGCTTGGGTCGGAGTTTAAAGTCTGGAAACACTGCCTTAAGAACCTGTCTGTGATCACTTATTTTAGTCTGCATGTACTGGATGGATTCTTCCGTGAAAGATGGAGACAACACTAGCTGCACAATTTCTTTAAGGTCCATCAATATGGCCCATGCTTCATCTCCTTCAGGGACTTTACTTCCTACCATAATTGGTAATAACCTCAGCAGAGTGGAATTTTCATGTCCATTCCCACCAATGTTTCGTTTGGCAGCAACATTTTTGGGGATTTGCTGAGGTTTATCTAGCCTGTCAGTGTGCTGACATGGAAATGTGCGATTTTTTTTGTTTACATCTTCAAGGGTGAAATACTTCATTCGAATCATTTCACTGATGCACAAGGCCAACTCAACAGGAACAATACCCTCAAACAAATCATGCAGAATATCAGGTGGGAATCCAGTAATGGGATGAAAATGCTGCAGTGCCTTGCTGAGAGCACACTCACCTGCAACACCAAAATGGGTTACATTTTCTCCTTGAGCAACATTTTGCACATGAAGATCATGGCAGGCCTTTGTTCTCATGCTAAACTCTCCTTCAGAAACTTCACTGGCCTGTATTTGATCTGTAGTACAGCAACAATCTACAGACATAATGTCCTCGGAAAGACTGCACAAAGCCTGCAAGACCACGAGCAGCCAAATTATCTGCTGCCACAAACAACAACACAGTGCCCCTGATGCACTGACCGAGACTTTCAATGAAAATACCATCCTGCTCAAGAGTGTGCAAGTCTTTTAACAAAGGTGACAGAACACTTCTGCACATCTGGTACTTTGCATAGCAGAGCTAGCTGTATGACATGTAGGCTGGATCTGTACTTGCCGGGTAAATTGGCAAGTAACCAATACACTGCACAAAGCTTGTGGATCTTTCTAGCTGTGCCTAAAGGATTTGCTAGTTCAGTGTCATCCACATACAGAATCAGTGACAATTTCAGCTCTCCTGCTTCTGACAATACCTCATTTTGTTTGAAATACGTTCCGTCTTCATGAGACGTGTACATTCCAGGAGGCGATGGTTTGGCTTCTTGAATTTTCTCAAGAAGATCAGTATTTTTAAACATTGTTTGAAGCATCTGAAGTATTGGAACATACACTGCTGTGTGTCCACTGGAATCTACAGTATACTGAACTGGCAATACCAGAGGATGGTTACTCTCCACAAATCTTTTCCTTCGCTTAGCAGTGGACAGCTCTGCACCTTCTGCAGTAGCACTGACAAATATGTTATTTTTCCACTAATTCAAGAAGGACTTCACTGATAGTCTGATCATACTCTGGCAGAACCATGATGATTGAGTCTCTCACAAGAGGTTTGGACAGTGAGCATATCTGTACCAAATTTTCAATTATGTCTTGTATAGCCATTTCGGATACATGAAGAACACTGTGCCTTTTCAAGAACAAAGAAGCCAAATTGTTCCTCAACTGAGTTTGCAATTCACCTGTGTCATACCTTGAATCAAGAGGATTACAGTCAGTAGTCTCTAGCTCAGGAGAAATCTGAGAGGAACCAGGCTCATTAGATTATTATTAGATTAATACTGCAATATAACTGCGGTAGTACTGCAATACAGCTGAAGTAATACTACAATAATACTGCAATATAACCGCGGTAGTACTGCAATACAGCTGAAGTAGTGCTACAATAACACTGCAATATAACCGCGGTAGTACTGCAATACAGCTGAAGTAGTTCTACAATAATACTGCAATATAACTGCATAATACAATACAATACATAATACAACTAAAGTACAATTACAATACTAGCAAAATGCAATACTAATAAAATGCTGTACAATACCACTGAAATACAACCAGAATATCCAGAATAAGTTTTATTTTCACACATCTGCAATATAATGAATTAAGGTATAAAACAACAGTGATAGTCTCAAACAGCAACGCAACAATAAATGTGATTTTACTTTTTTTTTTAAAAACTTCAAATAACAGGCTGAGAGTTAGACAATGTATTTAAAGTGTTTATTTACAAACCATACAATCATGCATATATCTTCTCATATTATTCAGGGAGGTTTTGTTTTTTGAAGAGCTTATCCTCATTATTCCACGTGGTTCTTATAACTGCATTTATCTCAGATGTGGAAACACTATTTTGGATGTAGTCTGGAAAAAAACAAACAAAAAGAATCAGAGAAACTCTCAAGTTTCAGTTACACTCTTCACCACAGGCATATAGTATGTTTAATATTAATCTTGAATTGTGGAAAGTATTCATACTATTTCCAGTGAATTTCTTATGGTATATTGGTCAGCATTATCAAATCACAAATATGCTTTGAACACTCCAGGTAAAAGAAGTTAAAGGGTTAGTTCAGCCAAAAATGAGAATTCAGTCATCAGTTACTCACCCTCATGTCGTTCCAAACCCAAGATTTTTGTTCATCTTTTGTTCAATATCATTTTGATGAAATCTGAAAGCTTTCTGTCACTCCATTGACAGTCTGTGTAACTTGCACAATAACACGCATTTCTGAAAAAAAAAAAGAAAAAAGCAGAGAGACACAATCATGTTTAAATACTGTACAGCGCCCTCCACAAATATTGGCCCTTTTTATCCTCTCGGACATTTATTCACAAATCTAACCTTAAATAAAAATAAAAATGAAATATTATTGGAATACAGTATATGGAATATGTGTTCCACATAGGGCTGGGCGATATGGCCAAAAAGTGAACTCGATAAAAAATGCTCATATTAGTCGATATCGATAATTATTCCGATAAATATCAAATATTTATTTCTTTGAAATTTAAAGGCAGATTTTTGCTCCTAATTGAAAGTTGTAGAAACCAGACTGTTAATTGTGGTTTTAAACTACTCTTTAAACTTGCAAGTACGATGGCAGATGACGTTTTTTGTTCTGGTCCCCTCCCCATTAAAAGGAGTGATGAGATACTTAGCAGACTATCATCACTCAATGGCTGGTTGTCTAAGTGGTGTCCGCAAAATAACATAGGGTTCATAGACAATTGGAAAAGCTTTTGGGGCAGACCTGACCTGTTGAAAAAAGATGGTATTCATCCTTCTTGGGATGGCGCCGCTCTTCTCTCTAGTAATTTGGCACATAGTCTTAGAGCTAAACCTTGACTAACTGGGGCCCAGGTCAGGAAGTAGACGGACTGGCTTACCCGACCGCCTGCTAGCTGTCTCACGTCACAGAAGTCAGATAAATCCCAGCACATAGAGACTCTTTCACCTAGATATTATCACATAGAGACTGTGTCTGTTCCACGAATTAGTAAATACAAAAAACCATCAAAACCATTCAACGGTAAAAATTTAATTGATGTCCAACAAATAAACAACAGATATAATACAGATGATCAAATGATAAAGCTCGGGCTGCTGAATATTCGATCCCTTTCCTCAAAAGCGCTTATTGTTAATGATATGATTACAGATCATAACCTAGATGTGCTGTGTTTGACAAAAACCTGGCTAAAACCTGACGATTACATTACTTTAAATGAGTCCACCCCCCAAGATTATTGTTATAAACACGAGCCACGTCTGAAAGGTAAAGGGGGAGGTGTTGCTGTAATTTATAATAATATCTTCGGTATTACTCAGAAGTCTAGTTTCAAATATAATTCCTTCGAAGTTTTGGTGCTTTATGTAACGTTATGTAGTGAAATTGATAAATCCCGTTTGACATTTGTGCTGGCTACTGTATACAGGCCACCAGGGCACCATACAGACTTTACCAGAGAATTTGCTGATTTTCTATCAGAGTTAGTACTGGCTGCAGATAAAGTTCTAATTGTTGGTGATTTTAATATCCATGTAGACAATGAAAAAGACGCACTGGGATTGGCATTTAGAGACATTCTAAACTCTATTGGAGTAAGGCAACACGTGTCAGGACCCACTCATCGCCGTAATCGTACTTTAGACCTAATACTGTCACATGGAATAAATGTTGATACCATTGAAATTCTGCAGCAGAGCGATGACATCTCAGATCATTACCTAGTATCATGTACACTTAATTTAGCAAAGGCTGCAAAGCCGTCCCCTCGCTTCAAATATGGCAGGACTATCACTGCTGCGACTAAAGATTGCTTTGTAAATAATCTTCCTCATCAGTTTCATCTCCTCAGCATCCCAGATAGCCTAGAGGAACTCGATGTTGCAACAGAAACTATTGACTCTCTCTTTTCCAGCACTTTAGACACAGTTGCTCCCCGGCGCTTAAAGAAGATTAAAGAAAATAGTCCACTGCCGTGGTACAACGAGCACACCCGGGCCCTTAAAACAGCAGCCAGAAAAATGGAGCGCAGCTGGAAGAAAACAAAACTAGAAGTTTTTCGCATTTCGTGGAAAGAGAGCATGATTGCATACAGAAAGGCCCTAAAAACTGCTAGATCTGCTTATTTCTCGACTCTCTTAGAAGAAAACAAACACAACCCTAGGTATTTATTCGATACAGTGGCTAAATTAACCAAAGATAAAGCTTCAACTTCTGATGTTTGTAAACAGCACAGCAGTAATGACTTTATGAACTTCTTTACTTGTAAGATTGATAATATTAGGAAAAAAATTATAACCATGCAGCCGTCTACTACAGTATCACATCAGACAGTGCATTGTAGTGTCACTGAGGAAAAATTACATTCATTCACTGCTATAGGAGAAGAAGAATTGGCTAAACTCGTTAAATCATCAAAATCAACAACATTTATGCTCGACCCTATACCGACTAAACTATTAAAAGAGATGCTTCCAGAGGTCATAGATCCTCTTCTTAATATCATTAATTCATCCTTGACATTAGGATATGTACCGAAAACTTTTAAGTTGGCTATTATTAAACCACTTATTAAAAAACCGCAACTTGATCCTACAAAATTAGTCAATTACAGGCCAATCTCAAATCTACCCTTTCTGTCAAAAATACTAGAAAAGGCAGTGTCCTCACAATTATGCTCCTTTTTAGAAAGAAATGGTATCTGTGAGGATTTCCAGTCAGGATTTAGACCGTATCATGGTACTGAGACTGCTCTCACTAGAGTTACAAATGATTTACTCTCATCATCCGATCGTGGTTGTATCTCTCTGTTAGTGTTACTCGATCTTAGCGCTGCATTCGATACTATCGACCACAACATTCTTTTGAATAGACTCGAAAATTATGTTGACATTAGTGGAATTTCATTGGCATGGTTTAAATCATACTTATCTGACCGTTATCAGTTTGTAGCAGTAAATGAAGAGATGTCACACCGATCACAAGTTCAGTATAGAGTACCGCAAGGCTCAGTGCTAGGACCGTTGCTTTTCACCCTGTACATGCTACCACTGGGAGATATTATTAGGAAGCATGGCGTTAATTTTCATTGTTATGCTGACGATACTCAGCTCTATATTTCTTCACGCCCTGACGAAACTTACCGATTCACAAGATTAACGGAATGCATAGCTGATATAAAAAATTGGATGACTAGTAATTTCCTGCAACTTAATTCAGAAAAAAATGAATTTTTAATCATTGGACAAAAAAACTCCACAAGTAGTAACCTAGAATACTGTCTAACACTCGATGGCTGCTCTGTCAAGTCCTCGTCGTCAGTTAGGAACCTGGGTGTGCTCTTTGATACCAATCTCTCATTTGAAAGCCACGTTTCTAGCATCTGTAAAACTGCATTCTACCATCTTAAAAATATATCTAAATTACGGCACATGCTTTCAATGCAAAATGCTGAACAGTTAGTTCATGCGTTCATGACCTCAAGGCTAGATTATTGTAATGCTCTACTGGGTGGTTGCCCTGCTCGCTTAATAAATAAACTGCAGCTTGTCCAAAACGCAGCAGCTAGAGTTCTTACTAGAACCAGGAAGTATGACCATATTAGCCCGGTTCTGGCAACACTCCATTGGCTCCCTATTAAACATCGCATACATTTTAAAATCTTGGTAATTACTTACAAAGCACTAAATGGTACTTGAGCGAGCTCTTAACGCATTATACTCCATCACGTCTATTGCGGTCTCAAAATTCTGGCCAGTTGATAATAACTAGAATATCAAAATCAACTGCAGGCTGTCGGTCCTTTTCCTATTTAGCACCTAAACTCTGGAACAGTCTTCCTAGCATTGTTCGGGAAGCAGACACACTCTGTCAGTTTAAATCTAGACTAAAAACACATCTCTTTACTATGGCATACACATACACATACACATTCTATTATTCAAATCAGTTAAATGATTGTTTTAGGCTGCATTAACTAGGTCAGCCGGAACCGGGAACACTTCCCATAACACCTGATGTACTCGTTACATCATAAGAAGAATGGCATCTACGCTAATGTTAGTCTCTCTGTTTATCCCAAGGTTTACTGCAGTCGGCCGGATCCGGGCCGTATCCGGACCAGATGGTGGACCTTCGCCTGGACATGACGAATGCATCCCTGAAATGTCTGTAGAGACCGTGTCAATTAAACTCCCCCCGTAAATGCCACATCGACACGACATCCTCATTAAACCCGTCCCCGGTGTGACGACTCCAATCTTTTGAATAATCCTACAAATATCTATTGATCTAATATGACTTCTGACCTGTAATGTTGCCAGAATCATAATCATACACTATTTGTTCGTCAGCCAGAGGCGAACTGGCACCCCGACTGAGCCTGTTTTTTTTCTCCATTCTGGCCCTGAAGGAGTTCCGTCGCCTTTGGCTTTTGGCTTGCTCAGTTGGGGACACTAAAATTTCAACTATATTACTGATCTGCCCGCATTGACACTATATGATAATTGAAATGAGCTGGATGACATCACCGTTTTCTCCAGAGCGGCTGTACAGCCTAATCAAATTCTGTTGCATTATTTTCCTGTTACCACTGTGAAGCTGCTTTGAAACAATTGGCATTGTAAAAAGCGCTATATAAATAAAGGTGATTTGATTTGATTTTATTGTCAGAACATGACAGAACTTCACGTTTTTTAACTCCTTACCCTTTTCCAGTCATTTTTCCAGTCATTTTCCTAGAAAAAAAATAATGTCTTAGTTTCTGCATGTTCTAATAGATGATATTGTTTCTAGTCATGAAACAGGTTTGTGTTGCCTGACTTTGGCATATATCTTCGGCACAGTTTGCAGTGCAGGTTGCAGTATTAATAATATTACATTTTGTCTTAGAAATGCACATTTGACAGTGAGTTGACAGTAGTAGTAGCTTGAGTTAGGAGGATGCAGATGTAAAAACCTCATTTTTATGTGGTAAAATTTAAATATTCTGAGTTCATATATCAGGTCTTCCATAGTATCATACATTTAGATCATGATAATAACCACAGTTAAAACCATGCATATAGCTCTTCACTACCATAGTAAAACGTATCTATATGGTTTCTATGGTATTTAACAGGTCAAACAGGTAAGGTAAAACAGTAGCCTAAAAACATTTAGTATAAATGCACATTCTATAGCTAAATAAAAAATACTGTAATAATATTTTTAATACATTTAATACATCTACATTAATAATATACAATTCTATATGAATATCCATCCCACATTTCTGCCACAAATGGTGCAGTTAGTGTTAAAACAGTAAATGCATGGTCAATTATGGAGATTTGTAGATCAAATCCTTCTGACTGTATCATTGCGCACAGTGTTTAGTGTTTGTCAGCGCTGTTTTGTCTGGCTTTAAAGTAGTTTAAATCACAGAGACATTTGTGTTTTTCGCTGAATTCACACACTTCTCACTGGATCTCACAGCGCTGTTTAGTGTTGCGTGACCGAGACCGATCAGAGTAAGGATCTCGCGCTGAGAGCTGCCGTTTGGACTTTGACCCGAGCGATAAATAGTCCGTGTGGCGCGGTTCAAATGAGTAACTGAATTCGCGCTACCTTTTATCGAAAATTTCGTCATATTTTGATGATAACGCAAGGTTAGTTTCACTTTCAATTTAACGTTCGTCACCGCTTCCACTAATTTTTTCCTTCTTGTGTCCAGTTTTCTTTGCCAGTAGAGCATGTACTTTGACATGCAAGCTAAAAGCTGGACTGGCTGTTGTCGCGTTTATTTCTGCTGTGTGATTGGTTATTACATTAACCCATATGGAGTAAAAATGTCCAGAGCTTATCATCGTTATGACATGAATTTTTATCGCGATTCGATATGATATCGTTTATCGGCCCAGCCCTAGTTCCACAGTTATTGTCCCCCTTCATTTATTACTTTGTGTAACCTATAACCTTTCACATAGTTTTAGACTTCTAATTCATGACCGGTGTTTTGTTTTGCTCTATCCTCTGTGGTTCTGCATTCGTCAATACGCATGTCAAAGGTTACTCTTTCGCCGTAAGTCGACTTCCGCTGACCGCCGGAAGCTAGTTATTTTAGTCTATAAATTTTTAAACATGGATATTTTTCTTACACAAACGCACCACTTCGCTTCAGAAGGCCTTTATTAACCCCCCGGAGCCGTGTGGAGCAGTTATATGATGGATAGATGCACTTTTATGGACTTGGAATTTAACTTTTATGGAATGAATCATCAAGTCAATGCAATTATAAAGCTGGGAAGAGCCAGGACTTTTTTCATATAACTCTGATTGTATTCGTCTGAAAGAAGAATGTCATATACACCTAGGATGGCTTGAGGAAATCATGGGCTAATTTTCATTTTTGGGTCAAACTTTAAATCAAATCAAAATCAAAATCAAATCAAATCACCTTTATTTATATAGCGCTTTTTACAATGGCAATTGTTTCAAAGCAGCTTCACAGTGGTAACAGGAAAATGATGCAACAGAATTTGATTCGGCTGTACAGCCGCTCTGGAGAAAACGGTGATGTCATCAGCTCATTTCAATTATCATATAGTGTCAATGCGGGCGGATCAGTAATATAGTTGAAATTTAGGTGTCCCCAACTGAGCAAGCCAAAAGCCAAAGGCGACGGTGGCAAAGAACCAAAACTCCTTCAGGGCCAGAATGGAGAAAAAAACCTTGGGAGAAACCAAAAACCTTGGGAGAAACCAAGACTTTAAGACTTTGTTGCTTAGAAATATGGTTCTGTGTGAGAGTGACTCTATATGTGTGTGTGTGTGTGTGTGTGTTACAGGAAAGGCAGCCCATTCATTTAGAATGGTGATTAAACTGACTGTAACTATCTGTACATTCATTGTTTTAATGCACATCTTTCAGTCAATCAGAATCCAGTATTCAAACAGACTATGGTATAATATATACACATGAAGAAGAGAGACCACAAGCAAACTGTTGAGAACTGATGTCAAGTACTGAGAATAATTGCTGTGGTATAACTAGATTTCATTCCCTTTCCAGCGGAGCTAATATTGTAAATCTTCTTTTAGCTCTTTGATTTCATTTTTTAAATCCTCGATCTCTTCTTACATGGCTTAGGACACAGAGGACTTCATACACTTGATTCCTCCAGCATTCCCACAGGTCTTGGCTCCTGAAGTACAACATTAGTTATGTATTCTAAACTATAAAGATAATAGTTTATAAATGATATAATAAATAAAGTTGCTTACTGCTCACCATTATTTGAGTGCAGCTTTGTTTCACCGCAGCCATTATCTTCTGTTGAATTACATTTTTGGTCTTCTTTTTTGTTGTAGTTGTTACCAGTGCATTTTTTCTGAAAATAGCAATCACACAATAAAAAGTATTCCTGTAAAACATCCTTTTCTGCACATTATTGTCAAACTATCGAACATAAATGTTTGTGTACAGTGCTTTGAAAAAAGTGCTGATTTAGTCTATTTTTGTGTAGGCCTATATTGTCAGATATTCCAAAGATATTTAACATAAAACAAAGGCAAGTACAATTAGATCTGAACATATCATGAAAATCTGACTTTTTACGTGTTTAAGTGCTATAATTGGGTCCCCGGTGAATCTACCAACCCAGAAAATGTGAAAAAGGACAACCCAGGCCAGTAACTTTGCTTTGGTAAGCCTTTCTCTGCAAGCACGGTGAAAAATTAGCCTTTCAAATTTCACTCCCCTTCTGACATAGGAAGAGGATCTTATATTACCGCCCCTCTGCACTGTTTTCAGAAAACAAGAACCTTGTGTGTATTTGACAGTTTAAACACAGCAACAACAAAAAAAGTGAAAGAGAAGTTACTCACGAGACTTGACGTTTGACAGCCAGTTGTCTGTGTGCCTGTGCTCAGAACACCGCGATATAGATGATAATCAAAACCAAGCAGGTGGGGGCAGTGTGCACGCAGCAGCTCATTTGCATTTAAAGGCACATGCACGAAAACAGCCTGTTCTTGACTGTAGTCCGAAATGAGTATTTACAACATGGATTTATAAATGATCTGTGACGTATCTTAAGCTGAAACTTCACAGACACATTCTGGGGACACCTGAGACTTAAATTACATCTTGTAAAAATGGGCACAATAGGTCCCTTTTACGTCAAGTCACTATTATTTATAGCACTTTAAACAATACAGATTGCTTTAAAGCAGCTTTACAGTGATAAAATGAAAATAATGATGCCAACAGAATTGTTGTGAAGCAGCTCCAACTTGCCTGGTGAACTTTTCTTCCAGAAAACGCTCCTCCATCCCGCTTGTGACTCAGGGTTGCCAGGTTTTCACAACAAAACTCGGCCCATTTGCTACTCAAAACTAGCCCAATTGTGTTTCGGTGGGGTCCCCCGGTAAAAATCGCGTTCCGGGGGATAAATCTGTATTTTTTGGTGGTTCCCCTGCTAAAATTCGCATTCCCGGGGCTAAATATCATATTATTGGGGTCGTTTCAACCCGCGGACATGAAAACCAGCCAGCGGCAACAGTGTTAAAGTAGCCCAGGTCATGTTTTTGTATTTTAATTGTGGTAGTTCACATATATGAATAGTGCTGTAAGAAGAAATCAATCAAAACATATTTTATATCCATCCTGCAGCGGTAGACACTATGGAAATGAAGCTGACTGACTGCTATGAGTATCAGCTCGAGACTCGTGTCAGGACAACGACTATGTTGGCGTGAAGGAAGAAGATCCGGTCACGAGCGTGCTATTAATTTATGCGGTTGAAATGTCCCATAGGTGAAAAAAGTGGCTACATGTTGCACAATACAGCATAACTACAGTACAGTGTAGTACGAGTGGAAGGCCTATGAAGACTTCAGATGCAAAAACCGTCTGATATTTTTCTTTTAAAATTAACATTTTTATAAGGCTCCTATAGGTTAAAAAATGTAACTTTAATGGCAACTAAAAGGACGTAATTGCCATTAAAGGTAAATTACTGAACATAAACATAGGAGCCCAATAAAAAAAAAGCTCATTTAAAAAAAAAATGTCAGACGGACATTTGCATCGAAGTCTTCACATGCATTACAGTGCATCACTGAACTGCAGTTATATTGCATCTATACTTCATTATACTACAAATCATCAGTTGTACTTCCATGTACTGCAGGTGAATTTTTTTGTACTACAGTAAATTTACTGCTGTTGAACTTCACTGTACTGCAGTAATATTGCATCTATACTTCATTATACTGCAAATCTGCAGTTGTACTTCATTGTACTGCAGTTATACTACTTTGTAGTGCAGTTTTAATTCAATGTACTGCAGTTATTTTTTCTAAGGGAACAATCAAACCGCAATCTCATAAAACAATATTTTGTACAATTTAAGTGAGAGACGTGTCTCGCTGTACGTCTGTTCTATACAAACAATCAAAGAGCGATTTTATAAAACTATATTTTGTACCATTTAAGTGAGAGAGGAGTCTCGCTGTGTTTCTGTTCTAAATAATCAAAGAGCGATCTCAGAAAACAATATTTTGTACCATTAAAGTGAGAGACGAGTCTGGCTGTGTTTCTGTTCTATACAAACAATCAAAGAGCGATCTCAGAAAACAATATTTTGTACCATTTAAGTGAGAGACCAGTCTCGCTGTGTTTCTGTTCTAAACAAACAATTAAAAACAATCAAAGAGCTGTAAGAATCGGTTTTACTGCTAAGACAAAAGCTGAAGATCCAACCCCCTGCAATAGAACAATAAAACTCACTAATCTGGAGAGAAGATCTCACAGAAAGAGTGTAGGACATCGGCCTGCCCAAACCTTCTCCCCCTCTCCCTCACCGACTCCCTTCCCTCTGATTCAAGTCACAGAATGTATATATACCACAGATGATGTATCTTGTGAATCTATTGTTTTTCTCTTTTCATGTGTGGTATCTTTTTAAAGGTCTCAGTGTGATTGGTAAAATGTTCTCAACTTCACTGCTGTCACTGGTAGGATGAGAAAGATTGAAATTTATGAGAATTCTGTTCTTCTTTTGAGTAGTCTCAGAAGATATCTGATCCTCTCCCCCGAAACCAGGTGTTTGTGTTGCAGATATTTACAACCCTTTGTTCTGGTCTGGGTATTTAAGGAAGGGTGGCAGAGCTGCCATTTGGGAACATTCTGTAGCCAGAGCCCCCATGCAGTGCTGTGTCAGTGTCCGAGAGGCACTCACACACACTGTATGTACAGTGCCAGATATAATGACTCTTTGAAACTATTATCATGTTACTTTGTAATTGTATTTTATATTTTTATGCTGAAAGTTGTGTACCATAGATTCGTGTTTAATTATTTTTATGTAAGTTCTGTCTGGCCAAAATAAATGTTAATCTTGATTTATCTTGTATTATTCTGAAATCATTATTCTAGTATGGATCAATGTGGAGTCCTTTATTTCCGCAAATCTTTTGCCAGAATAGATCAAACCGAGGACCCCATGACTGAAGCATGGAGCGCAGCATGCGGGGTAATCCGATTTCTGACTATTACTGTATTAGCAAGTTGCAGCTCTCGTGTCTATTAATCAAATTACATTTTTTGTCGAGTAAGCAGGTGCGACCACATCAAGGTAAAATATTCACTCTGCAATCCTCTGACTAATATCAGAACTGGCCAGTTTGTGTCCGTGAACGCGTCTGTTTCTGTGCGATATCGGGTCCCTTGATGAAGGAATATTTGAAAATAAGAGATACTAAGAAAAATCAACGATCCAAATTAAATCACAACGAATCATCAGCTGTTAAATTACAAACGTAACAAATTGAACGAAGTCACATAAAATTGGAGTCAGATCACTTTATTCATGGAGTCAGATTTAAAATTAGATGTTAATAAATTAAGTGAATTTAACAGAAATGCTGAAAAGGCTTACACGCAGAATCCTTCAACCAAGCCGTTAGATTCCGTTTTTGGGCTAACGGATGGACCTTACAGAGCGATCTCAGAAAACAATATTTTGTAGCATTTCAGTGAGAGACGAGTCTAGCTGTGATTCTGTTCTAAACAATCAAAGCGCGATCTCAGAAAACAATATTTTGTACCATTTAAGTGAGAGACCAGTCACACTTAAATGGTACAAAATTACAATCTCATTTTAGGTTATCGCTTCACAGAAACCAGAGAAGCCAACAAATCATCTAATACCTTTAAATATGAAGTGTCTGCATAAAATGTGGAATGTCACTAAATTAGAGAGCTTGCTTTTCAATGGAGAGCTTGGTAGGTCAGGTCAATAGGTTCATGTGTTTTTTTCAGTGCAAGGTCCAAACAGAGAGAGTTTCAGTTCCTCTGCACATGCTCGCTGCTAATGTGTTACGAGCATGGACCGCACAAGGTAGCATTCAGCCAACAAACAAAATGCCTACGTTGGTGCTATAGTGGTGAGCATAGCTTCCTTCCAAGCTGTTGACACGTGTTCGATTCCTGGCCAACGCATTTTTTTTGCTCAAAACAGTCGCCCAGGGCCCGTGCCGAACTCTTTCTGCAACTTGTAGCTGGAGCAATAACTTTTGTATGGGTCTTTGGGCAGCAGTAAAGGACTAGGCCTCCCCATCGGGGAATCAAACACCGGGCGTCCACGTGACAACGGAGATACTGTCCACTATACTAACAAGGAGTTGCAAACAGTGGTTGTTGCCCTAGATCAGTGCAACTGCTTCTCACTGCAAACAGCCTTCCCATTTGCAGCTACGGCGTTGTGCGTCATTTTAGGTTATCGCTTCACAGAAACCAGGGAAGCCAACAAATCATCTAATACCTTTAAATATGAAGTGTCTGCATAAAATGTGGAATGTCACTAAATTAGAGACCTTGCTTTTCAATGGAGAGCTTGGTAGGTCAGGTCAATAGGTTTATGTGTTTTTTTTCAGTGCAAGGTCCAAACAGAGAGAGTTTCAGTTTCTCTGCACATGCTCGCTGCTAACGTGTTGCGAGAATTGACCGCACAAGGCGGCGTTCACTCAACAATCAAACTGCATGCGTTGGTGGTATAGTGGTGAGCATAGCTGCCTTCCAAGCAGTTGACCCGGGTTCGATTCCCGGCCAACGCATTTTTTTTGCTCAAAACAGTCGCCCAGGGCCCGTGCCGAACTCTTTCTGCAACTTGTAGCTGGAGCAATAACTTTTGTATGGGTCTTTGGGCAGCAGTAAAGGACTAGGCCTCCCCGTCGGGGAATCGAACACCGGGCATCCACGTGACAGGCGGAGATACTGTCCACTATACTAACAAGGAGTTGCAAACAGTGGTTGTTGCCCTAGATCAGTGCAACTGCTTCTCACTGCAAACAGCCTTCCCATTTGCAGCTACGGCGTTGTGCGTCATTTTAGGTTATCGCTTCACAGAAACCAGGGAAGCCAACAAATCATCTAATACCTTTAAATATGAAGTGTCTGCATAAAATGTGGAATGTCACTAAATTAGAGAGCTTGCTTTTCAATGGAGAGCTTGGTGGGTCAGGTCAATAGGTTCATGTGTTTTTTTCAGTGGAAGGTCCAAACAGAGAGAGTTTCAGTTCCTCTGCACATGCTCGCTGCTAATGTGTTACGAGCATGGACCGCACAAGGTAGCATTCAGCCAACAAACAAAATGCCTACGTTGGTGCTATAGTGGTGAGCATAGCTTCCTTCCAAGCTGTTGACACGTGTTCGATTCCTGGCCAACGCATTTCTTTTGCTCGAAACAGTCGCCCAGGGCACCTGCCGAACTCCTTCTGCAACTTGTAGCTGGAGAAATAACTTTTGTATGGGTCTTTGGGCAGCAGTAAAGGACTAGGCCTCCCCGTCAGGGAATCAAACCCTGGTCTTCCACGTGACAGGCAGAGATACTGTGAACTATACTAACAAGGAGTTGCAAACAGTGGTTGTTGCCTTAGATCAGTGCAACTGCTTCTCACTGCAAACAGCCTTCCCATTTGCAGCTACGGCGTTGTGCGTCATTTTAGCTTATCGCTTCACAGAAACCAGAGAAGCCAACAAATCATCTAATACCTTTAAATATGAAGTGTCTGCATAAAATGTGGAATGTCACTAAATTAGAGAGCTTGCTTTTCAATGGAGAGCTTGGTAGGTCAGGTCAATAGGTTCATGTGTTTTTTTCAGTGCAAGGTCCAAACAGAGAGAGTTTCAGTTCCTCTGCACATGCTCGCTGCTAATGTGTTACGAGCATGGACCGCACAAGGTAGCATTCAGCCAACAAACAAAATGCCTACGTTGGTGCTATAGTGGTGAGCATAGCTTCCTTCCAAGCTGTTGACACGTGTTCGATTCCTGGCCAACGCATTTTTTTTGCTCAAAACAGTCGCCCAGGGCCCGTGCCGAACTCTTTCTGCAACTTGTAGCTGGAGCAATAACTTTTGTATGGGTCTTTGGGCAGCAGTAAAGGACTAGGCCTCCCCATCGGGGAATCAAACACCGGGCGTCCACGTGACAACGGAGATACTGTCCACTATACTAACAAGGAGTTGCAAACAGTGGTTGTTGCCCTAGATCAGTGCAACTGCTTCTCACTGCAAACAGCCTTCCCATTTGCAGCTACGGCGTTGTGCGTCATTTTAGGTTATCGCTTCACAGAAACCAGGGAAGCCAACAAATCATCTAATACCTTTAAATATGAAGTGTCTGCATAAAATGTGGAATGTCACTAAATTAGAGACCTTGCTTTTCAATGGAGAGCTTGGTAGGTCAGGTCAATAGGTTTATGTGTTTTTTTTCAGTGCAAGGTCCAAACAGAGAGAGTTTCAGTTTCTCTGCACATGCTCGCTGCTAACGTGTTGCGAGAATTGACCGCACAAGGCGGCGTTCACTCAACAATCAAACTGCATGCGTTGGTGGTATAGTGGTGAGCATAGCTGCCTTCCAAGCAGTTGACCCGGGTTCGATTCCCGGCCAACGCATTTTTTTTGCTCAAAACAGTCGCCCAGGGCCCGTGCCGAACTCTTTCTGCAAATTGTAGCTGGAGCAATAACTTTTGTATGGTTCTTTGGGCAGCAGTAAAGGACTAGGCCTCCCCGTCGGGGAATCGAACACCGGGCATCCACGTGACAGGCGGAGATACTGTCCACTATACTAACAAGGAGTTGCAAACAGTGGTTGTTGCCCTAGATCAGTGCAACTGCTTCTCACTGCAAACAGCCTTCCCATTTGCAGCTACGGCGTTGTGCGTCATTTTAGGTTATCGCTTCACAGAAACCAGGGAAGCCAACAAATCATCTAATACCTTTAAATATGAAGTGTCTGCATAAAATGTGGAATGTCACTAAATTAGAGAGCTTGCTTTTCAATGGAGAGCTTGGTGGGTCAGGTCAATAGGTTCATGTGTTTTTTTCAGTGGAAGGTCCAAACAGAGAGAGTTTCAGTTCCTCTGCACATGCTCGCTGCTAATGTGTTACGAGCATGGACCGCACAAGGTAGCATTCAGCCAACAAACAAAATGCCTACGTTGGTGCTATAGTGGTGAGCATAGCTTCCTTCCAAGCTGTTGACACGTGTTCGATTCCTGGCCAACGCATTTCTTTTGCTCGAAACAGTCGCCCAGGGCACCTGCCGAACTCCTTCTGCAACTTGTAGCTGGAGAAATAACTTTTGTATGGGTCTTTGGGCAGCAGTAAAGGACTAGGCCTCCCCGTCAGGGAATCAAACCCTGGTCTTCCACGTGACAGGCAGAGATACTGTGAACTATACTAACAAGGAGTTGCAAACAGTGGTTGTTGCCTTAGATCAGTGCAACTGCTTCTCACTGCAAACAGCCTTCCCATTTGCAGCTACGGCGTTGTGCGTCATTTTAGCTTATCGCTTCACAGAAACCAGAGAAGCCAACAAATCATCTAATACCTTTAAATATGAAGTGTCTGCATAAAATGTGGAATGTCACTAAATTAGAGAGCTTGCTTTTCAATGGAGAGCTTGGTAGGTCAGGTCAATAGGTTCATGTGTTTTTTTCAGTGCAAGGTCCAAACAGAGAGAGTTTCAGTTCCTCTGCACATGCTCGCTGCTAACGTGTTGCAAGCATTGACCGCACAAGGCGGCATTCACTCAACAGTCAAAATACCTGCGTTGGTGGTATAGTGGTGAGTATAGCTGCCTTCCAAGCAGTTGACCCGGGTTCGATTCCCGGCCAACGCATTTTTTTTGCTCAAAACAGTCGCCCAGGGCCCGTGCCGAACTCTTTCTGCAAATTGTAGCTGGAGCAATAACTTTTGTATGGGTCTTTGGGCAGCAGTAAAGGACTAGGCCTCCCCATCAGGGAACCGAACACCGGGCGTCCACGTGACAGGCGGAGATACTGTCCACTATACTAACAAGGAGTTGCAAACAGTGGTTGTTGCCCTAGATCAGTGCAACTGCTTCTCACTGCAAACAGCCTTCCCATTTGCAGCTACGGCGTTGTGCGTCATTTTAGGTTATCGCTTCACAGAAACCAGGGAAGCCAACAAATCATCTAATACTTTTAAATATGAAGTGTCTGCATAAAATGTGGAATGTCACTAAATTAGAGAGCTTGCTTTTCAATGGAGAGCTTGGTAGGTCAGGTCAATAGGTTCATGTGTTTTTTTCAGTGGAAGGTCCAAACAGAGAGAGTTTCAGTTCCTCTGCACATGCTTGCTGCTAATGTGTTACGAGCATGGACCGCACAAGGTAGCATTCAGCCAACAAACAAAATGCCTACGTTGGTGCTATAGTGGTGAGCACAGCTTCCTTCCAAGCTGTTGACACGTGTTCGATTCCTGGCCAACGCATTTCTTTTGCTCGAAACAGTCGCCCAGGGACCCTGCCGAACTCCTTCTGCAACTTGTAGCTGGAGAAATAACTTTTGTATGGGTCTTTGGGCAGCAGTAAAGCACTGTGCCTCCCCGTCGGGGAATCGAACCCCGGTCGTCCGCGTGACAGGCAGAGATACTGTCCACTATACTAACAAAGAGCTGCAAACAGTGGTTGTTGCCCTAGATCAGTGCAACTGCTTCTCACTGCAAACAGCCTTCCCATTTGCAGCTACGGCGTTGTGAGTCATTTTAGGTTATCGCTTCACAGAAACCAGGGAAGCCAACAAATCATCTAATACCTTTAAATATGAAGTGTCTGCATAAAATGTGGAATGTCACTAAATTAGAGAGCTTGCTTTTCAATGGAGAGCTTGGTAGGTCAGGTCAATAGGTTCATGTGTTTTTTTCAGTGCAAGGTCCAAACAGAGAGAGTTTCAGTTTCTCTGCACATGCTCGCTGCTAAAGTGTTGCGAGAATTGACCGCACAAGGCGGCCTTCACTCAACAATCAAAATGCCTGCGTTGGTGGTATAGTGGTGAGCATAGCTGCATAGCTGCCATAGCTGCCTGCCTCAATAAGTTCATGTGTTTTTTTCAGTGCAAGGTCCAAACAGAGAGAGTTTCAGTTCCTCTGCACATGCTCGCTGCTAACGTGTTGCGAGCATTGACCGCACAAGGCGGCATTCACTCAACAATGAAAGTGCCTGCGTTGGTGGTATAGTGGTGAGCATAGCTGCCTTCCAAGCAGTTGACCCGGGTTCGATTCCCGGCCAACGCATTTTTTATTGCTCAAAACAGTCGCCCAGGGCCCGTGCCGAACTCTTTCTGCAACTTGTAGCTGGAGCAATAACTTTTGTATGGGTCTTTGGGCAGCAGTAAAGGACTAGGCCTCCCCATCGGGGAATCAAACACCGGGCGTCCACGTGACAACGGAGATACTGTCCACTATACTAACAAGGAGTTGCAAACAGTGGTTGTTGCCCTAGATCAGTGCAACTGCTTCTCACTGCAAACAGCCTTCCCATTTGCAGCTACGGCGTTGTGCGTCATTTTAGGTTATCGCTTCACAGAAACCAGGGAAGCCAACAAATCATCTAATACCTTTAAATATGAAGTGTCTGCATAAAATGTGGAATGTCACTAAATTAGAGAGCTTGCTTTTCAATGGAGAGCTTGGTAGGTCAGGTCAATAGGTTTATGTGTTTTTTTTCAGTGCAAGGTCCAAACAGAGAGAGTTTCAGTTTCTCTGCACATGCTCGCTGCTAACGTGTTGCGAGAATTGACCGCACAAGGCGGCGTTCACTCAACAATCAAACTGCATGCGTTGGTGGTATAGTGGTGAGCATAGCTGCCTTCCAAGCAGTTGACCCGGGTTCGATTCCCGGCCAACGCATTTTTTTTGCTCAAAACAGTCGCCCAGGGCCCGTGCCGAACTCTTTCTGCAACTTGTAGCTGGAGCAATAACTTTTGTATGGGTCTTTGGGCAGCAGTAAAGGACTAGGCCTCCCCGTCGGGGAATCGAACACCGGGCATCCACGTGACAGGCGGAGATACTGTCCACTATACTAACAAGGAGTTGCAAACAGTGGTTGTTGCCCTAGATCAGTGCAACTGCTTCTCACTGCAAACAGCCTTCCCATTTGCAGCTACGGCGTTGTGCGTCATTTTAGGTTATTGCTTCACAGAAACCAGGGAAGCCAACAAATCATCTAATACCTTTAAATATGAAGTGTCTGCATAAAATGTGGAATGTCACTAAATTAGAGAGCTTGCTTTTCAATGGAGAGCTTGGTGGGTCAGGTCAATAGGTTCATGTGTTTTTTTCAGTGGAAGGTCCAAACAGAGAGAGTTTCAGTTCCTCTGCACATGCTCGCTGCTAATGTGTTACGAGCATGGACCGCACAAGGTAGCATTCAGCCAACAAACAAAATGCCTACGTTGGTGCTATAGTGGTGAGCATAGCTTCCTTCCAAGCTGTTGACACGTGTTCGATTCCTGGCCAACGCATTTCTTTTGCTCGAAACAGTCGCCCAGGGCACCTGCCGAACTCCTTCTGCAACTTGTAGCTGGAGAAATAACTTTTGTATGGGTCTTTGGGCAGCAGTAAAGGACTAGGCCTCCCCGTCAGGGAATCAAACCCTGGTCTTCCACGTGACAGGCAGAGATACTGTGAACTATACTAACAAGGAGTTGCAAACAGTGGTTGTTGCCTTAGATCAGTGCAACTGCTTCTCACTGCAAACAGCCTTCCCATTTGCAGCTACGGCGTTGTGCGTCATTTTAGCTTATCGCTTCACAGAAACCAGAGAAGCCAACAAATCATCTAATACCTTTAAATATGAAGTGTCTGCATAAAATGTGGAATGTCACTAAATTAGAGAGCTTGCTTTTCAATGGAGAGCTTGGTAGGTCAGGTCAATAGGTTCATGTGTTTTTTTCAGTGCAAGGTCCAAACAGAGAGAGTTTCAGTTCCTCTGCACATGCTCGCTGCTAACGTGTTGCAAGCATTGACCGCACAAGGCGGCATTCACTCAACAGTCAAAATACCTGCGTTGGTGGTATAGTGGTGAGTATAGCTGCCTTCCAAGCAGTTGACCTGGGTTCGATTCCCGGCCAACGCATTTTTTTTGCTCAAAACAGTCGCCCAGGGCCCGTGCCGAACTCTTTCTGCAAATTGTAGCTGGAGCAATAACTTTTGTATGGGTCTTTGGGCAGCAGTAAAGGACTAGGCCTCCCCATCAGGGAATCGAACACCAGGCGTCCACGTGACAGGCGGAGATACTGTCCACTATACTAACAAGGAGTTGCAAACAGTGGTTGTTGCCCTAGATCAGTGCAACTGCTTCTCACTGCAAACAGCCTTCCCATTTGCAGCTACGGCGTTGTGCGTCATTTTAGGTTATCGCTTCACAGAAACCAGGGAAGCCAACAAATCATCTAATACTTTTAAATATGAAGTGTCTGCATAAAATGTGGAATGTCACTAAATTAGAGAGCTTGCTTTTCAATGGAGAGCTTGGTAGGTCAGGTCAATAGGTTCATGTGTTTTTTTCAGTGGAAGGTCCAAACAGAGAGAGTTTCAGTTCCTCTGCACATGCTTGCTGCTAATGTGTTACGAGCATGGACCGCACAAGGTAGCATTCAGCCAACAAACAAAATGCCTACGTTGGTGCTATAGTGGTGAGCACAGCTTCCTTCCAAGCTGTTGACACGTGTTCGATTCCTGGCCAACGCATTTCTTTTGCTCGAAACAGTCGCCCAGGGACCCTGCCGAACTCCTTCTGCAACTTGTAGCTGGAGAAATAACTTTTGTATGGGTCTTTGGGCAGCAGTAAAGCACTGTGACTCCCCGTCGGGGAATCGAACCCCGGTCGTCCGCGTGACAGGCAGAGATACTGTCCACTATACTAACAAAGAGCTGCAAACAGTGGTTGTTGCCCTAGATCAGTGCAACTGCTTCTCACTGCAAACAGCCTTCCCATTTGCAGCTACGGCGTTGTGAGTCATTTTAGGTTATCGCTTCACAGAAACCAGGGAAGCCAACAAATCATCTAATACCTTTAAATATGAAGTGTCTGCATAAAATGTGGAATGTCACTAAATTAGAGAGCTTGCTTTTCAATGGAGAGCTTGGTAGGTCAGGTCAATAGGTTCATGTGTTTTTTTCAGTGCAAGGTCCAAACAGAGAGAGTTTCAGTTTCTCTGCACATGCTCGCTGCTAAAGTGTTGCGAGAATTGACCGCACAAGGCGGCCTTCACTCAACAATCAAAATGCCTGCGTTGGTGGTATAGTGGTGAGCATAGCTGCATAGCTGCCATAGCTGCCTGCCTCAATAAGTTCATGTGTTTTTTTCAGTGCAAGGTCCAAACAGAGAGAGTTTCAGTTCCTCTGCACATGCTCGCTGCTAACGTGTTGCGAGCATTGACCGCACAAGGCGGCATTCACTCAACAATGAAAGTGCCTGCGTTGGTGGTATAGTGGTGAGCATAGCTGCCTTCCAAGCAGTTGACCCGGGTTCGATTCCCGGCCAACGCATTTTTTTTGCTCAAAACAGTCGCCCAGGGCCCGTGCCGAACTCTTTCTGCAACTTGTAGCTGGAGCAATAACTTTTGTATGGGTCTTTGGGCAGCAGTAAAGGACTAGGCCTCCACGTCGGGGAATCGAACACCAGGCTTCCACGTGACAGGCGGAGATACTGTCCACTATACTAACAACCAGTTGCAAACAGTGGTTGTTGCCCTAGATCAGTGCAACTGCTTCTCACTGCAAACAGCCTTCCCATTTGCAGCTACGGCGTTGTGCGTCATTTTAGCTTATCGCTTCACAGAAACCAGAGAAGCCAACAAATCATCTAATACCTTTAAATATGAAGTGTCTGCATAAAATGTGGAATGTCACTAAATTAGAGAGCTTGCTTTTCAGTGGAGAGCTTGGTAGGTCAGGTCAATAGGTTCATGTGTTTTTTTCAGTGCAAGGTCCAAACAGAGAGAGTTTCAGTTCCTCTGCACATGCTCGCTGCTAACGTGTTGCAAGCATTGACCGCACAAGGCGGCATTCACTCAACATCCAAAACGCCTGTGTTGGTGGTATAGTGGTGAGCATAGCTGCCTTCCAAGCAGTTGACTCGGGTTCGATTCCTGGCCAACGCACTTCTTTTGCTCAAAACAGTCGCCCAGGGCCCGTGCCGAACTCTTTCTGCAACTTGTAGCTGGAGCAATAACTTTTGTATGGGTCTTTGGGCAGCAGTAAAAGACTAGGCCTCCCCGTCGGGGAATCGAGCACCGGGCTTCCGCGTGACAGGCGGAGATACTGTCCACTATACTAACAAGGAGTTGCAAAGAGTGGTTGTCGCTCTAGAACAGTGCAAATGCTTCTCACTGCAAACAGCCTTCCCATTTGCAGCTACGGCGTTGTGCGTCATTTTAGGTTATCGCTTCACAGAAACCAGAGAAGCCAACAAATCATCTAATACCTTTAAATATGAAGTGTCTGCATAAAATGTGGAATGTCACTAAATTAGAGAGCTTGCTTTTCAATGGAGAGGTTGGTAGGTCAGGTCAATAGGTTCATGTGTTTTTTTCAGTGCAAGGTCCAAACAGAGAGAGTTTCAGTTCCTCTGCACATGTTCGCTGCTAATGTGTTGCGAGCATTGACCGCACAAGGCGGCATTCACCCAACTGCTGCTCGCTGCAAACAGCCTTCCTATCTGCAGCTACGGCGTCGTGCGTCATTTTAGGTTATCGCTTCACAGAAACCAGGGAAGCCAACAAATCATCTAATACCTTTAAATATGAAGTGTCTGAATAAAATGTGGAATGTCACTAAATTAGAGAGCTTGCTTTTCAATGGAGAGCTTGGTAGGTCAGGTCAATAGGTTTATGTGTTTTTTTTCAGTGTAAGGTCCAAACAGAGAGAGTTTCAGTTCCTCTGCACATGCTCGCTGCTAACGTGTTGCGAGCATTGGCCGCACAAGGCGGCATTCACCCAACTGCTGCTCGCTGCAAACAGCCTTCCTATCTGCAGCTACGGCGTCGTGCGTCATTTTAGGTTATCGCTTCACAGAAACCAGAGAAGCCAACAAATCATCTAATACCTTTAAATATGAAGTGTCTGCATAAAATGTGGAATGTCACTAAATTAGAGAGCTTGCTTTTCAGTGGAGAGCTTGGTAGGTCAGGTCAATAGGTTCATGTGTTTTTTTCAGTGCAAGGTCCAAACAGAGAGAGTTTCAGTTCCTCTGCACATGCTCGCTGTTAACGTGTTGCGAGCATTGACCGCACAAAACAGCATTCACTCAATGTTCAATGTATCAGATATTAAACTTATAAGAACAGATTCTACATTTGATCTTAGCCAAAAGGCCGAGAAGCGATGCCGCTATGACGCAGCGGCAGGGGAGCCGGCAAAGGCGACGCCCATCTGGGCCGCGTTGAAGGGGGGCTGGCGGAGGGGCAAACGTCGCCAACAATCAAGCTCAGCGTTGCTTGGCCCCGAAAACGGACCACAAGAGAGCTATTTGAGTCAAAAGTACGGAATCGCTCATAGCTCCCAAACCGTCCGTCGCAGAACCAAGTGTCTTATATCATCGGAATCCTTGGCTCGAGCCGAGCGAGACGCACGTCTCGGATTTGATGGTCGCGCCGGCGAAATTTTCGGGTATTTTGGATTCTTTGAAAAACCTACTTTTGCACACTAGTCCTAGGTTTTTTGCCCGATCTGACCCAAACCAGTGCAGAAAGATGCTCTGGAGTCTGACTGTCCACCGGGATCGGAAAAAAGTCTTAATTTCGATTCACCCTGGCGTCGGCAGGCCAAAACGTTCTGAGTGGGCCAGGCGGGGCATACTAAAACGGCTATAACTCTTGAACGGAACGAGGCAATTTTACCCAAGTCGGCACACCTCTGTACGGGCTCAGTCTGTGGTCAGGTGAAAAAGGACGCGGCGAATGGCCACTTGCTGGCGCTTTAAAATGAAAAAACAACAACACGACAACGGCTATATCACCTGGTTTTTCACACACGCACAAGACAGTCATACCATGTGATAGAACTCCTCCATCTGAACAACTTTGCCTCTAGGACCACTGCTGGCAATCAAATCGCCCGTTGAATAACGGAGATTTATTCGAAAAACCTCATTTGGCGAACCGGTCCTAGCTTTTCCCGGTCAAACCACCGCAGTTCAATTCTCTGGACTCCCCAGGTCATTCATTATCAGAAGAAGGCGGCAAAAAAAGTGGAACTTCACCATTTGGGGACGCGGGTCACGGCACAGCTGTTAAAACGCCACGCATCCTCTCGGTACCTCTCGCTATCTGCTTTTAACCAGTATGTCCAGGGGAGAGCGCGAACGCAGTCCCCCACTACCTTAAATTATGCAGTCGAGATTCCCACATTTGGGGAATTCGCAGGGGTCAGCACAACCGGAGTGCAATGGCCGAGCCTCGCCCTGGGTGAACCACAGCTGATCCTGTGGTGGGCGGGGCTGCACGGACGCGGGCGCATGCACCGTCCTGCAGTGTTGCAGCTGCTGCTGCTGGTATGGGGCCGAGGAGGCAGAGCTGGCTCGCTTCGGCAGAAAATGTCGCATTGCCTGGGACGCTTTCTGAGCCGTGGTGAAGCGGTCTGCAAACCCGTCCACCACGGGGCAGAATAGGCCATTCGGAGCGATTGGAGCGTCAAGGAAGGCGGTCTTATCGGCCTCCTTGATCTCGGTGAGGTTTAGCCATAAGTGGCGCTCTAGCACAACGAGGCTGGCGAGGCTTCGCGTGATCGGAGGTCACGGAACGCCTCTTGATCTGGTCCAGTCTCATCCATAGTCCGGAGGAGCTTGGCCTGAAACACTTGCAGGACCGCCATCGAAATGGAGAGCGGAGCCTGCTTGGCCGGCGGAAGCATAGGCCCTATTCGCCAAGGCTTACGTTGTACGACAGGGCTTGGAAGGGTGGGCGATCTTAGGCTTCCAGCCTATCGCAGAGGGCGGGCAGAGGTGCGCGGCTACCGTTTCCTCGAGCGGAGGAAGCTTCTCGTAGCCCTTCTCGACAGCGCCGTCAATGGTGGAGAGCGCGTGCGAGATGGATGGGCGGAGACGAGCAGAGTAGAGGGCGCGCCATGACTTCGCTAGCTCCTTGTGCACCTCAGCAAAGAACGGTGCAGCTGTCTGTCGAGGGGCCTGCTGGCGCCCCTGCAGATACCACTCCTCGAGGCGGCTGCGTGCAGGCTCTTCAGGGGAGGCCCAGTCCAGGCAGAGCTCATTGACGGCCTTTCATGAGGACACGGATTAGCTCGGTGTCTGCACCAGCCTTTGAGTTGCTGCACTGCTGTGAGTGTTGAGGGGGTGGGGTCGTTGACTGAGCCCAACCATTCCTCGGCATCCGAAGCGGCAAGAGACATGGAGTCATCGTGTGGATGCTCGTCATCCTCATTGCCGCCGAATGAGACCAGGCCCTCGGTGTCGAGCGGAGGGAGCAGGTCCGATCGAGAGAACGTCACGGGGAAACGTCTCTCTGAGGCGAAGACAAGGCACGCTGGCACTGGGCCGACGTGAGCTCGCTAGCCTCGGTGTACTCAGCCCTCTGGCTCCGCCGTTTTTTCCGTCGAGGTTCAGACGGGAAAGGGAACAGGAGAGCTCGAGGGGCGGGGTCACGCTATCCGTGAGCGAAGAGAGGAGAGGGGCATACTCTCGCAGTGAGAGCAGCCGGAACCGGCGAGAGCAGCGTCCGCATGGGCCTTGCCCAGGCAGATCACGCACTCATTGTGGCCGTCCTCTTCATGCAGGTGAGTGTTGCATGTACCACGACATGATGTATGTCGTTATATGACAGTAAAAAGATACACCGTAGTGTTCATTGGAGAGCGCAGGGGAAAAACGCGACAACTCGCGGGATCGCTGGCGATTGAGCGCATTGAAACAGGCCGCTGACTCGTTCGCAGGAAGTCCGGGCTGGCTAGCTCGCTATTCCGCTGCAGGCTCGTCTTTTCTCGGCGAAGGTGGTGTAGCTTTGAGAGTTTATCAGCGAGGACCGAGATCGTCGCTGAAGGAGATTAATCTGACGTTTTAGGGCATTACAGCGTACCTTATGGGCAGATGCCCCGCCCATTTGGCAGGTCTAATGCTATTTCATGCATTCTGACTTATTTACACTGTTAAAGAGTTGGATTCCCATGCTAAACATGGCTAAAGTTTAAAAAATGACAGAGTATTTCTGTGCCAAAAATACTCTCACAAGTTTTTTTCGAGTATGGCCCTGTATGAAGTCTAAATAAAGGCGGAAAATTCTTGTATGTACACTTCTCCTGGAAAAGCGCACGCACACACCAACTAGAGCAGGAGAGAGCACGCCCATCATTCGGGTAACGCAAGTCGAGAAGGATTTTTAACAATGTCACCAAAGAAGTGTGTTTTTGGTTGTGAGGGAAAGATAACCTTGTTCAGTTTCCCAAAGAACCCAGTGTTAAGGGAACAGTGGATGCAATTTGTTTTTCAAGTGTGTTCCTGGCATTTTCGGTGACGAATGTTTTATAAGCAAGGCCCGCTGGATCTGCAGATCGTTGCAGGCGGTGAGTGAAACTGCATCAAATGTCTGTTTTGTTGGCAATCAGCGGGTAAGTGCATACAATGTAAACAACACTAACGTATAGTGAATCAAAAATTATCCATAATGCGATGCAGTGAGTGAGTGGGGGAAGTCATGAGAAGTCATGTTTAACGTGATAGTTTCATCCTTAACGTTACATTTCCTAACTTATAGTATAATACAATATTGTCGGTCCCGAGATTCTTCACATAGACTCGCGGTCCAGCGTTTGTCCGGCGAGCGTGTCTTGAGTTTCAGTTCTGTGAAATGAAGAGATGTCACACCGATCACAAGTTTAGTATGGAGTACCGCAAGGCTCAGTGCTAGGACCGTTGCTTTTCACCTTGTACATGCTACCCCTGGGAGATACCATTAGGAAGCATGGCGTTAGTTTTCATTGTTATGCTGACGATACTCAGCTCTATATTTCTTCACGCCCTGACGAAACTTACCAATTCACAAGATTAACAGAATGCATAGCTGATATAAAAAATTGGATGACTAGTAATTTCCTGCAACTTAATTCAGAAAAAACAGAATTTTTAATTATTGGACAAAAAAACTCCACAAGTAGTAACCTAGAATACTGTCTAACACTCGATGGTTGCTCTGTCAAGTCCTCGTCATCAGATAATGTCAATAAGTGTCAATAAGTGTTATACATCATTAAAATCTGTTAAATCAAATCAAATCAAATCACCTTTATTTATGTAGCGCTTTTTACAATGGCAATTGTTTCAAAGCAGCTTCACAGTGGTAACAGGAAAATAATGCAACGGAATTTGATTCGGCTGTACAGCCGCTCTGGTGAAAACGGTGATGTCATCCAGCTCATTTCAATTATCATATAACGTCAATGCGGGCAGATCAGTAATATAGTTGAAATTTAGGTGTCCCCAACTGAGCAAGCCAAAAGCCAAAGGCGACGGTGGCAAGGAACCAAAACTCCTTCAGGGCCAGAATGGAGAAAAAACCTTGGGAGAAACCAGGCTCAGTCGGGGTGCCAGTTCTCCTCTGGCCGACGAACAAAACAGTGTATGATTATGATTCTGGCAACATTACAGGTCAGAAGTTATATTAGATAAATAGATATTCGTAGGATTATTCGAAAGATTGGAGTTTAATGAGGATGTCGTGTCGATGTGGCATTTACAGGGGGGAGTTTAATTGACACTATTGTCTCTACAGACACTTCAGGGATATGGTCGTCATGTCCAGGCTAAGGTCCACCATCTGGTCTGGATACGGCCCGGATCCGGCCGACTGCAGTAAACCTCGGGATAAACAGAGAGACTAACATTAGCATAGATGCCATTCTTCTTATGATGTAACGAGTACATCAGGTGTTATGGGAAGTGTTCCCGGTTCCGGCTGACCTAGTTAATGCAGCCTAAAACAATCATTTAACTGATTTGAATAATAGAAATTAAAAATGTTTTATGTGTATGCCATAGTAAAGAGATGTGTTTTTAGTCTAGATTTAAACTGACAGAGTGTGTCTGCTTCCCGAACAATGCTAGGAAGACTGTTCCAGAGTTTAGGTGCTAAATAGGAAAAGGACCGACCGCCTGCAGTTGATTTTGATATTCTAGGTATTATCAACTGGCCAGAATTTTGAGACCGCAATAGACATGATGGAGTATAATGCGTTAAGAGCTCGCTCAAGTACTGGGGCGCTAAACCATTTAGTGCTTTGTAAGTAATCAGCAAGATTTTAAAATGTATACGATGTTTAATAGGGAGCCAATGCAGTGTTGCCAGAACCGGGCTAATATGGTCATACTTCCTGGTTCTAGTAAGAACTCTAGCTGCTGCGTTTTGGACCAGCTGCAGTTTATTTATTAAGCGAGCAGGGCAACCACCCAGTAGAGCATTACAATAATCTAGCCTTGAGGTCATGAACGCATGAACTAACTGTTCAGCATTTTGCATTGAAAGCATGTGCCGTAATTTAGATATATTTTTAAGATGGTAGAATGCAGTTTTACAGATGCTAGAAACGTGGCTTTCAAATGAGAGATTGGTATCAAAGAGCACACCCAGGTTCCTAACTGACGACGAGGACTTGACAGAGCAGCCATCAAGTGTTAGACAATATTCTAGGTTACTACTTGTGGAGTTTTGTCCAATGATTAAAAATTCAGTTTTTTCTGAATTAAGTTGCAGGAAATTACTAGTCATCCAATTTTTTATATCAGCTATGCATTCTGTTAATCTTGTGAATTGGTAAATTTCGTCAGGGCGTAAAGAAATATAGAGCTGAGTATCGTCAGCATAACAATGAAAATTAACGCCATGCTTCCTAATAATATCTCCCAGTGGTAGCATGTACAGGGTGAAAAGCAATGGTCCTAGCACTGAGCCCTGCGGTACTCCATACTGAACTTGTGTTCGGTGTGACATCTCTTCATTTACTGCTACAAACTGATAACGGTCAGATAAGTATGATTTAAACCATGCCAATGAAGTTCCACTAATGCCAACATAATTTTCGAGTCTATTCAAAAGAATATTGTGGTCGATAGTATCGAATGCAGCGCTAAGATCGAGTAACACTAATAGAGATATACAACCACGATCGGATGATAAGAGTAAATCATTTGTAACTCTAATGAGAGCAGTCTCAGTACTATGATACGGTCTAAATCCTGACTGGAAATCCTCACAGATACCATTTCTTTCTAAAAAGGAGCATAATTGTGAGGACACTGCCTTTTCTAGTATTTTTGACAGAAAGGGTAGATTTGAGATTGGCCTGTAATTGACTAATTTTGTAGGATCAAGTTGCGGTTTTTTAATAAGTGGTTTAATTATAGCCAACTTAAAAGTTTTCGGTACATATCCTAATGTCAAGGATGAATTAATGATATTAAGGAGAGGATCTATGACTTCTGGAAGCATCTCTTTTAGTAGTTTAGTCGGTATGGGGTCGAGCATACATGTTGTTGATTTTGATGATTTAACGAGTTTAGCCAATTCTTCTTCTCCTATAGCAGTGAATGAATGTAATTTTTCCTCAGTGACACTACAATGCACTGTCTGATGTGATACTGTAGTAGACGGCTGCATGGTTATAATTTTTTTCCTAATATTATCAATCTTACAAGTAAAGAAGTTCATAAAGTCATTACTGCTGTGCTGTTTACAAACATCAGAAGGTGAAGCTTTATCTTTGGTTAATTTAGCCACTGTATCGAATAAATACCTAGGGTTGTGTTTGTTTTCTTCTAAGAGAGTCGAGAAATAAGCAGATCTAGCAGTTTTTAGGGCCTTTCTGTATGCAATCATGCTCTCTTTCCACGAAATGCGAAAAACTTCTAGTTTTGTACCACGGCGTTGGACTATTTTCTTTAATCTTCTTTAAGCGCCGGGGAGCAACTGTGTCTAAAGTGCTGGAAAAGAGAGAGTCAATAGTTTCTGTTGCAACATTGAGTTCCTCTAGGCTATCTGGGATGCTGAGGAGATGAAACTGATGAGGAAGATTATTTACAAAGAAATCTTTAGTCGCAGCAGTGATAGTCCTGCCATATTTAAAGCGAAGGGACGGCTTTGCAGCCTTTGCTAAATTAAGTGTACATGATACTAGGTAATGATCTGAGATGTCATCGCTCTGCTGCAGAATTTCAATGGTATCAACATTTATTCCATGTGACAGTATTAGGTCTAACGTATGATTACGGCGATGAGTGGGTCCTGACACGTGTTGCCTTACTCCAATAGAGTTTAGAATGTCTCTAAATGCCAATCCCAATGCGTCTTTTTCATTGTCTACATGGATATTAAAATCACCAACAATTAGGACTTTATCTGCAGCCAGTACTAACTCTCAGAAACTAGACTTGTGAGTAATACCGAAGATATTATTATAAATTACAGCAACACCTCCCCCTTTACCTTTCAGACGCGGCTCGTGTTTATAACAATAATCTTGGGGGGTGGACTCATTTAAAGTAATGTAATCGTCAGGTTTTAGCCAGGTTTCTGTCAAACACAGCACATCTAGGTTATGATCTGTAATCATATCATTAACAATAAGCGCTTTTGAGGAAAGGGATCGAATATTCAGCAGCCCGAGCTTTATCATTTGATCATCTGTATTATATCTGTTGTTTATTTGTTGGACATCAATTACATTTTTACCGTTGAATGGTTTTGATGGTTTTTTGTATTTACTAATTCGTGGAACAGACACCGTCTCTATGTGATAATATCTAGGTGAAAGAGTCTCTATGTGCTGGGATTTATCTGACTTCTGTGACGTGAGACAGCTAGCAGGCGGTCGGGTAAGCCAGTCCGTCTGCTTCCTGACCTGGGCCCCAGTTAGTCAAGGTTTAGCTCTAAGACTATGTGCCAAATTACTAGAGAGAAGAGCTGCACCATCCCAGGAAGAATGAATACCATCTTTTTTCAACAGGTCAGGTCTGCCCCAAAAGCTTTTCCAATTGTCTATGAACCCTATGTTATTTTGCGGACACCACTTAGACAACCAGCCATTGAGTGATGATAGTCTGCTAAGTATCTCATCACTCCTTTTAACGGGGAGGGGACCAGAGCAAAAAACGTCATCTGTCATCATACTTGCGAGTTTACACACCTCTTTAATGTTAATTTTGGTGATCTCCGACTGATCATTTGTGCCGACGTGAATAATAATCTTAGAGAATTTACGATTGGCATTAGCCAGCACTTTTAAATTTGCTTTGATGTCAGGCGCTCTGGCTCCCGGTAAACATGTGACTATGGTGGCTTGTGTCTCTATTTTCACATTCCGTGTAATAGAATCGCCAATAACTAGGGCACTTTCAACAGGATTCTCAGTGGGAGCATCACTGAGTGGGGAGAACCTGTTTGATGTTCTAATCGGAACGGAAGAGTGGTTTTTTTGATCTGCGACTATGCCGTCTCACCGTCACCCAGTTGCCCTGCTGCACGGGCTCTACAGCCGGAACCGAACAATGTACAGAGTTCACTAAGCTATTCGCATCCAAAGCAGTGTCTAAAGCTGTTACATTCTCACTACTCTCAAATAAAGTCTGGATGCGTGTTTCTAATTCTGAAATCTTCTCCGTCAGCCTGACTATCTCCTTACATTTATCACATGTGAAGCCCTGTTCGCCAACGGAGAAAGATATATGAAACATGCAGTGCAAGTGACAATGACAGGAGAAGAAGACATGGCTTACCGTATTTGTTGATTAATCCAACTTACCACAGTTGTTTGATGAACTCAGAAAACAGGAGACCCGAGTGCAGAGATGGCAAGCTAACAGGCTAGCGAAATGCTAACGCGTGATAGTGATTTAGATTAAAAGCTAGCGGTGTCAGATTTAATATGGTAGGCAATATTAGACAATATAAGGTGATGGGTAAATTATATTTAGCAGTTTAAACAACAGGGAATGATATCAAATAAAGATTCAAACGCAAGCAGAGCACACGCGAGCACAGCAGTCAGAAGGACAAACAGGAGGCAGACAGGAGCAATCGATCAAGACAGACTGTTATGTACTTTTATTTGTGTATACTCACAATAAAAACAAAATGTTGTGCTTTTTGTAAAATAAATATTATTTATTATTTTATAAAAACAAATATTCTCAGTTTATGTAATCCGTTTGAAACCAAGGAGATCTACAGTCTTTTCCTTCTGCCTTCATTATCTGCAGTGAGCTGAGATCGCCACACCCCCGGTGTCATTCACATGGTAAATAGTTTGAGTGATCTATATGCATTGCACACGCCCCCCGGTCAATGCGAGGTTGTTTGGTGTTATATAATTATTTTTCTGATAATCTGTGAATTTTCAGACTATATTTTGCCTAGTTTGGCTAGCTTTTGACAGCTTACGGCAGTTTAGTTTGTAATGTGATACTCTCTAAACATATTTGTAATATATTTTGCTCTGTTTTGGTTAGCTTATGATACAGCTTATCATGCTTAAATACTGCCTTATGCCTAATGTAGCTTGTTTGTGAATATCTGCTTAGGTGTAACTATGATGTGATTTACTGCAAATATATTTTAGCCTACTGTAAACTATATAATGTAATACTGTCTAAACACTAGACATTATATTTCTATATATAAATGTTCGGTTTTGGTTAGCCTATTACACTGCACTGCTGGAATGTAATATTTTACAGATGCCCTATGACCCATAATGTGTCTGCATCACGCTCGCCTTCACCAGCACGTCGCGCAGGGCACACAGGTGTCGTTCAGTTCTCAGTGCGATCGACAATCATACTGAGTAAGTGCACCAACGTAATATTTTACAGATGTAAGTGTTTACATCGTCATAATACAAAAGTATATGTTCTTTTACAACATTACAGAAACTGTTGTCTTTTTTATCCATGGTCATTAGTGATTGATAGTGATAATAATACTTATTTGTTTGTGTTATCAGCATGCTCATGCTCTTTTTTTGTTTTTTTTTTAACAGATGTGACAATGAAAATTTCCAAGTACATGTTCCGAAGAGAGCCAAGGCAGTGAGATGTACCACTACATGGTGAACTTCATCCTGGTGAACTTCATACTCCCCTCCATCCTGGATATTTCCCTTGCATGAGCAGCCGTAACACTATGAGAGCGAGTAGGTTACTCAGAGGTTGGTGAGTGGGCTTTTACAAACTGTCTTCCTTCTGTAATACTCTCTGTCTTCTGTACCACTACATGTATGTTTAGTACTTTTGTAAAGTATAAGTCATTTGAGTTATACTATGTGTAGGTTCATATAGCTTATACAGTTATATACCGTAAAGGCTGTCTATATAGGTTATATGTTATATAGGTATATGTAGAATTATATAGGCTATATATTTCTTTGTTTTATATTTTCAGTTCCCAGTCAAAAGTTTGGAAACATTACTACTTTTAATGTTTTTGAAAGAAATCAAGCCTGCATTTATTTGATGAAAATACAGAAAAAAATACTTTTTTTTGTGATACTTTTTTTCAGGATTCATTGATGAATAAGTTTAAAAAAGAACAGAATTTATTTAAAATATCTTTTTTGTAACAATATACACTACCATTCAAAAGTTTGGGGTCAGTATTTTTTTTATTATTTATTTATTTTATTTTTTTTGTAAGAAATAAATACTTTCAGCATGGACGTGTTAAATTGATAAAAAAAAAAAAAGTGATAGTAAAGACTTATATTGTCAGGAAAGACTTCTATTTTGAATAAATGATGTTCTTTTTAACTTTTTATTCATCAATGAATCCTGAAAAATGTATCACAAGATATAATAAATCAGCATAAATTATATTTTAAAGTATATTACAATAGAAAACCATTATTTTAAATTGTAATAATATTTCACAATATTACTGTTTTTTTCTTTATTTTTGCTCAAATACGTGCAAGCTTGATGAGCAGAAGAGATTTCTTTCAAAAATATAAAAAATAGTAATGTGTCCAATATTTTGACCGGTACTGTATATGTTTATATATGTAGTACTGTGGTCCTGTGAGGCACAACATTTAGTTCCTCCACATAGAGGAATTACAATAAAATAGATTAAAATCTTCAAATCTCCTCACATGCTTTGTTCAGGCTGCCTCACAGCATTCCACTTTGATGGGCCATTAGCCATTGGGGGGAGTGTCTTTTGTCTCACCTGGTGTAGATCACATAAATATTCATGGCCATGACTATTTATCAATGCCACACTCCCACGCATACAGCAGTGCTCACACAAAAACTGACTTACAAAATTTAAATCATTATATTGTTGTTCGTGAATGAGTTGTCAAAATGATTTTTACACCATTCTGTAGTAAAAATACTAGCCCTCAAGTTTGATAACTCAAAAGTCTTGTGAACAACTATTCAGTATGTGTTTTATTGCGATGACAATTTTTTTCCCAAAACTTAGAAACCATGCATAATCATTATTTTCTAAACAATTCAAACATGTACATCCATTTTGCTCAAATATTATTGTAGTAGAGTTTGTGCTGAATACAGCAAAATTACATGTTGATCAATAGTATGTTATAAGTAGCTGAAATAAGCACAAATGTCAGGCCATGACAAAACATCTCAAGGGCCCCAAAACACTGCAGTCCTCTAGGGGTTAAGCATGCAGGGCAACCACCCAGTAGAGCATTACAATAATCTAGGCTTAAGGTCATGAACTCATTTTGCATTTTGCATTGAGAGCAATACAATTACATATTAATTACAATTTACATATCTAAATTATGACGTATACTCTCAATGCAAATTGCTGAACAGTTAGTTCATGCGTTCATGACCTCAAGGCTAGATTATTGTAATGCTCTACTGGGTGGTTGCCCTGCACGCTTAAATTGAATAAACTAGGCATAGACGGAAGGTTATGTAACTGGATCATGGATTTTCTATCAAACAGAACATTTCAAGTAAAAGTAGGATCAGAAATCTCAGAAAGTTTTGTTATTAAAAATGGGATACCACAAGGTAGCGTCATCAGTCCAATTCTATTTAATATCATGATTAATGATATCTTTGAAAATACAGGGACAGGTATACAGTCAGCCTTGTATGCAGACGATGGAGCAATCTGGAAAAGGGGGAAAAACTGTACACGTGTTGAAAAGTATACAGAAAGCAATAGTCAGTGTAGAGAGATGGTCTTATGATTGGGGTTCAAAATTTCAGTAGCAAAATCATGTTATATGCTGGTCACTAAAAAGAAAATAGGTAATGAGCAGGGGTTAACACTATATAGTAAGCACATGGAAAGAGTTAGAGTGTTTAAATATCTTGGTCTATGGATTGATGAAAAATACACATGGAAGAATCATATTGAAAATATTGAGACCAAATGTAAAAAGGTACTAAATTTAACGAGGTGTGTGGTCGGAACTGAATTGGGAGCTGACAAATAAGCATTATTATGCATATACAGGGCTTTGGTGAGAGCTACTTTGGATTATGGCTGCATGGTGTATGAAGCAGCAGCAAAAACTCACCTAGAAAAACTTGACAGGATACAATACAGAGCACTAAGACTTATCTTAGGAGCAGTCAAAACAACGCCCATTAATGCATTGCTCGTTGAATCCAGTGAACTGCCTTTGCATCTGAGGAGAACTAAGTTATCACTAACATATTGGATAAGAATACAGGGAGGAGGAGATGGAAATTTAGCATCAACTCTTCTGCAGAAATGTTGGGAATACACAACTTTTTCTGGTAAACGTTTTGGCTGGGATATTAACAAGAAAGTGAAACAGTACAAATTAGATACTATACAACACAGTCCAGCAGTTATTCATAGTAGCATTTCCCCATGGATATTTCCACAACCCAAAGAAAATATTCAAATATTAGAAAAGAGGAGAGAATGGACAGAGAGGAATAGTAACATTGGGTGCATGGTTCAAGAGTATTTGAAGAAAAGTTACTATAATTATCTTAATATTTTTACAGATGGATCAAAACACTTAAATAACGAACATGTAGGGGTAGGTATATACATCCCAGAAATAAAGGAATTGTTAAGAGAATCTCAAACAGGTTATCGGTTTACACAGCAGAAATGACTGCAATAATCATCAGTCTTCAGTGGGTAGAGGAGGTTAAACCGATTAAAGTGGTAATATGTTCAGATTCTGCTGCTGCAATCCAAAGCATACGATCAGGAGAAACAGTCCGAGAGGATCTTGTAATTGAGGTTTATATGAGCTTACTGAATCTACAGCAACTAGGAATATATGTTCACTTCTGTTGGATACCAGCACATGTTGGAATAGAGGGAAATGAGATTGCAGATAAACTTGCTAAAACTGCACTAAACAAAAATGATGATGACATTTTAGAAATTTGTTTTGGGAGATCAGAAGCAAAATCACTTACTCATCAGGGAATAATGACATCTTGGCAGGAAATCTGGAATAATGACATCAAGGGTAGAGAATACTGTAAAATTCAAAAATCTGTCAGAGTCAAAAATAATGAAGGTAAATGTAAGAAAGAAGATGTTATATTTTCTAGGATAAGATTAGGACATACAGGACTCAATTCTTCATTGTATACCATGAAAAAGTCAGTGTCAGATAAATGTGAGACTTGTAATTGCAAGAAGTGAGTGCAGCATGTACACTCCAGTCCAGTAGGTGGCGGGAATGCACCTATCGTTTGTTTGCCAACTGCCATAAAACGGCAGAAGAAGAAGAAGAAGAGGAAGAAGAGGAAGAGGAAGAGGAAGAGGAAGAGGAAGAGGAAGAGGAAGAGTGCAGCATGCAGAGGCCTAGCCATGTGCTCAGATTCGGAGTCCTTGTTGAGAAACATTTGTTTTATGCTCAACTGAAAGTAAGTAGTGATATATTTTTGTATGAAATGTATGTTTAACTCTTGCATTTTCTTTTGGAAGTGTTTAAATTGTGTTATTTGGACTGTTTTATTTAGCCTGGGTTCTTCTGATTGTTGTAGAAGGACTTTTTTTTGTGATTTCTGGAGGTTATGGTCCTTGAGGTGAAGGTTGTGGAAACCACTTAATAATTACCTTCATGCCACAAAAGCTCTTCAATCTACAGCTCGACTATCACTTTAAATGGATCTTCCATGAACTTTGGCATTGCGTACAGCAGGTATATTACTGCTGTAATTCACTTCTTATTGGGCTGCCCGCTAGAACAATCGCTAGACATCAATATGTACAAAATTCTGCTGCCAGAGTCATCAATCATGTCAAGAAATCTGATCACATCACCCCTTTGCTCTATAATCTACATTGGCTACCTGTTTCTGTCCACATTCAGTATAAAATTCTATTGTTAACTTTTAAATGTCTTCATGGACTTGCTCCCCATTATTTATCTGAGCTTCTGCACTGTTATTCTCCTCCTCGTTCCCTCCGGTCATCGTTTCCGTCTATTCAACTATAGGTGGAAGATCATTCAGTGCTGTTACTCTGCGTGACACTGCTACTGTATCCTCATTCAAATCTCAACTAAAAACATCTTTCCTTACAGTATTTCCAACCCTCCTCTGCTTGGTGTTCTGCAGGGTTTTTTTCTTTTTTGTTTTTTTCTCACTGTATATTTGTATATCTTTGATCTATATTGATGCTGTGTATGTGCTATTTTCTTGTACCTTGAGCTTGGGAAAGGCGCTATATAAATAAAACTTATCATCATCATCATTATTATTATTATTATTATTATATGGGTTTTGATATGGTGTGAACAAAAGTTTGAAATGAATTGACTACTGCTGTGCTTTGCTTGATTTTTAACTAAATAAAAATGACCACTATTTTTGCATTCAATGAGAGTCTCTGAGTTATGTTTATTCTTCGTTAAATGAACTGTTAATGCGGTAGGTAGTTGTATGACTGGTTTTGGGTTTAGTTAAATCTGGAGCGATAATAATGGGAGCATATCCTAAGCCTTTTCAATGGCACTATAAACATAAACAAGGACATAAAATTGTCATCCATGGTTAAATTGTGTTGGACCAAGGGATGGGTGACATGGAACACATCAGACAAATTGCATACTAAGTAATCCAATTGATATTAATGATTTTGAACTGCAAGATAATGTAAGTGTGATGTCAAAGTAAGTATGGGAAACACTTTATAGGCTAATATCACAAAGTAACATTTTATGGTAATAAGTAACTATTTTGTAATATGTGTAATTTATTGGTTAAATGTTGGAAGTTTTTGGTCAAATTTAGTAATTATTAACATTAACAATACTACATTAATGTAGTAATTTGTGCACTACTGAATAATTACTAAGTAATACTTTGGAAACATTAGTTATTTCCTTCTCTCTTTAATGGAACTTCCATATTCTTGAGGACAGATGAGGTTGTGACAGAACTGTTACCCAATAACTATTATGAAAGTGGGAATGACACTGCAGAGTAAAGTCAGGCTTTTTAGTTTTTCTGCTGGAAACAAAGACTCTAGTCTAAATCGTGCTTCATTTCAGCTTCAGCCGAATCCAACCCTACTGTATCGTGCATCTGCAAGCAACTAGTAATGCCTGCCTGAATTATACCAACGTGCCTGTTATTCTAGCAGGTCTCAGATCGGCTTGTATAGTGAGTTTAGGTTGTATGATCTGAAATACTGATCTGGCGTCAGCTAAGGCTACCTCTTAGGTCCGCACCCACAGGTAATGCGTACACCGATAACAGGGATACCACAGTGGCCATTTATAGATGCAGCATGCATTAACATGCCTTTTCTGCAGACACGATTTTTAGACAGTAAACAGGTTGTGCTGTTTGCCAATGGTAATGTCAATGGTAGGCTACAGAGCAGCGCACCGCTCCACTAACAACTTGTCTGAACGCATATGCTGCCATTCTGACCCCCTGTAACGTGATGCAAGAACACTGAAATAATTAAAATAATACCATTAACACTGTGATCTCGTTACAGTTGCCCTTACCTGTTGAAGATGTACCCGCATCAGGTGAACGGGGCGAACTGAGCTGAAGATGATGCTTCTGCTCTCCACCGAAGTTAATGGGAAGGATTGACCTTCTGAAGCGAATCAATGTGTTTGTGTAAGAAAAATATCCATATTTAAGACTTTATAAAGTAAAATATCTAGCTTCTGTCAGACCGTCTTCAACTTACGCAGAAAGCATAACGTCTCTCGCAGTTCAAAAAGCTTACGCTACGTCCGACGTCATCGTCACACCAGTTACGCTTTTTCCGTAAGTTGAATACGGAAGGCAGTCCGCCAGAAGCTAGATCTTTTACTTTATAAAGTCTTAAATATGGATATTTTTCTTACACAAACGCATGGCTTCGCTTCAGAAGGCCTTTATTACCCCCCGGAGCCGTGTGGAGCACTTTTATGATGGATGGATGTGCTTTTTGTGCTTCAAACTCAATGGACTGTGATTGTGTTCGTCTGAAAGAAGAAAGTCATACACACATAGGATGACTTGAGGGAGAGTAAATCATGGACTAATGTTCATTTTTGGGTGAACTACTCATTGAAGCCTTGTCCGGGGAAATGTGTTCTTTTATCTTCAGTTGATTTCATCTAAGTCAGTTGTAGTTGTGTATCTGCTCGTTTTTCAGTATAATTATTAACTTAATTATCTTATAACTTCAACACTGCTTCAGTGTTACGTGGACCCAAATGCAATAAAAACAGATTGTTCCTCCTCAGTTTATGATGTTGTTGATTTTATTTGTCCCAGAAAAACACGATAACAATCACTCTTTATGGTATGGCGTTTGCATTTCCTAATGAAATCACCATTTACATTGCAAAGTACATTCATTAAGATGGACATAGCACCAATAACATTATCTGGAACAACAGTACAACTTTCTCCAGCTAGCTTGAAAAATTTTGGAAAAATAAGGCGAATAATTGGTCATTGGTAACTGGCAATTGTTCTCTCACCAGCATGCAAACATCACACTTTTGGAGCTTACATTGACGTGATTTCAGCTGCATGACTGAACTTTGTACGATTGCAGTTAAGACATCAAATCTTGAAACGGAGACGTAAAATGGGATTTTCTTTTATAACACCATAAACTATTTGGTTCCTCTTTAGATTAGGTCTAAATTGATTGGTACAGCTTACTGTGTTCATGTCGTATTGCAGAGCACTTCTGAGGTGACGCTACTGAGGTGGGACCTTACCGTAGGAAGGTTAGGGACAAAATGGTAACACTTTAGTTTAGGATCCAATTCTCACTATAACTAGTAGCTTATTAGCATGAATATTACTAGGATATTGGCTGTTTTATTAGTACTTATAAAGCACATATTAATGCCTTATTCTGCATGCCCTTAATACCTAAACTTAACTACTAACTAACTATTAATCAGGTAGGAAAACAATGAAGTCATATAGGCAGCTATATCATGTTGTGGTGATGATGATAAAACAATAAATGTACAGATCGTCGCTGTCAGGCGGAAACCCTGTATGTTTTAAATAATTAAACACTGCGTCATCAAAGTTGGTATTGTGGCTTTATATATGCTCAGACACTTGCATGATGTGTCATTATAATATTAATATTTTATGAAAATCAAGCTCAAATGGAGTTACAAGGTTTTTGACCAGCGAATGACAGAGATTTGTGTTTTGTCCATAACTGGAACAGCCGCATCTGAAGCAATAAGTGCATCGCAGTATGCTTTCATCCACTTACAGGTTATAAAGTGTATTGCAGCTATACAGGTGCTCAGTTTTTCTTGTTGAATACATTTGGTCAAAGTCTCATGATATAAAAGGTAAAGCGCTATGCACAGGATATTTAAACAGTATATTGGCTACAACTATAGGGCAAATACCAGACTAAGACTATTCTCCACTCTTCAAATACAAAAAACGTTATCCTTATTGGACATAGTGTTTCTTGGGTAAAGAAAACGTTGTACTTACTCAAACAAACACAGCCTTAAGGTGTGGGGTTAGTCATCAGTGAAATTATTGATGTAATTGCTTGCAGGTTTTTATTTCAATTGTAATTGTGATGTAAAAACATGTACTGTATATACTCAGTAAGTACATTTTATTAAATTAAATGTTACTGCAGTAGTTAAAGACACTTAATAAACCAAACACTTTAACAGGATTTTACTCATCAGTAATACACATAGCTATAGTTCAAGTTAAATCGAACCAAACACAAAGCATTAAACTTACCTAAGTGTAAGCAGCACACACCACACACACACAGCCTTGGCAGCCCAACGTCACACTAAAATAAGATTGCATAATGTCACTAAATAACGCTGGGATCGAACATCATCATCTAATGCACTCATAACCACACCTTGAGCAACACGTGATCATCACAAGATTAGTGAAGAAAAACTTAAATATTTAATGGCACAAAAGACTTAGAATCAGTAATTATACTTCAGAAGAGGTCAATGAAACAGGACACTTCATAATGATTGTCACCATCAATTAGTATTCAACATCATCTCATTTTATCTTGGCTTTCTTTGCCATAACAAACGTATTGGTAGCCTGGTCTCATTGTTTATACGTGGGTAAAAGTACACAACATTTACAGGTACAAAACGTACATTCTTGTACATTTTGATTGAGGCTGAAACGTACAATTTGGACATATTGAAACACCTCAAACGTAAACATTATTACATATTTACAGCAAAAAAAGTCAAATATTAACGTCTGCATTTAAAATGTAAATAATTTGCCAACAGAAATGTTATTCATTTTAAAGGGTTAGTTCACCCAAAAATGAAAATTACCCGATGATTTACTCTCCCTCATCCTAGGTGTATGACATTATTCTTTCTGACGAACACAATCAGAGTTATATTAAACAATTTCCTGGCTCTTCCAAGCTTTATAATGGCAGTGAATGGCTGTTTCTGTTTTGAAGCCCATAAAAGTGCATCCATCCATCATAAAAGTGCATCCATCCATCATTAAAAGTGCATCCATCCATCATAAAAGTCCATCCATCCATCATAAAAGTGCATCTATCCATCATAAAAGTGTAAAGTGCATCTATCCATCATAAAAGTGCAAAGTGCATCCATCCATCCATCATAAAAGTGCATCTATCCATCATAAAAGTGCATCTATCCATCATTAAAAGTGCATCCATCCATCATAAAAGTGCATCCATCCATCATAAAAGTGCATCTATCCATCATAAACGTGCATCTATCATCATAAAAGTGTAAAGTGCATCTATCCATCATAAAAGTGCAAAGTGCATCCATCCATCATAAAAGTGCATCCATCCATCATAAAAGTGCATCCATCCATCATAAAAGTGCAAAGTGCATCCATCCATCATAAAAGTGCATCCATCCATCATAAAAGTGCATCTATCCATCATCATTAAAAGTGCATCCATCCATCATAAACGTGCATCCATCCATCATAAAAGTGCATCTATCCATCATAAAAGTGCATCCATCCATCATAAAAGTGCATCTATCCATCATAAACGTGCATCTATCCATCATAAAAGTGTAAAGTGCATCTATCCATCATAAAAGTGCAAAGTGCATCCATCCATCATAAAAGTGCATCCATCCATCATAAAAGTGCATCTATCCATCATATAAAATAACTAACTTCCGGCGGAAAGCCGTACGCAAGTCGACTTACGGCGAAAGAGTAACCCCTGACGCGATGTACAGGAGCATTGCAAGCTTTGACGCCTCTCGCGGATAGGGCTGGGCAACAAACTCAAGCTCCTCTTCTCTTATATCGAAATCCTCCACCATTTCTCTTTAAAAATTCTCGTTTAGACTTCTAATTCATGTTTTTTTTTTGCTCTATCCACAGTGCTTCTGCATTCGTCAATATGCATGCGTCAGGACATGGGTGAAGGCTCTTTCGCTGTAAATCGATGTGTACCGTGGTCCGCCGGAAGTTAGTTATTTTAATCTATAAAGTTTTAAATATGGATATTTTTCTTACACAAACACGCCACTTCACTTCACATTTGTTGAGAGAGGACCTAACTGGGCTTCCAGAGCAGGGGAAGAATTTGCAGGACAACCTAAAATTAAAACCTCTGTTTTATCTTCATTTAGCTGCAAAAAAATATTTGCCATCCACCTCTTGATGTCATTTACACATTTCAATAACACATCAGATGAACCAGTGGTGTCCAGCCTTACTGGTAGGTAAAACTGGGAAT
>JBAPCB010000109.1:140000-142500 GCA_039654105.1 Coreius guichenoti
CTGCTTAGCTTCCGAGATCAGACGAGATCGGGCGTGTTCAGGGTGGTATGGCCATAAGCGAAAGCTGCTGCCAAGAGGGGGCTATTTAAAATGTTAGTATACTTTTGAAGTAAAACAAAAAAGCTGCTGCCAAGTTCAGGCTATTTATTACATTCATACACTCTTTTTTTTTTTTAGGACAAAAATGCTTACAGCACCTGGTATTCCCAGGCGGTCTCCCATCCAAGTACTAACCAAGCCCAACCCTGCTTAGCTTCCGAGATCAGACGAGATCGGGCGTGTTCAGGGTGGTATGGCCATAAGCGAAAGCTGCTGCCAAGAGGGGGCTATTTAAAATGTTAGTATACTTTTGAAGTAAAACAAAAAAGCTGCTGCCAAGTTCAGGCTATTTATTACATTCATACACTCTTTTTTTTTTTTTTTTTTTTTAAGACAAAAAAGCTTACAGCACATGGTATTCCCAGGCGGTCTCCCATCCAAGTACTAACCAGGCCCAACCCTGCTTAGCTTCTGAGATCAGACGAGATCGGGCGTGTTCAGGGTGGTATGGCCATAAGCGAAAGCTGCTGCCAAGAGCGGACTATTTAAAATGTTAGTATACTTTGGAAGTAAAACAAAAAAGCTGCTGCCAAGTTCAGGCTATTTATTACATTCATACACTCTTTTTTTTTTTTTTTTTTTTTTTTAAGACAAAAAAGCTTACAGCACCTGGTATTCCCAGGCGGTCTCCCATCCAAGTACTAACCAGGCCCAACCCTGCTTAGCTTCCGAGATCAGACGAGATCGGGCGTGTTCAGGGAGGTATGGCCATAAGCGAAAGCTGCTGCCAAGAGGGGGCTATTTAAAATGTTAGTATACTTTTGAAGTAAAACAAAAAAGCTGCTGCCAAGTTCAGGCTATTTATTACATTCATACACTCTTTTTTTTTTTTTTTTTTTTTAAGACAAAAAAGCTTACAGCACCTGGTATTCCCAGGCGGTCTCCCATCCAAGTACTAACCAAGCCCAACCCTGCTTAGCTTCCGAGATCAGACGAGATCGGGCGTGTTCAGGGTGGTATGGCCATAAGCGAAAGCTGCTGTCAAGAGGGGGCTATTTAAAATGTTAGTATACTTTTGAAGTAAAACAAAAAAGCTGCTGCCAAGTTCAGGCTATTTATTACATTCATACACTCTTTTTTTTTTTTTTTTTTTTTTTAAGACAAAAAAAGCTTACAGCACCAGGTATTCCCAGGCGGTCTCCCATTCAAGTACTAAGCAGGCCCAACCTTGCTTAGCTTCCGAGATCAGACGAGATCGGGCGTGTTCAGGGTGGTATGGCCATAAGCGAAAGCTGCTGCCAAGAGGGGGCTATTTAAAATGTTAGTATACTTTTGAAGTAAAACAAAAAAGCTGCTGCCAAGTTCAGGCTATTTATTACATTCATACACTCTTTTTTTTTTTTTTTTTTTTTAAGACAAAAAAAGCTTACAGCACCAGGTATTCCCAGGCGGTCTCCCATTCAAGTACTAACCAGGCCCAACCCTGCTTAGCTTCCGAGATCAGACGAGATCGGGCGTGTTCAGGGTGGTATGGCCATAAGCGAAAGCTGCTGACAAGAGGGGGCTATTTAAAATGTTAGTATACTTTTGAAGTAAAACAAAAAAGCTGCTGCCAAGTTCAGGCTATTTATTACATTCATACACTCTTTTTTTTTTTTAGGACAAAAATGCTTACAGCACCTGGTATTCCCAGGCGGTCTCCCATCCAAGTACTAACCAAGCCCAACCCTGCTTAGCTTCCGAGATCAGACGAGATCGGGCGTGTTCAGGGTGGTATGGCCATAAGCGAAAGCTGCTGCCAAGAGGGGGCTATTTAAAATGTTAGTATACTTTTGAAGTAAAACAAAAAAGCTGCTGCCAAGTTCAGGCTATTTATTACATTCATACACTCTTTTTTTTTTTTTTTTTTTTTTTAAGACAAAAAAGCTTACAGCACATGGTATTCCCAGGCGGTCTCCCATCCAAGTACTAACCAGGCCCAACCCTGCTTAGCTTCTGAGATCAGACGAGATCGGGCGTGTTCAGGGTGGTATGGCCATAAGCGAAAGCTGCTGCCAAGAGCGGACTATTTAAAATGTTAGTATACTTTGGAAGTAAAACAAAAAAGCTGCTGCCAAGTTCAGGCTATTTATTACATTCATACACTCTTTTTTTTTTTTTTTTTTTTTTTTAAGACAAAAAAGCTTACAGCACCTGGTATTCCCAGGCGGTCTCCCATCCAAGTACTAACCAGGCCCAACCCTGCTTAGCTTCCGAGATCAGACGAGATCGGGCGTGTTCAGGGAGGTATGGCCATAAGCGAAAGCTGCTGCCAAGAGGGGGCTATTTAAAATGTTAGTATACTTTTGAAGTAAAACAAAAAAGCTGCTGCCAAGTTCAGGCTATTTATTACATTCATACACTCTTTTTTTTTTTTTTTTTTTTAAGACAAAAAAGCTTACAGCACCTGGTATTCCCAGGC
>JBAPCB010000109.1:165000-167500 GCA_039654105.1 Coreius guichenoti
TTCAGGCTATTTATTACATTCATACACTCTTTTTTTTTTTTTTTTTTTTTTTAAGACAAAAAAAGCTTACAGCACCAGGTATTCCCAGGCGGTCTCCCATCCAAGTACTAACCAGGCCCAACCCTGCTTAGCTTCCGAGATCAGACGAGATCGGGCGTGTTCAGGGAGGTATGGCCATAAGCGAAAGCTGCTGCCAAGAGGGGGCTATTTAAAATGTTAGTATACTTTTGAAGTAAAACAAAAAAGCTGCTGCCAAGTTCAGGCTATTTATTACATTCATACACTCTTTTTTTTTTTTTTTTTTTTTTAAGACAAAAAAGCTTACAGCACCTGGTATTCCCAGGCGGTCTCCCATTCAAGTACTAAGCAGGCCCAACCCTGCTTAGCTTCCGAGATCAGACGAGATCGGGCGTGTTCAGGGTGGTATGGCCATAAGCGAAAGCTGCTGCCAAGAGGGGGCTATTTAAAATGTTAGTATACTTTTGAAGTAAAACAAAAAAGCTGCTGCCAAGTTCAGGCTATTTATTACATTCATACACTCTTTTTTTTTTTTTTTTTTTTTTTTAAGACAAAAAAAGCTTACAGCACCAGGTATTCCCAGGCGGTCTCCCATTCAAGTACTAACCAGGCCCAACCCTGCTTAGCTTCCGAGATCAGACGAGATCGGGCGTGTTCAGGGTGGTATGGCCATAAGCGAAAGCTGCTGCCAAGAGGGGGCTATTTAAAATGTTAGTATACTTTTGAAGTAAAACAAAAAAGCTGCTGCCAAGTTCAGGCTATTTATTACATTCATACACTCTTTTTTTTTTTTAGGACAAAAATGCTTACAGCACCTGGTATTCCCAGGCGGTCTCCCATCCAAGTACTAACCAAGCCCAACCCTGCTTAGCTTCCGAGATCAGACGAGATCGGGCGTGTTCAGGGTGGTATGGCCATAAGCGAAAGCTGCTGCCAAGAGGGGGCTATTTAAAATGTTAGTATACTTTTGAAGTAAAACAAAAAAGCTGCTGCCAAGTTCAGGCTATTTATTACATTCATACACTCTTTTTTTTTTTTTTTTTTTTAAGACAAAAAAGCTTACAGCACATGGTATTCCCAGGCGGTCTCCCATCCAAGTACTAACCAGGCCCAACCCTGCTTAGCTTCTGAGATCAGACGAGATCGGGTGTGTTCAGGGTGGTATGGCCATAAGCGAAAGCTGCTGCCAAGAGCGGACTATTTAAAATGTTAGTATACTTTGGAAGTAAAACAAAAAAGCTGCTGCCAAGTTCAGGCTATTTATTACATTCATACACTCTTTTTTTTTTTTTTTTTTTTTTTTAAGACAAAAAAGCTTACAGCACCTGGTATTCCCAGGCGGTCTCCCATCCAAGTACTAACCAGGCCCAACCCTGCTTAGCTTCCGAGATCAGACGAGATCGGGCGTGTTCAGGGAGGTATGGCCATAAGCGAAAGCTGCTGCCAAGAGGGGGCTATTTAAAATGTTAGTATACTTTTGAAGTAAAACAAAAAAGCTGCTGCCAAGTTCAGGCTATTTATTACATTCATACACTCTTTTTTTTTTTTAGGACAAAAATGCTTACAGCACCTGGTATTCCCAGTCGGTCTCCCATCCAAGTACTAACCAAGCCCAACCCTGCTTAGCTTCCGAGATCAGACGAGATCGGGCGTGTTCAGGGTGGTATGGCCATAAGCGAAAGCTGCTGCCAAGAGGGGGCTATTTAAAATGTTAGTATACTTTTGAAGTAAAACAAAAAAGCTGCTGCCAAGTTCAGGCTATTTATTACATTCATACACTCTTTTTTTTTTTTTTTTTTTTTAAGACAAAAAAGCTTACAGCACATGGTATTCCCAGGCGGTCTCCCATCCAAGTACTAACCAGGCCCAACCCTGCTTAGCTTCTGAGATCAGACGAGATCGGGCGTGTTCAGGGTGGTATGGCCATAAGCGAAAGCTGCTGCCAAGAGCGGACTATTTAAAATGTTAGTATACTTTGGAAGTAAAACAAAAAAGCTGCTGCCAAGTTCAGGCTATTTATTACATTCATACACTCTTTTTTTTTTTTTTTTTTTTTTTAAGACAAAAAAGCTTACAGCACCTGGTATTCCCAGGCGGTCTCCCATCCAAGTACTAACCAGGCCCAACCCTGCTTAGCTTCCGAGATCAGACGAGATCGGGCGTGTTCAGGGAGGTATGGCCATAAGCGAAAGCTGCTGCCAAGAGGGGGCTATTTAAAATGTTAGTATACTTTTGAAGTAAAACAAAAAAGCTGCTGCCAAGTTCAGGCTATTTATTACATTCATACACTCTTTTTTTTTTTTTTTTTTTTTAAGACAAAAAAGCTTACAGCACCTGGTATTCCCAGGCGGTCTCCCATCCAAGTACTAACCAAGCCCAACCCTGCTTAGCTTCTGAGATCAGACGAGATCGGGCGTGTTCAGGGTGGTATGGCCATAAGCGAAAGCTGCTGCCAAGAGGGGGCTATTTAAAATGTTAGTAT